>OY776279.1:40980684-41085684 GCA_963675445.1 Linnaemya vulpina | reverse complement strand
GCTATTTTTCTGCTTCATCACTGATATGGAGATTTTGGGGCCCTCGTTTGTGAGAGCTAGCTCTTGCCCCTTAGTGCTAGCTCGTTTTAGTTCAACGGGGACCCTTGTGATGTTGTTTGGTTCACCCGTTTGCTGTTTCTTGGTGGCGAAACAGATCTACCTCTCTTCATTTGTGCTTTGCAGCTGCGCTGAAAATGACCGATCTTTCCGCAGTTAAAGCATTTAGGCTTTTCTTTGTTAGCCTTCTCTGCCCGCAGTTGTCGCATTGCCTTCTTAACGCTAGCCACTAGGTTGTTATCCTCCTCAGACAAAACCTCCACATTCCGCACTTTACATATCTGTGGCTTGAAAACCATCCTGGCAGTCTCTTGAGCCAGCGCAAATGACACAGTTTCAGCGAAAGTGGATTTCTGCGTAGCGCACACCGCCAGTTTAACATCAGAGTCGCGAATGCCGTTAACGAAAACCTCAGTTTTAAAATGGTCCAGGAACGGGTGACTCTCGCCTGGATATGTGAGCTGCACTAAACGCTCGATTTCCATTGCGAAATTTTGTAGAGATTCGTTAGGCTTCTGAACTCTACATCGCAATTCCATTCTGTATAAGTCGCACTTGTGCTCACCACCATACTTGCGCTGCAATGCTGCTATTATTTCATTATAGTTGTTTCTGCAGCTTACTGGCACAGTCTCAAGTACATCTGCGGCTGTACCCTTTAAGGACAAAATCAACTCTATGGCCTTTTCTTCAGCATCCCATCCATTTCTGCTAGCAACCGTCTCGAACTGGAATTTGAAGATGCCTAATGGTACGCTGCCGTCGAAGCATGGCGCTTTTATCCGTGGAGAAACCTTCGCAACTGCTCGTACTGGCCCGCCGCTACACTCAAGGTTATGCATTTTGTCCTCTAGAGCATGCAATTTCTCTTCGAATTTATTCTCAATAGAAACCACCCTCCTGTTAATGGCTTCAGAAACCTCCACCAGGGTCTCGTTCATGGCTTTATTTGACTCCTGTATTTCGGCTACAAGCTTTTCCTGCATCTGCTGAGAGTTCTGTTTTATTTCAGTTATTTCGGTTACAAGCTTTTCACTGTTGATCCTTGATGCCTCCTGCATCTGCTGAGAGTTTTGTTTTATTTCAGTTATTTCGGCAACAAGCTTGTCCTGCATCTGGTGAGAGTTTTGTTTTATTTCACTTATTTCAGCTACAAGCTTTTCCTGCATCTGCTGAGAGTTATGTTTTATTTCGATCATCATAGCAGCGAACATTGAATTTATGTCCATGCTGCTGGTCGTGGCAGGAGGGCATACCTGCATATCGTCTTTGTCGTCAAACTCGTATGTCCCGATATCCGTTCCGCGATTCTTAAACTCATTTACCAGCCTCTTCTGCAGTTCAGCCTTGTTACCTGCAGTTGGCAATTCTAGCTTACTGAGCTCCTTTTTCAGTTGTTCAACTCTTAGCTCATCAAATTTCATGATTATTTATTTTAATTTTATAATGTCATTTTTTTTCTCCTTAAATTGCAATGTCCTTTTAATTATTTTTGCAATCCCACTTCTGACACCAATTGTTACGTTTTTAGACCTTTCCGTAAAAACGGTTTTATTATTTATCCTTGAAGGATTCATTTTATTGCATCAAATTAAAACACGGACAAATTAATTTTAGAATATAATGCGGCAACACTTTATTTATTACTTTATTTACACGAGTATTTGTACTACTCCACACTTAGCGATGTTTGAAATCACACTGACTATCGCTGAGCTCTGGCAGCACCTTTATATAGCAAAAATGACGTCGTCTGGTAACCTCGCGAAAGTTCTGGGCATGGTGGTTGTAATTATTTTATTTTATTTATTTTTATATATATATATATTATATATAATTATTTTATATAATTTATGTTATTTTACTTGACATGTGTGTGTTTGTATACATGACAATGCTGACTTGTTTGGTTTGCTTATTGTAACTATGTGTGGTTGAATGTATGAGTGTTCTGTGTGTTTTGCCTATGGTAACTATGAGTGGTTGTATGGATGAGTGTGTGGTTTTGTTTCTTCTACGTGTATATGGTTGTGTATACTTGTGAATCTGTTTAGCTTTATTAGCAACGAATACTTGCATACAAGATCATTAAGAATAACATCTCTTAGCATTTATGTTGCCAGGTTTGTTGTTGTTGTGGTTTACTCTTATTGGCACAGCCTTGAATGATCTTGTATATTCTGGAGTATTCCATTTCCGTTGATTTGAATATTATCTATATGGTGTTGACTAGGGTTGTAACATTTTGACAAGTATAGATTAATTGGCAGTGCTGCCAAGTACATATAGCCACATAGTCGTTTTATTTTAAATCTATTTTTAATCTTTGTAACAATATATTGCATCTTTTATCAGTAAATCATCCATACTACCACGATATGCATCTTCATATACCATTTTAAAGGAGAGTAAAGCCTGAAGCACAGAATAAAAAATTTTGTGTATACACAGGTCAGGTGAGCTAAATATAATGCAATAGATATTTTGTAGGTTAAAACTTAACTGTCGCCGCTTTAGGCGATAAACCGAAAGACAGCTTTTTTAATTATGCGGAGTTGTAAAACTTTAAAGTTTATGGCTACTTAGTATCGCACTTGGTTTTAAGGTAGCCGATACTTATAATTTCTAATATATCTACTTATGTATATAGGCAAAAGTAAATTGAAGAAATCATATAACACAAAAAGACTAATTGCAAATACTACATATATTTATTCTTGAAATTTTCGTGCTATAAAATATATTGTATCGAGTACCAATAACCATTTCTTGTGTACATATGTACATATATATCTCTGTACAATAATTTCAGCGTGTGCTAGTATATCTAAAGTTTTCTAGGACTTATGAAGGTATTTAGCACTTCAATGTTCTGCTTTGGTGTAATATTTGATGAATACTGTTATACCAACTCACATTTATTTGAAGTCGAAATGTTTTCTCTTTTAATAAGAAAACAATGGAAAAGGAGAATATGAATTTGAGATTTCTTAAAGTTAAGTTTGGGATGTGTTCTCCCTGTTCGTCTTCAGTAAGATATATCCGATATATTTATATGTATGTATATATATATATATATATATATATATATATATATATATATATATATTGTTTCGTATTGTTAACTCTGTCCTTAATTGCAATATAAGACTACAGTGTCTTATCTATGAAACATACAAATAAGTAAATAAAATAAATATATTTCAACAGAACTGTACAGGTAGTCAATCATAACAAGTCACCATAGAATGATGAACGAACGCTACGAAGCCAAAACACAAATGTTGATTGACGAGTTTTTTTGTGCATCTCCGAAAAATCAGTAATTAAACGACACTAATAGGGCTATTACACTGGCGTACATTTTGGCCGACATGCTCGACAACGTACCAAATCTCCTGGTGTAATAGCATGTCGTGCGACATGTTGGTCGGTTTTCAAAATAACGTGTCGGTCGTACTTCATGTAAAAATTCAGCTCACATGTTGACGTTGCTGTGCGTTGATCGGAAAGTTGCAAAAAACATGTCTTTCAGTAACGTTAGTTTTTGGGAAGAGTTAATTGAATTATATAAAAACCTGCCGAAATTGTGTACAAAAACATCAGATTTATACCACGATATGCAATTAAATATTATTGGATACAATAAATTTCAATTTATCTTCGTTTTCGTCCTCTTGTAATTGTATTTAATTGACAACCATCGGCGCTACAACTTTCCGCTTCATTGGCATGCTTTCGCTTCAAAATTTCTGTATACTGAACAGAACTGCGGCCAATTTGGGATTTTTGCGGCTAGATGTAGCATTTTTTTTTAAATAAGCTGTATATATCCAATTTTGCAGTAACCACCTTTTAAATATATATATATATATATATATATATATATATATATATATATATATATATACATATATATATATATATATATATATATATATATATATAACTAAATTTCAATTTAATAAAAAATAAGCAAAATTTACAATTTCACTAATATCATGGAGAATTCCACATGTTCAATTATCTGATCATAGTAAATGGAATATGATCAAAATACTTAATAATGGTGCTGCTATACCAATGGCATTCCGTAGTTCGGATTGTCATATGGATCCACACCTTAATACGGGAACCAATCACATATGGAATGTTAAACTGGCCGCTAATAAGGAACGCCCTTTTTGTGTTGATTGCTTTTCAACAAGAAAACAAGTGTGTTCATTGTGATTTTACTAACTCAAAAGTACATTTGAACTCAACCTCTTACCCATATAACGATCTTAATATAAAATTCAAAAATGAGTATAAAATTGTGTTAAACTAGACATTTCTTTAGATAGGAGCATAGAATTTCTTAAGGCGCAAGATCCATGCGTATGATAGTTACAGTAAAAATATTCTGAATATATTTCTCCCATTTTCTTAAAGTTGATGCAACTCAATGTTGAAAACTTCTTGTTGAATAATTTCTCCCAGCCATTTTTTTCTTCACCTTTAACATATACCTGTGAATTCCTTATATTACATTTTTATAAATTTCGAACGCTTTGAAATGAGATTGATCCATCATTCCAGTTAATATGATGATAGGTTTTTGTTAACCAAACTGCGTCTTTCTGCTTTCTGGTTGAGAAGCTTTCGAATTTAAAAGGTGGTCTTAAGATGAAATTAATATATTCATTTCTATTGAATACGACAGCTAGTTCTTTTACAATAAAATGGTTCGAATTACTTTTGAATCTTTGAACGTCCATAAAAATATTATTACCCATTTATAAGATTTTGCGAACTTGTCCTTTGATAGAGATATATTCTATTATGCGATCATGAATGAGAACGCAATAAGGAGATGTTTTTGTTGTATTCTGCGTTTCGATTACGTTCCCGTTCTCAGTTACGTTCGAATGGAAAATTGGTATTCTGGAAAAAAACCTAAACGAAAGAACAAGAAGAAGAGAAGGGTATGTTTGAACCAGTTGTTTTGTTATGAAACGTATGAAAAAGAAACATTAAAAATATAAAATTTTGTAAACATTTGTAATTGCAAAACCATGGTACAATAAATAGGTAAATGCATCAGCACAGGTGATAGTGAACTGATTGTCAAAATTTCTTAAATTCGCCGCATTTTTGTTTTCTGTTTACTATGTTTTGGTTGTTTGAAATTTTTAAATATAAAGTTGAAATTTGTATTCATTGATTTCAAAATAAAGTTATATGAGTATTAATTATTTTATCGGTATCTGAAATCAAATACCATTCCCAAAATTCTATACAAACGGAAGATTGGCGATGTGATATCATTGCAAAATAAGTTACATAAAATATATACAAAGATTTGAGCAATCACTTCAACAATATTTTTATTTATTTAATATTTGTAAGAATAACAAATATAATCTTTTTTTATAAAAAGTTTTGTGTTCCGATTGTTTTTAAAAATGGTTATAACATCTTGTACGATGGTAATAGGGGTAATTATTTGCGTCAGCTAATATTCAAGCTCGTTCTCCACAAATTCGTCTGGCCAAGAGCATATAGATGGTGCAGAAATTGGTAGTTAGGAAGAGACCAACCAAATCAGCTTCACTAACTTCCTAAAGAGCCATCACAGCAGAAATCTGGAAATGCAAATCAGTTTTAAGGTCTTCAAAAATTTCACGAGGAATTTGCAAATCAACAAGTGAGTACTATTTTGATAGCGACGAATTTCATTCAAAACTAGTCTAAAGGATGAAAACGATGTGGTTTCGTACCACCACCGGCTGGTGGTGCACTTTTACGAACTGCCTTGTTGGGTGACAAAGTAAAGAAAATAAAAAATAAATTGTTTGAATAAAGGTGAAGAGTTATAAACAGAACAAAAATATTACCTGAAGTCATTAAACATATTCCACTTCTGCTCTCTTCCCAAACTATATTCATTTGACTTCCATCATCGGACAGTATTTCACTGATGCAAACCCCTATTGATCCATAATCAAATGTAAACTAATAATATGATAATTTACTATTAAAAATGCCACAAAGGTATGTACTTCTGCAGGAAAAATTATGAGTGCAAACAATGCTTGTCCTGAATCAATTCCAAGCACTGTCTGCCACTTAAACTTTTCCGGAAGATGTTTATATCTAGCACACACTTACCTTTTCGGATTCTTGGGAACCTGTAGAGTTTCTGAGCTTCTTGAACACATACAACTCGTCTGTGTCTCCTAAAATATAAATTTTGTTCTATTTTATTTCATAACTTTTGCTACAATTAATACTTACGTCATCACTTTGATATTTTACAACACAACAATGAATAAAATTAATTTTGTTTACAAAAAATTTTATTTTATTTGAGAAAAGCGAATTAATTAATTCGCCTTGTTTTTGACATTGTGTTTCACAAAATAGATGCTTTGTTGTAGTGAATTCGCTTTGCATATACCTGATAATTGTGCCATGTGCAAAACTATAAAAAGTAAAGTTTTATGAGTAAACAATGAAAAATACATATATAAAATCTAATTAGTGGCAACTATAATCAAATAAACCCATCAGTTAAGTGCAGAAAGGAGAAAATAGCCAGATTATAAGCAAACGCCATTTGTGGCCAAACTATTCCAGTGTGCGGAATCCTGAAGCGCCGGAGTTAAATTTTCATTTGCTAAACAAATGAATCTGTAGCGGCGGCGATGTTGTTGGAAGAGTAGAACAACCTGCTTCAGTTGTTGTAAGAGGAGAACAACCTGCTTCAAAATATTTTTAATATGCATACATATGCAAGGAATTATTAAAATGTCATAATTTCTTCCATGCAACATCGGTTTTTATTGGCGAACCTATTCCGTTAAATACGTTTGCAACTTCTTCCCAGAATGCCTGTATTTCTTCCTAAGGATGCTTATGATATCCAGACGCAATACCATCCTTCGTTGCCATTATACTCGGCAGCTTTTCATACAGCTCAGGTGTTGTGTTTGTTGACCTGCAATATATAGCTTTAAAGTAACAGAAAAAAATGAAAATAACCAAATAAAATTTATTAGAAAACAAATTTATAGCATTTTATACTCATATTTTATTTAATTATACACTTTTTAACCACTAAAACAAAAATCGAAAAAATCCCCGCTAGTACATACACAGCTTAGAAAAACGTAGCTACGATCGTAACGCAGAATACATACAATCGAAAAACAAATCAAATAACATGCTGAAAACGGAACGCAGAATACCAAAGTTGCCAAACGGAGAAATTTACGATCCGAATCGAAACGCAGAATAAGGGTGATTAGTTGCTGTTTCAAATTCAATGCTTATGTCGATTGGTCCGGTATTGAGCGTTTTGTTTTGGTGACTGACATCTACTACAATAATTGGAACGTTATTTTTAAACTCTTGACCAGTTAGAAGAGGTTGGGGTTGTTTGATGTAGTAGCTTTGTTGGAATCTTAGGTACATATAATATAGAATCGTATAGCGCTCATTTTTGAATTTTATATTAAGAAAGTCATATGGGTAAGAGGTTGAGTTGAAATATACTTTTGAGTTAATAAGATTATAATGAACAAACTTGTTTTCTTGTTGAAAGGCAATCAACACAAAACAAGGGCGTTCCTTATTAGCGGCCAGTTTAATATTCCATATGTGATTGGTCCCCGTATTAAGGTGTGGATTCATATGACAATCCCAACTACGGAATGCCATTGGTATAGCAGCACCATTATTAAGTATTTTGATCATATTCCATTTACTATGATCAGATAATTGAACATGTGGAATTCTCCATGATATTAGTGAAATTGTAAGTTTTGCTTTCTCAGTGGAAACATTCGAGTGTACAAGATCTTAATCGTTCTCATTACGCAAGAGTATCAACTCATGTTTACCATTTAATAAAACTTTATTGTAGTCTTCAGCGAATCCTAAAAGAAGTTTGAGCGGTACATAGAAATTAAAATGTCCATTTCGAAGATTTATATTATCAAGTTTATTCCATCCAGCATTTTTCAATGCAACGCTTTCCGTAGATGATAAAGAAACCAAATTTTTTATTGTACTGGTGGCTCCCAAATATCTTGTATGGTCAATTTCAATACCATTTAGTTCATAGCGAATTTCATCAAAGAGATATGCAACAAAACTGTTTTTCAACTAAAAGTTGGGTGTAGATTTCGATGTTTTTTCGTCTACAATAAGTCCTTCCACATATATACAGCTTGGGTAACACATATAAATCTTGGTTTTGTGTTGAAATTCTTATTTCATCGTTGTTGTTAAAAGACTGAAGGTATGGTATGTATGTGTGATAATCTTTTTTGATTATATATTCGTCAGATATGGGTTTATCTAAAACGTCTATTATTGAACTCATTTTGTTTTCAGTTTAAAGTTCAATGACTTGAGAAAACTCTTGTTTGCTGCTGTAAGCGATTTTTGACGAACAGATCTTTTCAATTGTTGCTTAGCTTGTAACGTTTGAGGATTATATGTTGCTGTAGTATTCTTCGATTTACTCGTGTTGTATATTATCATTATTTAGTTGTCCTTAAATGTATTCGTATTGTAATTTCCTCTCCTCCGAAATTAATTAAGTCGCCGTTTTGATCAACCATGCGAAGAGCTAGTCGATAAGTTCACTGAAGTTTACTGGCAAATAAATAAGATTTTTGGGAATCTCAACTATTTTATATCCAGCAGGTACATTAATCGGAAACTCATGTAGTGTATGAGTCTTAGAATTATTCATATAAGTATAAACCACAATACTGCTTTCAATCCTCAAGAGATTCACCTTAAAGATCAGAGTAATGTTCTTTGTTTGGTGTTAATATTCTGCTATTGAATCCTAAAAGTCTACCTATTGTATTTTCTTTATTAAAATATATTGGTTCTTTAGACCTGCTGACTTTGACTTGCATTGTATTGTTATTAGCTGCAATCAAAATTTTGTTTTCTGGTCTATATCGTTTGTATTGTTCTTCTATATAGTCAACTATATCATTTAATTCATAAGATCCCATCGGTATTTCAATTACAAGTTCACCGATATGAAATATATTTTTATAGACATCCACATTCAGAATACTGTTGTATGAATGAAAATAAGTTAGAGCACATTCATAGGTTCCGTTTAAATGAATAGGTGGAAAATAACTAGCATATAGCTCTGATGAATTGGAGCTCAGAGTCAATGTTATTGACATTGTGACTGTTTGATTGTAAATAAATGAGGTTAAACACACAGTATGACTTATAAGAATCAGTTTCGTATTTATTATTTATTTACTTATTTTAAACTAAAATTAAATGTTTATGCCATTGTTATTGTTGTTGTTCATTTATTGTATATTTCCATTTACAATATCTCATCTTTGGTTATCCAAGAATTGTGCTCATTAGCAAAGCTCAGCCACTTAACAAACACCTTATGTCCTTTAGTGTTGAGTACCTTTTCAACTAGGTATGTATTTGGATATCAGGTTTCTGAAAGTTCTTCTTCATGGAATCCACCTTTAGTAGAATAGTCTTCTAATATATAATAATAAATATAATATGTACAATGCAGTAACCGATATTCAAAGGCTAAAAACAAATATTTACCTGATTTTGTTAGAGAAAATCCCTCAGAATTTTTTGTGTATTTAGACGCATATAACCTCTACGGTTGGGCTATGTGTGAGTATCTACCTTATGGCGGATTCAGATAGCTTTCAACTGAAGAGCTCTACAACACAACAATGAACCATATATGATAGTTCAAGTGATGGATATGTCTATGAAGTTACTTTAGACTATCCTTCCTATTTACATAACTCTCACAATGATCGTCCATTCTGTCCGGAAAATAAAAAAATTCAGCAAATATTGCAAATTTTGCAAAAATTTCTGATTTTTCCACAAAACAAAAATATGTAATACACTATAGAGTTCTCAAACAATGTTTGAAGTATGGTCTAGTTCTAAAAAAAATTTCATCGGATTCGCACTTATAAACAATCAACCTGGTTGAAAAGTTATATAGACTTAAACACACACTGCTAAATAACGCAGTATATGATAAAAGTATGGAGAATGTGGAGAAGAGAAAAGATGTACGAATAGTTACGAACAGGAATAAGACAAACTGTAATCATTTAGGAGCTCAAGATTGAATATCTAAATCTAATTTTCATAGTTTGTCAATAATTTCTGAGGAGGTAGCAATTCAAATGAAGAGAGTAAAAACCTATTACAATAAACCTATATATTTAGAATTTTGTGTAAGTTCAAGTCAAACTTATCACTGAATTATATGGATACTGACTCTTTCATTTACACAGTAAAAACAGAAGGCTTTTACGCTGACATAAAAACTGACGTCTTCCATAAGTTTGATACGTCTGATTACCCACTAGTAAACAAAAAGGTGTTGGGTATGATGAAGGATCCGAATTGTGTAAAAATAATGAAGGAGTTTGTAGGATTGAGATCAAAGATATATGCTTTTAGTGTGCAGTATCAAAATGGTATTAAAAATCGAAAGTGGTAAAGAAATGCATTCTTGATAAGTACGACACAACTTTTTATAGAAACTGTTTATTTAATAAGTCTACTGTATATGATGACATGTTAATATTTAAATCAAAAGTTCATCAAATTTATACAAATGAAATAAATAAAGTAGTGTTAAATTATGCAGACGATAAAAGAAAAATAAGAAGTGATAAGATGAGTACATATGCATGGTATCATTCTCGAATCGAGGAAACTAATCCCGATTATGAATTTGACATGCTACTGTGGGAAATTTCAAGACTATAAGAGAAAGAAGCAATGCTATAACTGTATCCCTATTTTTAAGTAATGATTTTATATATATTTAAGTAGTGAAATCTATTAATAAGTGAAAAAATTGTTGTATTGTTAAGGGAAATAAACAAAAATTGTACAAATATATTTAAAATGAAAAAACATTCAGAATTTGTTTTATTTTATTTTGTGATTTATTACTTAGTTTCCTTGAAATATTACATAATACGAATTAATTAAATGATTTATCATAATTTTTCTTAAGTGAAATACGCAGCACCGGCAGGTATCTGGCCCTTACTCACAATCTGGATGGCTCCATGGATAGGACTTAAAGTGACCATCGTCCTTATCCTCATCTTCCATTATACCAAAATTATCGTTTTCATCCAACATATGGAGGAACATTTTCACCATTTCCATGTGCTCGTATAGTTGACATCCCTCAAAATCAACTAAGAATTGTGCGAGCTTGTTTCTAATGTCACTCATTGTTTTTATTGAATATTTTATACTATTACCAAAATTTACTTCCGATCTTTTTGACTGTTAGTTTTCTACTAATAATTGTTTTCAACGAACAAGTTGTAAGAGAAATGCTATATAGTTTATAAAACTAAATCTGCGTTCCACTCCAAAAACAAATACAAAATTTAGAGTAAAGGACTCAAAAATGTATATATGTATCTCTCTATCTTCTTCTAACAATATATTTTGTTATTCACCTTTTCGTCTTTTGTTCCCTCTCTCTCCCACATACACACACGCATACACACAAATCTAATATCATTGCTTAATAATTTTCACTTAGACTTCTTAAAGTCTAGAAAGCTTATATTGAGATTAGTTCGAAATTTAAGTTCAAACTTATAAGTTGTGAAACATTTATAGCGCAATGAGTTTAATAATCAAATTCAATTCCTTTAATACAAAATCCTTAATCCATATAAAGGATTTGGATGAATCATCCAAATACACCATCGTACGTGCAAAGCGAGTAACAACAAAGTATGGGGAAACAGTTCAACTTGAACTGGAAAACCATATAATGTTTCTCCCCAACCGATATAATATATTAACGGATGTCGAATTAGATGATCTTTCAAATGATAAATATCGACTACAAAGAAAAGGAGAGCGAAACCTTATCCTGGATAGTGAGATGAATGAGTTTTTGATACCAAACTCCCAGTACCCCGTTTGGCAGTAAAAAAAATGTTATGTGCATATATTTTGTAATTAATAAAAACAAAAAATAATAATAAAAAAAAGAAAATGTTCTTAAATATATAAATATATATGATTGTGTTTTATTTAATATCTTTGGTTATTTCATAAAGAAATTTCAAACATAAGTGGCCACAATTATATGTATTAAAATTTTGATATTGATTGTAATTGTACTCAATATTTCTACCTAAATATTTGATTAATTCTAAAGGAGGTTGTAAATTTCCAAAGCTGCCGAAATATTGGTTTCCATTCTTGTTTTTATAGTATGCTACCCAATGAGTTCCTGGGCCTGTTGATAAATCCAAATTGATTATTCCACACTACAGTCTTTGGTCGTTTTGGTAGCGAATCTAACATAAAAACTCCTCTGAAGTGTGGAATATATTTTGAAAAATTTCTCAGATCAAGTTCTGATAATGGTCTGTTTGGCAGCATATATAACAAGTCCATAACGGTTTTTATATAGTTTAAGGTATAGTCCTTCTCCCATCGCAATGGGCTCCATTGTTTTGTTGTATCTAGTGGCTTCCTCAAGTTGTTTTTTGCATTCTTTGTTTCATTTACACCTTTAGCTATAGCGGTAGTTGCTAGACTACCAAGTGAATCTGGAGCAGTTAAAATCGGTATTATGGACAAGAAAACCTCCAATTTTTGGAACATTTATAATACGTGGTATTATAACACGAGCTTTTTTCCGCTTAAGAGATTTACTGATAGCTTTACGAGCAATCTTAATGGCTGAATTAATGTCGTGCGGTTTTTCCTTCTTCAATATCTTTCTTGCTGATTTAATTGTTTTATGAAAAATGTTTTTGTCATTTATACGAATTCGTGGTGATTTCACTGTATTCCTTTCCTTTGCTTCAACACCCATACCAAGTTTAGTTTTTGCTTTCATTTCGTTGGTGACTATATATGCAAAAGTATTTTCTGCAAAATCACTATCTTTTGAAAGAACTCTTTTCCAAGCTTTATTTTCAAGAATTTTGTCAGCTTGATGTCTGCTGTTTAAGTCTTTATTTTTCGAATAAGCTATATCGTGATTTTTGCAAGTAGCATCCAATAAGTTAATTCCTTTATCTCTTCTATCTAAACGCCTTTGCAATCTTGTGCCAGGTCCACAGTACTGATATCCAGGAAGATGTAATTCAAAAGGCAGAGACTTTATTGCTTCATTTAGTAAACCTTCTCCAACGATAGTTTGCTTGTGACTAAGACTTTTGTTATAAAGTACAACCATATTATTTTAATCTACAATAAAAGATATTGTTTGCGAATTTCACAAGTAGTTATTAAAATGCGCTTCGTAAAACAACACAAAAATATTTTAGTTCGTAATGCTGATATTTTTTCAAATAAGAGTAAAAAAATAAGACATAATTTCTTGTTACCAAATTCTATTCGAACATTAATAGTTGGTCCTTCAAATTGTGGAAAAACTAACATAATGATTAGTTTGCTGGAAAGTCCTAATGGTCTCAAGTTTGAAAATATTTAATTGTACTCAAAATCTTTATATCAACCTAAATATGAATACCTAAAAAAATTAATTTCACCAATTAAAAGAATGGGATACTACACATTCGCAGATAAAGAGTACGTTGTTCCTCCTAGTGAAGCTAAAAGAAATTCAATTATGATGTTTGATGATGTTGCATGTGGAAAGCAATGCATATTTTTGTATGGGTAGTCATAAGAACGTAGACTCATTTTACTTGTGTCAAACTTACACGCGGATTCCAAAACATTTGATAAAAGATAATGCTAAAACAAAATGCGACAAATATGAAACATGTATATGATGATCACGTTGCCAGCGATATGAACTTTGAAATGTTTTAACAAATTTTTAAAGAATTTTGTAAGGAAAAATACGGATTTTTGATGATAAGTAAAGATAATGAACTAAACAATGGTCGTTATAGAAAGTCATTTGATTATTTAATCATAATATAATTTACTGCTCATCAAATGTACCCTTCAGTATTTAATCTGGCTTCTAACTTTATACATGTGATTATTGTAACTGATCAGATAAGCTGTTCTGATACCTGTTAAACTGACCTGATAAGGTGATCTGATATCTGTTAAACTGACCTGATAAGCTGATCTGATACCTGATAAGCTGATCTGATACCTGTTAAACTGACCTGATAAGCTGATCTGATACCTGTTAAACTGACCTGATAAGCTGATCTAATACCTGATAAGCTGATCTGATACCTGACCTGATAACCTGATCTGATAAACTGATCTGCTTCCTATTGAACTGACCTGATACCTAAAATGAATGAGCAAATTCTTAAAGACTTGGTGACTACAAGAAATATCTTGAAAAAAAGCTTCGAAGTATAAAAACTGGTGAAATAAATACACATGAACAATTAAGAGATACATTCAAGCCTATCACAGAACCTTTAAAAGAATTTATCAATAGCTCTAAATACGTTGGTAGACCGGTTAAAAGAGAACCGAGTGATAAGGAAACTGGAATTGATGACAATGAAAGTTTTCATCCTCAGAATTCAACAATAAAATTCGAAACGAGTACGCCCAAGAAACTAATTGAAGAAAAAATGTTTAAACAATCGAATGGTAAAAGTAGCAGTGATTATGATGAAGATGACTTTTACTCACAAAATTCTAATAATGAAGAAAGTTATCCTGACTTATCACTATTGCAATCGAGAAACACCAAAAAACTATGACAAATTCGAGCTTGAAATCTATAAAAAAATATTACTTACTACCAATGCTCACAGGATAGACTATAAGTCTGATGGTCAAATCAAAGGGAGGAAAGCCCATAAGTAAAAACATATTATTGGAAAACTTTTCAAAGGAGAAAATCATACAAGGTCATCAGATGTAACAAAAACTAATAATTTAAGAAAGGGTTTGATGCAGTTTAACCCTCATAATCCAAACTATATACTGGGATGATCCAAACGCGTTGGTAGATCGACTTAGACTACTGGTTGCATCACAGTCTGCAGGACATACTAATCACAACAACGAAATTGTCTCAATTATTGAAAAACTACGTGAATCTAATATAATAGTATAAACTATATACATACATAAGGTTTTTATATAAAACATGTCCGTTGATAAATTTGGGCATTATATTAACGATAGAAGTGAAGTAATTCCAACCAAAAATGCACATAAGTTGTTGGGCTTCTTTATGGATACGAACAAAAAAAATTTTTGTCCAATACAAGAGAATCAAAAATGTTGCAAACGCTCTAGAGGAAAATGATGTTATCAGTATATTGTTTCTGCAAACTGAACTCAAAAAACAGCAACAAGAAGTAGCTTTCCAGTTAGAAAATCTTAATGCTCATTTGCAGGATATCAATAACAAAATGGATGATAATAAATCACTTTTTGATAAGGAAATTGAAGAGCTACTAGAAAAAATTTATAGAATAGAAAATTACATGTTTGTATCAATAGCTGAAAGTACACCAAGTAGATCACAACAAACTTAAAAAAGCGACTGGAAAAATTAAATGTCTTCAAAAAGAAATATTGTAAATGAATCGAAAACGTTTTGTACGTCGTAGAGTTGTGATGAAAGGAATAGATAATCTTTGGCAAGCTGATTTATTTGAAATGGGAAATTATTCCTTAGACAATAGAAATTATCGATTTTTGCTAACTGTAATTCATACATTCTCAAAATTTGCTTGGGCAGTACCTTTGAGAAGAAAGAATGCATTTGAAACAACCCGGTCAATGGAGAATATTTTCAAATTGAGACGAATACCGAAAAACTTGCAAACAGACGATGGAAAAGAATTTTTCAATAAACATTTCAGTCAGTTGATGAATAAATACAATATTAATCACTACTCAACATATAGCAGTATGAAAGCCTCAATAGTAGAACCTTTCAACAGAACATTAAAAGGAATGATGTGAAAATAATTTAGCTTTAATGGTTCATATAATTGGATTGATATGTATAGAGATTTTACAATAGAAAAGTTCATCGCACCATTAAAATGTCACCAATTAAAGTAAATTCAACAAATGAAAAACAGCTTTTAAATACAGTATATAGTCATTTAAATATGTACAAAATGTCAAAATTTAATGCAGGAGATCATATACGCATAAGCAAATATAAAAGCATTTTTGAAAAAGGTTGTACTCTGAATTGGATAACAGAAATCTTTACAATTAAAAGAGTACAAAATACATATTCTACAACATACATATTAGAAGACTATCGCGGAAATCCTATTAAAGGTGGATTCTATGAAGAAGAACTTTCAAAAACCAGATATACAAATACATACCTAGTTGAAAAGGTTCCCAAAACTAAAGGACATAAGGTGTTTGTTAAGTGGCTGAGCTTTGGTAATGAGCACAATTCTTGGATAACCAAAGATGAGATATTGTAAATGGAAAAATACAATAAATGAACAACAACAATAACAATGGCATAAACATTTAATTTTAGTTTAAAATAAGTAAATAAATAATAAATACGAAACTGATTCTTATAAGTCATACTGTGTGTTTAACCTCATTTATTTACAATCAAACAGTCACAATGTCAATAACATTGACTCTGAGCTCCAATTCATCAGAGCTATATGCTAGTTATTTTCCACCTATTGATTTAAACGGAACCTATGAATGTGCTCTAACTTATTTTCATTCATACAACAGTATTCCGAATGTGGATGTCTATAAAAATATATTTCATATCGGTGAACATGTAATTGAAATACCGATGGGATCTTATGAATTAAATGATATAGTTGACTATATAGAAGAACAATACAAACGATATAGACCAGAAAACAAAATTTTGATTGCAGCTAATAACAACACAATGCAAGTCAAAGTCAGCAGGTCTAAAGAACCAATATATTTTAATAAAGAAAATACAATAGGTAGACTTTTAGGATTCAATAGCAGAATATTAACACCAAACAAAGAACATTACTCTGATCTTAAAGGTGAATCTCTTGAGGATTGAAAGCAGTATTATGGTTAATACTTATATGAATAATTCTAAGACTCATACACTACATGAGTTTCCGAATAATGTACCTGCTGGATATAAAATAGTTGAGATTCCCAAAAATCTTATTTATTTGCCAGTAAACTCCAGTGAACTTATCCACTAGCTCTTCGCGTGGTTGATCAAAACGGCGACTTAATTAATTTCAGAGGAGAGGAAATTACAATACGAATACATTTAAGGACAACTAAATAATGATAATATACAACACGAGTAAATCGAAGAATACTACAGCAACATATAATCCTCAAACGTTACAAGCTAAGCAACAATTGAAAAGATCTGTTCGTCAAAAATCGCTTACAGCAGCAAACAAGAGTTTTCTCAAGTCATTGAACTTTAAACTGAAAACAAAATGAGTTCAATAATAGACGTTTTAGATAAACCCATATCTGACGAATATATAATCAAAAATGATTATCACACATACATACCATACATCAGTCTTTTAACAACAACGATGAAATAAGAATTTCAACACAAAACCAAGATTTATATGTGTTACCCAAGCTGTATATATGTGGAAGGACTTGTTGTAGACGAAAAAACATCGAAATCTACACCCAACTTTTAGTTGAAAAACAGTTTTGTTGCATATCTCTTTGATGAAATTCGCTATGAACTAAATGGTATTGAAATTGACCATACAAGATATTTGGGAGCCACCAGTACCATAAAAAATTTGGTTTCTTTATCACCTACGGAAAGCGTTGTATTGAAAAATGCTGGATGGAATAAACTTGATAATATAAATCTTCGAAATGGACATTTTAATTTCTATGTACCGCTCAAACTTCTTTTAGGATTTGCTGAATCATGGAGAATTCCACATGTTCAATTATCTGATCATAGTAAATGGGATATGATCAAAATACTTAATAATGGTGCTGCTATACCAATGGCATTCCGTAGTTGGGATTGTCATATGAATCCACACCTTAATACGGGGACCAATCACATATGGAATATTAAACTGGCCGCTAATAAGGAACGCCCTCGTTTTGTGCTGATTGCCTTTCAACAAGAAAACAAGTTTGTTCATTATGGTCTTACTAACTCAAAAGTACATTTCAACTCAACCTCTTACCCATATGACGACCTTAATATAAAATTCAAAAATGAGCGCTATGCGATTCTATATTATATGTACCTAAGATTCCAACAAAGCTACTACATGAAACAACCCCAACCTCTTCTAGCTGGTCAAGAGTTTAAAAATAACGTTCCAATTATTGTAGTAGATGTCAGTCACCAAAACGAAACGCTCAATACCGGACGAATCGACATAAGGATTGAATTGGAAACAGCAACTAATATTCCAACAAAAACATCTGCTTATTGCGTTCTCATTCATGATCGCATAATAGAATATATCCCTATCAAAGGACAAGTTCGCAAAATCTTATAAATGGCAAATAATATTTTTATGGACGTTCAAGAATTCAAAAGTACTTCGAACTATTTTATTGTAAAAGAACTAGCTGTCGTATTCAATAGAAATTAATATATTAATTTCATCTTAAGACCACCTTTTAAATTCGAATACTTATCAACCAGAAAGCAGAGAGAAACAGTTTGGTTAACAAAAAATATCCTCATATTAACTGGAATGATGGATCAATCTCATTTCAAAGCGTTCGAAATTTATAAAAATGTAATATAAGGAATTCACAGGTATATGTTAAAGGTGAAGAAAAAAAATGGCTGGGAGAAATTATTCAACAAGAAGTTTTAACATTGAGGATATTGGTTGCATCAACTTTAAGAAAATGGAAGAAAAATATCCAGAATATTTTTAATGTAACTATCATTTGCATTTAGCTTGCGCCTTAAGGAATTATATGTTCCTATCTAAAGAAATGTCTAGTTTAACACAATTTTATACTCAGTAATTAGTATATACAAGTGTATGTATAGATTTTAAATTATAAAATTATTTGCAAAAACTTAATAAAAATAAAAGCCATGCACATATGTATATATGTTTAAACAACGGTCTCTTTATTTAAAAAAATATGTACTTATGTTTGTACAGCAGGAAATCAAAAGTGAACTGTCGTACTGTCACATCAATCGTCAATCACACACACAGACAGTTTTCCTGACAGAAAAACATTCCGATCGCCACTCAAAACAATAGAACACACACAAACCACACTTCACACTTAAACATAGCACACAGAAAAATACAGAAATCACGCCATTCAGAACACCACATAAACTGCATCGATGATCGTCATACATAAAATAAACAAATTCAATATAAATATAAACAGGGAATCAAATTTCAATGTCGCCAAGATCAGAACAATTGAATTATTCCCTACATTCTAATATATGAAAAAATAAAGTTAAAAAAAAAACACTGAATCGGTAGACGACAAATCCTAAGTAAACACAGCAAAGTGTTAAGTTAGTTTTAAGCAAAAAATAAAAGAAGAAATCTACACAGTATAAATGGACAGACAGAAATTCCCACGCTCACATATTAACGCACCTGTATTCTCAAGATCACACATGGACGGACAGAAGTGGCCACTCTTACATATGAACGCATATGTATTCTCAAGATCACATATGGACGGACAGAATTTCCCACGCTCACATATGAACGGACAGAATTTCCCACGCTCACATAAGGACGGACAGAAGTTCCCATGCTCACATATGGACTTATAGAAGTTCCCACGCTCACATATGAACGCAAAAAAATTCCTACGCTCACATACGGACGGACATGTATTCTTAAAGTCACATATGGACAGACACAAATTCCCACGACTACCCCAACATTATAAAAAAAAACAACAACAATGTGCTCTCCCCTATTAAACCGTGGGAAAAATATAAACGCACACACATACACACAAAAAAATGTTGATGAAATTTGAGAATTTTGGCAAGTAAAATTAAAAATTTTAAATTTAATTGCTGAAATTTTACAATTTTAATTGTCCTGGCACATACAGTCTACAACTACTAACAACTCAAATTTTTTTATTTAATCTGTGAATCAAGAAAACAAAATTATTTTGAGATATTTGAAGTGATTGGCCTTACAAATAACTGTTATTTTGTATAAACTGTAGTATTTTTAGTTATGATTTTATTATAATAAATATGTAAGTCCGATCCAAGGGAAATGTGTAAATATCTGGTAAAGAACGTGCACGCATTGCAACCATGCGCATGTGCTTCTTCGCACTTTAGGCCCGTTGCAGTGCTTCTGGCTCTTCTTTCTTCTTCTTATTGGAATCTTATATAAACTTTATTCGAATTAACAATACCTCAATTCAGGTTATTTTACAGCAATGGTTTTCGAACTTTACAGCGCTAGCACAATTATATGTTAGTAAAAATTAGTAGCTACTATTACACACTGGATGGTGTTTTTATGCAGCTGTTAACTTTCTCTGTACTTCTTGTTGTCCATATGAATGACAATCTCAAAGACGAAGAAGACTTTTAGTTTGACAAGTTTAGTTTTTTGTTTTCCTTATTTTGCTTTAATTTAGTAAATTTTTTTAAAAGTGCAAAAAAACTTTTTAAAAGTAATTAAAATTAAATATTTTTGTAGTCATTTTATATATTTGACTTTATTTGCCTACGATAACATAATAGCTCTGTTCATTTACTAAAAATTTCTACAAACTTGTAACAATTGTTACTAGAATGCGTTCATTAACGCAAAAAATTTGCGAAAGAGCGTAAAAAATTGAGATACACAAAAATTATTGCAAGTTTTTACAAGTAAAACTTTTAATTGCAATAATTATTCAAACAGCTCTTTTGCGTTTATGTTTATAAAACAATATATCTAAGTTAAGTTGAAAATAAATATATATTGGGAAATTTAAGAAAATGGAAGTAAATGTAAACTTTTAAAACAATAAAAAGTATTAAGAAGATAAATTTGTGTTTGTGTAACTCAGGAACTACAGAAGCAAAATAAAATGTCTAATGGAATTGAACTAAGCAACACAGTATCTGGTACATCAGTGGCAAAGGATGTTCCGGAAAACAGAGGTTGTTATTTTTAGTGTTGTAAATATTATGAGTACCTAGCTACTCGGTACCTAGTAGGCAAATAATTCAATTAGTTCAGATATACATATATTTGCAATTTTTTTTATATTAACACATAATTTATTAAATTACTTTTTTACTGCTTTTGGGGTTTAATGCTGACAGCAACATGATATTTTATTTTGAATAAAGCTTTTTATTACAATGAAAATGAAAATTGCTTAAATTTGTTTCCTTTAAAATATTAATAATATTAATTGGAGTCTTATACTTATTGAATATTCTCTTTAAATACTTAAGGAGCAGA
The DNA here is from genome assembly GCA_963675445.1 of Linnaemya vulpina. Taxonomy (NCBI): domain Eukaryota; kingdom Metazoa; phylum Arthropoda; class Insecta; order Diptera; family Tachinidae; genus Linnaemya; species Linnaemya vulpina. Next base: position 41,064,235 of record OY776279.1, on the reverse strand, counting down.
TTGCCATAAAAATGCGAATATGCTACAAAAAGTAATAGGGCAATTTTATTTGCAAAAACTGAAATATTTACTGTGAAGACTATATGTTTTTGTGTTCAAATGTTTGGAAACGATTGTAAAGGCAATCGTTAGACAATAACTAACAAAAGTTCTCCTTTTCAACTCACATTTGCTTGCGCGTTAATGTAGTGTCTTATTAGTGTTTACATATATAGTTCTTCATAAAATCACATTAAAAATACTTAATATTATATAATTATTATAATAATAACGCAATTAGTTGCCAAAATTATAATGCTAAAATATAAATGACCATAATCATATAAATTTTATAATAATATACATATATGTATATTATGTTCATTTGTTATTGAGTACTCATTTATATGTACCTATACATTACAACACTACTTTAACTTGCAAATTTTAGGTAGTAAAGTGTTCATTTACTTTTTCGCATTTTTGAGAGTAATTGTGGAAAATTTCTTGTTACTCTCTCGTTGCTAATTTTTACTAGTAAAGTAAATGAACACACCTAATATACGACAATTGTTGATAAATTGTAGGTACTATTGTACACTAGATGGTGCTGAGTGTACTTCTGTGTAGCTGTAGTTCTTGTTGTCTGTATGATTACACTAATAGTATAGGATAACATAGCTCACACCGATGTGATCTTATAGCCTCTTTACACTTACTGACATCTTAGAGATGTGTGTGAAAGATGTTTTAAATTGAAAAAACCTGTTTACATTACATCTTCAACATCTTTCCTCTGTCAATTATTACTTCACGTGTTTTGGTTTGGGCAAACAACGAAGTATTTTTTCTTTTTTACTATAAATAAATGTATTTTATGTATTACTATGATTAGTTATAAATTATTTTTGATTAAATTTAAATTTACTTATATTGTTCTGTCTCGCTCATTGTATAAATTTTTGACACTTGTATATTTTCTAGTGATGGTATGAGTTTTTGAAGGTTACTTTCGGTTTTCCTTAGAGATGATACTAAAATAATCAAAAGATGTTGAGTTCAGCAAAATGAGATGTGAACATCTTGTAAAGATGTTGAGTTTCTTTTCATATAGACTTAATATGGAAAGATGTTAACTTCTTCCCAAAGAGCTATTACTCAAAGTTTAAGATTGTATTGTGAAAAAAATTTTTAGCCCTAGCGTGTAGATGTTTACACATCAAAAGTTTATTTAAGTCAGGTTGTATTTTGAGTTTCAACTGTGTAATTGATTCAGACCAAGTAAATTTTTTGTTTTAATTCGAAATATGATTGTTTTCATGAAATAATGCTTATATTTTTTCTTTGGGTTGTTACTGTTTTCGTGAAATAATTCAGTTTTTTGTTGAGTTATTACTGTTTTGATGAAATAGTTTTAATAACACTTTGTATTATCAATTTATTATTTTGCATTTGAGCAATATAGCATCGCATTTTTGATCAGCTAGAAATTTCGTTAATAAGTCTATTAAACATAATGTTATAAAGTTCACAAATTGTCTCATGAAGATTTTAATTTTCTAATAGCCTAAAAGCAACTGTGGGGCAAAAATTTTGTTGTAAATGAGAAGTGCCAAAAAATAAATTGGCATAGTATTATAACTCCCCGTGTGGAAAAGGATAACATCGATTAATTTTTTTACAAAACTTCATACAAGAACAAAGACTATTTAAAGTGCCCAGGAGACGTGCGAAATAAACCATCAATCAGTAAGAATGGGTTAGTGTCGTTTAATTGATGAGACGCAAAAATAAAACCGTCAATCAGCATTTGTGTTTTGGCTTCGTAGCGTTCGGATGAAAGCATGTTGTCATTGGATGATGATTTGTCGTTATCAACTACCTGTGCAGTTTTGTTAAAAAAAGAAAGAGTATGAAAAAGCGAAAAAATTTTGAATGAAAGTTCGCAATATATTAATTTTTTATTTTTTGCATTTGTTGTTGCTTTCGGATATTGTTCTTTCAATACACTTGATAACATCTCATATTGTTAATTTTTCTTCAGCCGCGCACTTCTCCATGTCTTCACGCAACAAATTCCACAAGAAAATTACGTTTTTTTCTTCAATCGGATACGGTGACGTTCAAAAAATCAGGCGTCAAATAAAACTATCAAAATCTTTTGATTTTCATCAACAAGAGCTGACAACATGTACGTGTAGCCGAAAAAACACGACTGCACGCACACAACTATGTGACTGATGGTCTATTTTGTACGTCTCCAGTGCCCATAAGAGTTTTTGTACAGATAATTTGAAGTCTATAGATTATTGGAAAAACTGAACTAAGTTTTAAACCTTTTTTTCAATTCTAATACCAACATTACTTATTTTCAATTATTTGATGTTATCTTGTGTTTATTTGGAAAGCTTTCACTGCACAGTGGTTCAGTAGTAGGACATAGTTGTCAAATAATGATGGTCGATTTTTTCACCGTTAGTTCACTCTAATACTCATTGTTAGTGGTGCTACCAAAACATGCAAAAAGATTTGCAATCAGTTGTTTCTTACATTTACTTTTGTGCATCGGAAATGAACATATCAAAACAACTTTCCTCATCATTTTCAGCAGTGCTAACAAAGTTAATTTCTAGTGCGTGTTTTTCAAAGAAAAAAAACATTTTTCACTTATTGTTGTACAATAGATATTTAAGTTGAAAGTGTTTACCATATTATGTATTTAATAATTTTTTAAGTAAAAGCGGTTTTACGACAAATTAATTTTCAGGTATATTCTTTACGATTTTTGTTTACTTAAGGTATTAACTTAATGCCGTCTTATGACGCCTTCAAGTTATATATCAAAATGTTACTCTATATCTTTACTTTTAATATAAAAAGAATTTATCTGCGTTTGCTTGCGAATGTGCATGGTACAGAGGGTCTTCGTCTCTACGACTATATTCGTAGCACATACATATTTTTTACCGTTTGTTGCCCACTGCACAGTTCATGTTTATGATTTGATTTGTTTTATTTCATAGAATCATCTGCCGAAATAGAGTCACAATCTTTGCTAGATCATACAACTTCCCGTATACTAGAAAATTAAAATGATGTCCTCAGTTTGCTGACATCAGTAAAGAGTTTGTTTTCATTGATAAATGGGGCTTTGACGGAAGTACGGGGCACAGTGAATATAAACAGGCATTTTAAGATTCCAGTATACAAGATAATACCCTATTTGTTTTTTATTTTATATTGCCCACTTCGTTTAATATGTACATCAAATACTACCGGTCCGGACCAAATTATATATAAAAAAAAGAAAATGTTCTTAAATATATAAATATATATGATTGTGTTTTATTTAATATCTTTGGTTATTTCATAAAGAAATTTCAAACATAAGTGGCCACAATTATATGTATTAAAATTTTGATATTGATTGTAGTTGTACTCAATATTTCTACCTAAATATTTGATTAATTCTAAAGGAGGTTGTAAATTTCCAAAGCTGCCGAAATATTGGTTTCCATTCTTGTTTTTATAGTATGCTACCCAATGAGTTCCTGGGCCTGTTGATAAATCCAAATTGATTATTCCACACTACAGTCTTTGGTCGTTTTGGTAGCGAATCTAACATAAAAACTCCTCTGAAGTGTGGAATATATTTTGAAAAATTTCTCAGATCAAGTTCTGATAATGGTCTGTTTGGCAGCATATATAACAAGTCCATAACGGTTTTTATATAGTTTAAGGTATAGTCCTTCTCCCATCGCAATGGGCTCCATTGTTTTGTTGTATCTAGTGGCTTCCTCAAGTTGTTTTTTGCATTCTTTGTTTCATTTACACCTTTAGCTATAGCGGTAGTTGCTAGACTACCAAGTGAATCTGGAGCAGTTAAAATCGGTATTATGGACAAGAAAACCTCCAATTTTTGGAACATTTATAATACGTGGTATTATAACACGAGCTTTTTTCCGCTTAAGAGATTTACTGATAGCTTTACGAGCAATCTTAATGGCTGAATTAATATCGTGCGGTTTTTCCTTCTTCAATATCTTTCTTGCTGATTTAATTGTTTTATGAAAAATGTTTTTGTCATTTATACGAATTCGTGGTGATTTCACTGTATTCCTTTCCTTTGCTTCAACACCCATACCAAGTTTAGTTTTTGCTTTCATTTCGTTGGTGACTATATATGCAAATGTATTTTCTGCAAAATCACTATCTTTTGAAAGAACTCTTTTCCAAGCTTTATTTTCAAGAATTTTGTCAGCTTGATGTCTGCTGTTTAAGTCTTTATTTTTCGAATAAGCTATATCGTGATTTTTGCAAGTAGCATCCAATAAGTTAATTCCTTTATCTCCTCTATCTAAACGCCTTTGCAATCTTGTGCCAGGTCCACAGTACTGATATCCAGGAAGATGTAATTCAAAAGGCAGAGACTTTATTGCTTCATTTAGTAAACCTTCTCCAACGATAGTTTGCTTGTGACTAAGATTTTTGTTATAAAGTACAACCATATTATTTTAATCTACAATAAAAGATATTGTTTGCGAATTTCACAAGTAGTTATTAAAATGCGCTTCGTAAAACAACACAAAAATATTTTAGTTCGTAATGCTGATATTTTTTCAAATGAGAGTAAAAAAATAAGACATAGTTTCTTGTTACCAAATTCTATTCGAACATTAATAGTTGGTCCTTCAAATTGTGGAAAAACTAACATAATGATTAGTTTGCTGGAAAGTCCTAATGGTCTCAAGTTTGAAAATATTTAATTGTACTCAAAATCTTTATATCAACCTAAATATGAATACCTAAAAAAATTAATTTCACCAATTAAAAGAATGGGATACTACACATTCGCAGATAAAGAGTACGTTGTTCCTCCTAGTGAAGCTAAAAGAAATTCAATTATGATGTTTGATGATGTTGCATGTGGAAAGCAATGCATATTTTTGTATGGGTAGTCATAAGAACGTAGACTCATTTTACTTGTGTCAAACTTACACGCGGATTCCAAAACATTTGATAAAAGATAATGCTAAAACAAAATGCGACAAATATGAAACATGTATATGATGATCACGTTGCCAGCGATATGAACTTTGAAATGTTTTAACAAATTTGTAAAGAATTTTGTAAGGAAAAATACTGATTTTTGATGATAAGTAAAGATAATGAACTAAACAATGGTCGTTATAGAAAGTCATTTGATTATTTAATCATAATATAATTTACTGCTCATCAAATGTACCCTTCAGTATTTAATCTGGCTTCAAACTTTATACATGTGATTATTGTAACTGATCAGATAAGCTGTTCTGATACCTGTTAAACTGACCTGATAAGCTGATCTAATACCTGATAAGCTGATCTGATACCTGACCTGATAACCTGATCTGATAAACTGATCTGCTTCCTATTGAACTGACCTGATACCTAACATGAATGAGCAAATTCTTAAAGACTTGGTGACTACAAGAAATATCTTGAAAAAAAGCTTCGAAGTATAAAAACTGGTGAAATAAATACACATGAACAATTAAGAGATACATTCAAGCCTATCACAGAACCTTTAAAAGAATTTATCAATAGCTCTAAATACGTTGGTAGACCGGTTAAAAGAGAACCGAGTGATAAGGAAACTGGAATTGATGACAATGAAAGTTTTCATCCTCAGAATTCAACAATAAAATTCGAAACGAGTACGCCCAAGAAACTAATTGAAGAAAAAATGTTTAAACAATCGAATGGTAAAAGTAGCAGTGATTATGATGAAGATGACTTTTACTCACAAAATTCTAATAATGAAGAAAGTTATCCTGACTTATCACTATTGCAATCGAGAAACACCAAAAAACTATGACAAATTCGAGCTTGAAATCTATAAAAAAAATATTACTTACTACCAATGCTCACAGGATAGACTATAAGTCTGATGGTCAAATCAAAGGGAGGAAAGCCCATAAGTAAAAACATATTATTGGAAAACTTTTCAAAGGAGAAAATCATACAAGGTCATCAGATGTAACAAAAACTAATAATTTAAGAAAGGGTTTGATGCAGTTTAACCCTCATAATCCAAACTATATACTGGGATGATCCAAACGCGTTGGTAGATCGACTTAGACTACTGCTTGCATCACAGTCTGCAGGACATACTAATCACAACAACGAAATTGTCTCAATTATTGAAAAACTACGTGAATCTAATATAATAGTATAAACTATATACATATATATAGTATAAACTATATATTAACGATAGAAGTGAAGTAATTCCAACCAAAAATGCACATAAGTTGTTGGGCTTCTTTATGGATACGAACAAAAAAAATTTTTGTCCAATACAAGAGAATCAAAAATGTTGCAAACGCTCTAGAGGAAAATGATGTTATCAGTATATTGTTTCTGCAAACTGAACTCAAAAAACAGCAACAAGAAGTAGCTTTCCAGTTAGAAAATCTTAATGCTCATTTGCAGGATATCAATAACAAAATGGATGATAATAAATCACTTTTTGATAAGGAAATTGAAGAGCTACTAGAAAAAATTTATAGAATAGAAAATTACATGTTTGTATCAATAGCTGAAAGTACACCAAGTAGATCACAACAAACTTAAAAAAGCGACTGGAAAAATTAAATGTCTTCAAAAAGAAATATTGTAAATGAATCGAAAACGTTTTGTACGTCGTAGAGTTGTGATGAAAGGAATAGATAATCTTTGGCAAGCTGATTTATTTGAAATGGGAAATTATTCCTTAGACAATAGAAATTATCGATTTTTGCTAACTGTAATTCATACATTCTCAAAATTTGCTTGGGCAGTACCTTTGAGAAGAAAGAATGCATTTGAAACAACCCGGTCAATGGAGAATATTTTCAAATTGAGACGAATACCGAAAAACTTGCAAACAGACGATGGAAAAGAATTTTTCAATAAACATTTCAGTCAGTTGATGAATAAATACAATATTAATCACTACTCAACATATAGCAGTATGAAAGCCTCAATAGTAGAACCTTTCAACAGAACATTAAAAGGAATGATGTGAAAATAATTTAGCTTTAATGGTTCATATAATTGGATTGATATGTATAGAGATTTTACAATAGAAAAGTTCATCGCACCATTAAAATGTCACCAATTAAAGTAAATTCAACAAATGAAAAACAGCTTTTAAATACAGTATATAGTCATTTAAATATGTACAAAATGTCAAAATTTAATGCAGGAGATCATATACGCATAAGCAAATATAAAAGCATTTTTGAAAAAGGTTGTACTCTGAATTGGATAACAGAAATCTTTACAATTAAAAGAGTACAAAATACATATTCTACAACATACATATTAGAAGACTATCGCGGAAATCCTATTAAAGGTGGATTCTATGAAGAAGAACTTTCAAAAACCAGATATACAAATACATACCTAGTTGAAAAGGTTCTCAAAACTAAAGGACATAAGGTGTTTGTTAAGTGGCTGAGCTTTGGTAATGAGCACAATTCTTGGATAACCAAAGATGAGATATTGTAAATGGAAAAATACAATAAATGAACAACAACAATAACAATGGCATAAACATTTAATTTTAGTTTAAAATAAGTAAATAAATAATAAATACGAAACTGATTCTTATAAGTCATACTGTGTGTTTAACCTCATTTATTTACAATCAAACAGTCACAATGTCAATAACATTGACTCTGAGCTCCAATTCATCAGAGCTATCTGCTAATTATTTTCCTCCTATTGATTTAAACGGAACCTATGAATGTGCTCTAACTGATTTTCATTCATACAACAGTATTCCGAATGTGGATGTCTATAAAAATATATTTCATATCGGTGAACATGTAATTGAAATACCGATGGGATCTTATGAATTAAATGATATAGTTGACTATATAGAAGAACAATACAAACGATATAGACCAGAAAACAAAATTTTGATTGCAGCTAATAACAATACAATGCAAGTCAAAGTCAGCAGGTCTAAAGAACCAATATATTTTAATAAAGAAAATACAATAGGTAGACTTTTAGGATTCAATAGCAGAATATTAACACCAAACAAAGAACATTACTCTGATCTTAAAGGTGAATCTCTTGAGGATTGAAAGCAGTATTATGGTTAATACTTATATGAATAATTCTAAGACTCATACACTACATGAGTTTCCGATTAATGTACCTGCTGGATATAAAATAGTTGAGATTCCCAAAAATCTTATTTATTTGCCAGTAAACTCCAGTGAACTTATCCACTAGCTCTTCGCGTGGTTGATCAAAACGGCGACTTAATTAATTTCAGAGGAGAGGAAATTACAATACGAATACATTTAAGGACAACTAAATAATGATAATATACAACACGAGTAAATCGAAGAATACTACAGCAACATATAATCCTCAAACGTTACAAGCTAAGCAACAATTGAAAAGATCTGTTCGTCAAAAATCGCTTACAGCAGCAAACAAGAGTTTTCTCAAGTCATTGAACTTTAAACTGAAAACAAAATGAGTTCAATAATAGACGTTTTAGATAAACCCATATCTGACGAATATATAATCAAAAAAGATTATCACACATACATACCATACCTTCAGTCTTTTAACAACAACGATGAAATAAGAATTTCAACACAAAACCAAGATTTATATGTGTTACCCAAGCTGTATATATGTGGAAGGACTTGTTGTAGACGAAAAAACATCGAAATCTACACCCAACTTTTAGTTGAAAAACAGTTTTGTTGCATATCTCTTTGATGAAATTCGCTATGAACTAAATGGTATTGAAATTGACCATACAAGATATTTGGGAGCCACCAGTACCATAAAAAATTTGGTTTCTTTATCACCTACGGAAAGCGTTGTATTGAAAAATGCTGGATGGAATAAACTTGATAATATAAATCTTCGAAATGGACATTTTAATTTCTATGTACCGCTCAAACTTCTTTTAGGATTCGCTGAATCATGGAGAGTTCCACATGTTCAATTATCTGATCATAGTAAATGGAATATGATCAAAATACTTAATAATGGTGCTGCTATACCAATGGCATTCCGTAGTTGGGATTGTCATATGAATCCACACCTTAATACGGGGACCAATCACATATGGAATATTAAACTGGCCGCTAATAAGGAACGCCCTCGTTTTGTGTTGATTGCCTTTCAACAAGAAAACAAGTTTGTTCATTATGGTCTTACTAACTCAAAAGTACATTTCAACTCAACCTCTTACCCATATGACGACCTTAATATAAAATTCAAAAATGAGCGCTATGCGATTCTATATTATATGTACCTAAGATTCCAACAAAGCTACTACATGAAACAACCCCAACCTCTTCTAGCTGGTCAAGAGTTTAAAAATAACGTTCCAATTATTATAGTAGATGTCAGTCACCAAAACGAAACGCTCAATACCGGACGAATCGACATAAGGATTGAATTGGAAACAGCAACTAATATTCCAACAAAAACATCTGCTTATTGCGTTCTCATTCATGATCGCATAATAGAATATATCCCTATCAAAGGACAAGTTCGCAAAATCTTATAAATGGCAAATAATATTTTTATGGACGTTCAAGAATTCAAAAGTACTTCGAACTATTTTATTGTAAAAGAACTAGCTGTCGTATTCAATAGAAATTAATATATTAATTTCATCTTAAGACCACCTTTTAAATTCGAATACTTATCAACCAGAAAGCAGAGAGAAACAGTTTGGTTAACAAAAAATATCCTCATATTAACTGGAATGATGGATCAATCTCATTTCAAAGCGTTCGAAATTTATAAAAATGTAATATAAGGAATTCACAGGTATATGTTAAAGGTGAAGAAAAAAAATGGCTGGGAGAAATTATTCAACAAGAAGTTTTAACATTGAGGATATTGGTTGCATCAACTTTAAGAAAATGGAAGAAAAATATCCAGAATATTTTTAATGTAACTATCATACGCATTTAGCTTGCGCCTTAAGGAATTATATGTTCCTATCTAAAGAAATGTCTAGTTTAACACAATTTTATACTCAGTAATTAGTATATACAAGTGTATGTATAGATTTTAAATTATAAAATTATTTGCAAAAACTTAATAAAAATAAAAGCCATGCACATATGTATATATGTTTAAACAACGGTCTCTTTATTTAAAAAAATATGTACTTATGTTTGTACAGCAGGAAATCAAAAGTGAACTGTCGTACTGTCACATCAATCGTCAATCACACACACAGACAGTTTTCCTGACAGAAAAACATTCCGATCGCCACTCAAAACAATAGAACACACACAAACCACACTTCACACTTAAACATAGCACACAGAAAAATACAGAAATCACGCCATTCAGAACACCACATAAACTGCATCGATGATCGTCATACATAAAATAAACAAATTCAATATAAATATAAACAGGGAATCAAATTTCAATGTCGCCAAGATCAGAACAATTGAATTATTCCCTACATTCTAATATATGAAAAAATAAAGTTAAAAAAAAAACACTGAATCGGTAGACGACAAATCCTAAGTAAACACAGCAAAGTGTTAAGTTAGTTTTAAGCAAAAAATAAAAGAAGAAATCTACACAGTATAAATGGACAGACAGAAATTCCCACGCTCACATATTAACGCACCTGTATTCTCAAGATCACACATGGACGGACAGAAGTGGCCACTCTTACATATGAACGCATATGTATTCTCAAGATCACATATGGACGGACAGAATTTCCCACGCTCACATATGAACGGACAGAATTTCCCACGCTCACATAAGGACGGACAGAAGTTCCCATGCTCACATATGGACTTATAGAAGTTCCCACGCTCACATATGAACGCAAAAAAATTCCTACGCTCACATACGGACGGACATGTATTCTTAAAGTCACATATGGACAGACACAAATTCCCACGACTACCCCAACATTATAAAAAAAAAACAACAACAATGTGCTCTCCCCTATTAAACCGTGGGAAAAATATAAACGCACACACATACACACAAAAAAATGTTGATGAAATTTGAGAATTTTGGCAAGTAAAATTAAAAATTTTAAATTTAATTGCTGAAATTTTACAATTTTAATTGTCCTGGCACATACAGTCTACAACTACTAACAACTCAAATTTTTTTATTTAATCTGTGAATCAAGAAAACAAAATTATTTTGAGATATTTGAAGTGATTGGCCTTACAAATAACTGTTATTTTGTATAAACTGTAGTATTTTTAGTTATGATTTTATTATAATAAATATGTAAGTCCGATCCAAGGGAAATGTGTAAATATCTGGTAAAGAACGTGCACGCATTGCAACCATGCGCATGTGCTTCTTCGCACTTTAGGCCCGTTGCAGTGCTTCTGGCTCTTCTTTCTTCTTCTTATTGGAATCTTATATAAACTTTATTCGAATTAACAATACCTCAATTCAGGTTATTTTACAGCAATGGTTTTCGAACTTTACAGCGCTAGCACAATTATATGTTAGTAAAAATTAGTAGCTACTATTACACACTGGATGGTGTTTTTATGCAGCTGTTAACTTTCTCTGTACTTCTTGTTGTCCATATGAATGACAATCTCAAAGACGAAGAAGACTTTTAGTTTGACAAGTTTAGTTTTTTGTTTTCCTTATTTTGCTTTAATTTAGTAAATTTTTTTAAAAGTGCAAAAAAACTTTTTAAAAGTAATTAAAATTAAATATTTTTGTAGTCATTTTATATATTTGACTTTATTTGCCTACGATAACATAATAGCTCTGTTCATTTACTAAAAATTTCTACAAACTTGTAACAATTGTTACTAGAATGCGTTCATTAACGCAAAAAATTTGCGAAAGAGCGTAAAAAATTGAGATACACAAAAATTATTGCAAGTTTTTACAAGTAAAACTTTTAATTGCAATAATTATTCAAACAGCTCTTTTGCGTTTATGTTTATAAAACAATATATCTAAGTTAAGTTGAAAATAAATATATATTGGGAAATTTAAGAAAATGGAAGTAAATGTAAACTTTTAAAACAATAAAAAGTATTAAGAAGATAAATTTGTGTTTGTGTAACTCAGGAACTACAGAAGCAAAATAAAATGTCTAATGGAATTGAACTAAGCAACACAGTATCTGGTACATCAGTGGCAAAGGATGTTCCGGAAAACAGAGGTTGTTATTTTTAGTGTTGTAAATATTATGAGTACCTAGCTACTCGGTACCTAGTAGGCAAATAATTCAATTAGTTCAGATATACATATATTTGCAATTTTTTTTATATTAACACATAATTTATTAAATTACTTTTTTACTGCTTTTGGGGTTAATGCTGACAGCAACATGATATTTTATTTTGAATAAAGCTTTTTATTACAATGAAAATGAAAATTGCTTAAATTTGTTTCCTTTAAAATATTAATAATATTAATTGGAGTCTTATACTTATTGAATATTCTCTTTAAATACTTAAGGAGCAGATTGCCATAAAAATGTGAATATGCTACAAAAAGTAATAGGGCAATTTTATTTGCAAAAACTGAAATATTTACTGTGAAGACTATATGTTTTTGTGTTCAAATGTTTGGAAACAATTGTAAAGGCAATCGTTAGACAATAACTAACAAAAGTTCTCCTTTTCAACTCACATTTGCTTGCGCGTTAATGTAGTGTCTTATTAGTGTTTACATATATAGTTCTTCATAAAATCACATTAAAAATACTTAATATTATATAATTATTATAATAATAACGCAATTAGTTGCCAAAATTATAATGCTAAAATATAAATGACCATAATCATATAAATTTTATAATAATATACATATATGTATATTATGTTCATTTGTTATTGAGTACTCATTTATATGTACCTATACATTACAACACTACTTTAACTTGCAAATTTTAGGTAGTAAAGTGTTCATTTACTTTTTCGCATTTTTGAGAGTAATTGTGGAAAATTTCTTGTTACTCTCTCGTTGCTAATTTTTACTAGTAAAGTAAATGAACACACCTAATATACGACAATTGTTGATAAATTGTAGGTACTATTGTACACTAGATGGTGCTGAGTGTACTTCTGTGTAGCTGTAGTTCTTGTTGTCTGTATGATTACACTAATAGTATAGGATAACATAGCTCACACCGATGTGATCTTATAGCCTCTTTACACTTACTGACATCTTAGAGATGTGTGTGGAAGATGTTGAAAATTGAAAAAACCTGTTTACATTACATCTTCAACATCTTTCCTCTGTCAATTATTACTTCACGTGTTTTGGTTTGGGCAAACAACGAAGTATTTTTTCTTTTTTACTATAAATAAATGTATTTTATGTATTACTATGATTAGTTATAAATTATTTTTGATTAAATTTAAATTTACTTATATTGTTCTGTCTCGCTCATTGTATAAATTTTTGACACTTGTATATTTTCTAGTGATGGTATGAGTTTTTGAAGGTTACTTTCGGTTTTCCTTAGAGATGATACTAAAATAATCAAAAGATGTTGAGTTCAGCAAAATGAGATGTGAACATCTTGTAAAGATGTTGAGTTTCTTTTCATATAGACTTAATATGGAAAGATGTTAACTTCTTCCCAAAATGGTGAAAGATGTGAGTAAGTGTAAATAGGCTATTACTCAAAGTTTAAGATTGTATTGTGAAAAAAATTTTTACCCCTAGCGTGTAGATGTTTACACATCAAAAGTTTATTTAAGTCAGGTTGTATTTTGAGTTTCAACTGTGTAATTGATTCAGACCAAGTAAATTTTTTGTTTTAATTCGAAATATGATTGTTTTCATGAAATAATGCTTATATTTTTTCTTTGGGTTGTTACTGTTTTCGTGAAATAATTCAGTTTTTTGTTGAGTTATTACTGTTTTGATGAAATAGTTTTAATAACACTTTGTATTATCAATTTATTATTTTGCATTTGAGCAATATAGCATCGCATTTTTGATCAGCTAGAAATTTCGTTAATAAGTCTATTAAACATAATGTTATAAAGTTCACAAATTGTCTCATGAAGATTTTAATTTTCTAATAGCCTAAAAGCAACTGTGGGGCAAAAAAGTTGTTGTAAATGAGAAGTGCCAAAAAATAAATTGGCATAGTATTATAACTCCCCGTGTGGAAAAGGGTAACATCGATTAATTTTTTTACAAAACTTCATACAAGAACAAAGACTATTTAAAGTGCCCAGGAGACGTGCGAAATAAACCATCAATCAGTAAGAATGGGTTAGTGTCGTTTAATTGATGAGACGCAAAAATAAAACCGTCAATCAGCATTTGTGTTTTGGCTTCGTAGCGTTCGGATGAAAGCATGTTGTCATTGGATGATGATTTGTCGTTATCAACTACCTGTGCAGTTTTGTTAAAAAAAGAAAGAGTATGAAAAAGCGAAAAAATTTTGAATGAAAGTTCGCAATATATTAATTTTTTATTTTTTGCATTTGTTGTTGCTTTCGGATATTGTTCTTTCAATACACTTGATAACATCTCATATTGTTAATTTTTCTTCAGCCGCGCACTTCTCCATGTCTTCACGCAACAAATTCCACAAGAAAATTACGTTTTTTTCTTCAATCGGATACGGTGACGTTCAAAAAATCAGGCGTCAAATAAAACTATCAAAATCTTTTGATTTTCATCAACAAGAGCTGACAACATGTACGTGTAGCCGAAAAAACACGACTGCACGCACACAACTATGTGACTGATGGTCTATTTTGTACGTCTCCAGTGCCCATAAGAGTTTTTGTACAGATAATTTGAAGTCTATAGATTATTGGAAAAACTGAACTAAGTTTTAAACCTTTTTTTCCATTCTAATACCAACATTACTTATTTTCAATTATTTGATGTTATCTTGTGTTTATTGGGAAAGCTTTCACTGCACAGTGGTTCAGTAGTAGGACATAGTTGTCAAATAATGATGGTCGATTTTTTCACCGTTAGTTCACTCTAATACTCATTGTTAGTGGTGCTACCAAAACATGCAAAAAGATTTGCAATCAGTTGTTTCTTACATTTACTTTTGTGCATCGGAAATGAACATATCAAAACAACTTTCCTCATCATTTTCAGCAGTGCTAACAAAGTTAATTTCTAGTGCGTGTTTTTCAAAGAAAAAAACATTTTTCACTTATTGTTGTACAATAGATATTTAAGTTGAAAGTGTTTACCATATTATGTATTTAATAATTTTTTAAGTAAAAGCGGTTTTACGACAAATTAATTTTCAGGTATATTCTTTACGATTTTTGTTTACTTAAGGTATTAACTTAATGCCGTCTTATGACGCCTTCAAGTTATATATCAAAATGTTACTCTATATCTTTACTTTTAATATAAAAAGAATTTATCTGCGTTTGCTTGCGAATGTGCATGGTACAGAGGGTCTTCGTCTCTACGACTATATTCGTAGCACATACATATTTTTTACCGTTTGTTGCCCACTGCACAGTTCATGTTTATGATTTGATTTGTTTTATTTCATAGAATCATCTGCCGAAATAGAGTCACAATCTTTGCTAGATCATACAACTTCCCGTATACTAGAAAATTAAAATGATGTCCTCAGTTTGCTGACATCAGTAAAGAGTTTGTTTTCATTGATAAATGGGGCTTTGACGGAAGTACGGGGCACAGTGAATATAAACAGGCATTTTAAGATTCCAGTATACAAGATAATACCCTATTTGTTTTTTATTTTATATTGCCCACTTCGTTAAATATGTACATCAAATACTACCGGTCCGGACCAAATTATATGGAAAAACCCCCGCCCTTCTTCCACTAGGTTTTGTAGACCTATTCGATTTAAGTTTGCTAAAGAAACAAAAGATGTAAATTACCAATTTACAACCACTCATTTTTAACATCAATAAGAACGAAGTTAAAGTTGTACATTCATTACAATTAACCATGGTTGATGGTAAAGTCTGTAGTGCTTTAAGTAACACAGCGTGTATTATTGTTGTGCATCACCGAAAGAAATGAATGATATTGACATGTCTTTGAGTAAACCCGTTATTGATAGTGCTAGATATAAGTTTGGTTTATCTCCTCTGCATTCATGGATAAGATTTTTCGAATTTTTTATACATTTATCTTACTGACTAAATTTTAAGAAGTGGCAGGCTCCTTCAAAAGATGAAAAGGAGCTTCTTGCACAGAAAAAACTATATACTCAGCAGCAGTTTAGGACATGATTAAGTTTAATTGCCGACAAAGCCCAAAGTGGCACATCCAATGACGGAAATACTCAAGAACTTCTTTTTGAATTCAGCTATATCAGCTGAAATAACTGGCTTAGACCAAGCAGTTAACATCTCTTGCAATGTCTTTCGTCAGGGAACAAAATTAATGGTGTCGAATTTAGAGATTACTCGTTAGGAACCGCGCGAATGTTTATTAGTTCGTATCCGTGGTATAATTTGGTTGCTTCAGTTCATAAAGTGTTAATTTATGGATCGAAATAGTTGATCAGTTTCTAGTTTCCATAGGCGAGCTCTCTGAAGAAGCCATTGAATATTATAATAAATTATTTAAGCAATTTATACGAGAAAACACGAGAAAAATGTCTTGTGTTGTTACTAACACTAATCTTTTGCATAGACTTCTTCTAAATTCCGACCCCTTGATTTCTTCTTTACGTAAATTACCACAAAAGAAGAAGTCTATTCTATTACCTGAGGCTTTACGTGTATTAAATTTTTGAAAATAATGTACAAATGTTGTAATAAATTGCCGCTATAGATTTATTATTTATTTTTTTAATTAATAACTCACATTTTTGGTAAATAAATTATTATAATATTATATCTAAAGAATTCTTTTAATCCTATTTTATCCTAATTGGCCCAAAAATACCGTAAACATAAATATTCATATTAATTTTGATGACTATAGCTGAGTAAACCACGTATGACCGCCTTCCTTAGAAACTTGAACTACTTTGCACTGATCTTTATAAATTGTTTTTACATATACAATTGTTAGTTGTTGTTGTTCTTTATTTCTCTTACAACTACAATTAGAGTCGGAAAAAAGCCAATCAGTTGTAGAATGAAATAAAACATAAGAAAATTAAAAAGACAAGTGAGTTCTTGTTATAAATTTGATATTTGTTTCTCAGCTTCTCATTTATTAATACGGAAGTTTGAAATAAATATCTTTAGTTATTCTAAGTAATGTTGGGTAAAGGTTCCCTGATGACCTGCATTAGCCCTAGTGAAATGCGCATAGGAACTAGCAAAAAAACCCCTCAATTGATGGCTTTGAATTTTAATATAACTTTTAGGAAAAAAGAATCGGTACGAAAATACAAATTAAAGAGTATCAAAACGATAATTCCCAAAAACATGTACTAAAAAATATACATTCACTCATTTCCTCTCATATAAAAGTTTGCCAAATATATAAGTCATCTGGTTGTATCTTGGTGGAAAAACAGTGAACAGGATTTCAGCACACTCGGGATGTTGAGCGTCCACACTAGCCTAGACCTAAGGGATTCACGTAATCCCCCGCGGAGCAAGGGATTGAACAAACAGGCCCCAGGTCGTCGGCAGATACCGACTGTAAGGAAACAACTTCGGGGGAGGGCAACTTGGCCTCCGCTATAGCTAAAGCTACAAGAAGCCTAGGAGAGGTATAATCCGTGCCAAGAGTGATGACAAACCATCTCCAGCCACAAACGACGGGCGAGGTCTCCGATTCTTCCTATCTAAAAAACATAAGAGAATCCTCCGAAGTAGATAAGATGGTCGAGGAAGTAGGTGCAAGCATATCCAAACTCACCACGAAAAGGAGGAATCTTTCAGGTTCACAACGGCGGAAAGCACCAAAATGCTTCAAAGGAAGGTGAAGCCTCTACACCCACTACATGGATAAGAGCAAGAGAACTCGCTCGCCGGAGAAGCAGAACACTGTTGGCCACCGTGAGAAATTTAAATTAAAAAGCTCCCCACAGGGAGGAAGTGCAACGGGCGGCGGGTCCAAACATCCTAAAGAGAACTCTACGGAGGGTTCAAAGGGTGTAGGAACCACTGCGTGCGCTAGTACCTCCAAACAAGCGATGGCGTCAGGAAAAACTTCAGTGGTTGGAGGAACTCCGAAAGCTTCTAAATCACTGAAGAGAAAACCCGATGAAAGGAGGGCTAAGGAGCAGCCCACGTATACCAAAGTGGCACGCAGGCAACTGGCAGAAGAACTGAGCTATGCTGCCATTGATTTCAGCAACCCATCAGGCAAAATTCCAGCGCAACACCACAAGGAGGTGGAAAGTTCCATAAATGAATGTATTGTAGAGTACATATTGTCAGCTGATGAGGATGCTCCGCAAATCCATATTGAAAACAGCAAGTTTGTTCGGGACGTAATGTTTCTGCAACTGGATTCTAACTCCTGTGTGGATATACTATGAAACCGGATAAACAGCATTAAGGCACCATGGGAAAATGGAAGACTCGCACTTGTGAAGAATACGGAAATCTTAGCTCTAACAAAGGCATCCTTTTATATAAAAGGATGTTGTGGAAGTCTGAAAACAGAGGTCATAGCAAATATTATTAGCAAACAAAACAAAGGCCTCGATGCGAGCAAGTGGGAAATCTTCCACCGCGAGGAGGCAGAGGAGGTCACTTTGATAGTGGTGGGTCTGGATAAAGCGTCCACGGCCTACCTCGAAGAACGAAGAGGGAAGGTCTTTGTCACTTCGGCCATATACTTCAATGTCGGGAAGATTCCCATTGGCTGGTCAGTAGGCCCGAATGAGAATGCGAAAAAAGAAAAGGCGGACGCTAAAGAAAAAGGGGAATCAGAGATCAGTGTGTTTCAAGAGGACCCCTCACAAGCCGTTGGATTAAGATGCTGCTGTTACTGCGGATAAACCTCCATCGGAGTAAAACGGAAACTTAAGCCCTGATGGAGCAAATAACAAAAGGTAAGTTACACGTTGTATTCATACAGGAACCATGGACAATTAAGAACAAGGTTTCTGGGTTGATCGACTGTAATTATCAACTTTTTTATGCAAAGACCGGGGCTAATCGTAGGGCATACTATGTCATAAGGGACTAAACTTTCTTTTTTCCCCAGAATTGTCAACATCAGACGCCACAACTCTAGCATATGGCAGTCGAAACATGCTGATGGCTTCAGTGTATCTGCCCTCGGATACCCCGACACTTTCACCAACGTCGGAATTGAGGCGAATTATATCTTCCACGAATAGGAAAGGTAGGAATATCTTAATAGGCTGTGATGGCAACTCGCATCATCTCTCTTAGGGTAGTGCTACTTCCAACAATAGAGCTGATGCGTTATTTGAATATTTAATCGCAAATAACCTCTTCACAGTAAATACTGGGAATGAAGAAACTTTCATTAACAGAATTAGGGAAGAGCTTATTGACATCACTATATGTTCAGAAAACTTAATTGATGAAATAAGCGATTGGCATGTGTCGGAATTGCATTCCTTCGTGGATCGTCGTTATATTTTCATGACTAGCCCATCCTGATCCTAACCCCAAAACATTTACGAATAGGGCCAAAATGGACTGGTCAAGATTTAGATCTAGTCTACAGAACAAACTCCAGGACTATTCACCACCAGTAGATACCGTAGAGCGCATAGATTCACAGATAAATAGACTGAGAACTGATATTAGGGAATCCTTTCAGGACAGTTGTCCACTCAGAAATAGGCGAAACCCAAAGGAAAAACCCAGGATGACGGGACAACTTATAAATCTCAGGAGAGAAACCAGAAGGCTCTTTAATAGAGCCCGTAAGAAGGGACTCGATATATACTGGGAAGAATATAAAAGTAAACTTAACGCTTACAATAAGAAAATAGGGGGCGCCAAACACGAATCCTGGAAGCGTTTCTGCGAACAGCTGGACAGCGTTAATAAAGCTTCCAAAATAAACAAACTTCTGTCGAAAACCTATACTCAATCTGAGACACTTGTAGAGTCGTAGGGCAGAGACGATGGAGGAGTTACTGGGATTTCTCATGGAGGCACACTTCCGTACAGGGCAGGAGAGCCGTCGGGAAGTGGTAGACCCCCTGAGATGTATAGACAATCCAAGGATAGTGATAGATACTCAAATGGTATGTAGAGCAGTGAAGAGCTTTTCGCCCTATAAAGCAGCAGGGCCTGATGGCATTTTCCAGGCTCTTCTTCAGAAGAGTATGGACCTAATAGAGGATAGATTGGCTAATATATTCACAATCTGTCTTACTAATGCATATACTATCCTGGCATGGAGGGAAGCTAAAGATGTCTTCATTCCAAAACCAGGCAAGGAAAGCTATGCAGATCCGAAGGCTTACAGACCGATTAGCCTAACTTCTTTCTTACTGAAAACGTTTGAACGAATTGTGGACGCAATGTTGAAGAAAAGACACCGCACAGTATACTGAAATTTAAGCAACACGCTTACATTAGAGGCAGGCCTGTCGAGACAGCCCTACAGGAAGTTGTGTATCATATAGAAAGAACCTTCGAACTGGGTATGTACACCATGGCTGTATTTATCGATATAGAGGGAGCTTTCAACAAAATATTGACCTAAAGCATTATTGACCCACTAGGTAACTTTGACTTGGACCAGAGATTGACTGCATGAATCAGTCATATGCCTAGGAACAGGAAGATAAGTTGCGAGGTTAACGATACGAAAATAGGAGGGAAGGCATATTGCGGAGCGATACAAGGGGATTACTCTCTCCAAAAAAAGCAAAAAGGTCAGATATCTAGGAGTGATACTCGACTGGAGGTTATCCTGGAAGGACCATATAGAAAGTAGGGTAATCAGGACCCAAAGAGTCTGGACCTATTGTAGAAGGGCAATCGGGTCCAAATGGGGAATGAGCCAAAAGATGGCACACTGGCTTTATACGAATGTGGTAAGACCAATTTTGACGTACGCCTCGTTAGTATGGTGGACGTCGTTGGAAGAGAAGGTTAATATCAAACATCTTCGGCATCTGTGGTGCAATAATAACCACCCAACAAAGGCGATGGAAAATATTCTATCAATACTGCCTATTGATATACAGGTTAAATACGAAGCAGCTCTGGCTGCTACAAGATTGATAGTGATGGGTGAGTGGCTGACGAGAGAACACATAACTAAACACCAGCGAATAATACACGTCGTACCTGGGAACAATGCTCGCACATTTGTGTGCGATAGAATTCTTATTAGATATGTACAATGAACCCCATGACCATCCTGTACACGGACGGGTCGAAAAATGGCGACCTATCGTGTGGAGGTTTCTATGACATGGGTCATAAATTTCGCAAATACTTCCGCCTACCGGATCATAACACAGTATTTCAATGTAAGATCGTGGCTATGGCAGAAGGGATAAAATAGCTAATCGATAACAGACTACCGGTTCATATATTCACGGATAGTAGGAGAGTTATCGAGGTCCTAAAGAATCATGCGGTTCAATCTCGGTGTGTACTACAATGCAAGGATGAGATTAACTCATACACGCACTGTGAAAGCATAGAGATAATATGGATTCCAGGACATCAGGTAATACCTGAAAATACTGGAGCAGATAGACTAGCAAAGATGGGAGCATTAATGGCAAACATCACACTAGATAATCCGAAGGCATTTCAGGTTTTTAAAAACGAACTTAAACAATGGGCCATAGAATTGCATACAAGAGATTGGCAGAACTCTACCGTAGGTAGGGTGACTAGAATTCTATGGGGGGACCCAGATGGTAATAGGACAAAGGAGATCCAAACATTGAGTACTACGGAGACTAGTTCATTTAATAATGGATTTTCTTAGGGGTTCTAATTGGAGGGACTTAAGAAGATACATTAAAGAAACTAGGTCCATAATGTGATCAAATTCAAAGGTTTTTTTACGGTACTGATGAAGATTCCCCAGAATCCTTACAATAGAAGGCACAGCAGGTCTATGGGGCCTAAGTGTAGTCCTTGAGCGGATTGGGACGACTCGTGCCCCTCTTTCCGAACTAACGTAAACTATATATTCTAACATATATATCTATATCTATATCTATATATATATGTATATATATATATATATATATATATATATATATATATGTATATATATATATATATATATATATATATACACATATATATATATATATATATATATATATATATATATAAATATATATTAATATGTATATATATATATATATATATATATATATATATGTATAATATATATATATATATAATATATATATATATATATATATATATATATATATAATATATATATATATATATATATATATATATATATATATATATATATAAATATATATATATATATATATATATATATATATATATAATATATATATATATATATATATATATATATATATATATATATATATCACTATAACAGTGTTATGGTGACATGGTGACTAAGTGTCCCATTCTTATATGAATCTTATGATAAACTATTGTAATGTGAATCTTTCATTTATAATTAATATAATTCGGTTTTTGCAATATGAATATTATAATAAACAACTGTAATATAAATCTTATCATACTTACCATATTAACTCATGTATTCTCAATCTTTCATAATTGATTTAAGAGAAAGAACCTTATTTTCAACATTCGTTGGTTCATAGTTTTAAGAGAAATTATTTGAGATCGTGAGTAATCGTTGATCACATAATTGCAACCAACGATTGCTTCATTTAGAATATAAAACAATATTGTGAGTATAAAATTTAAGCATGATTTCAATTTCAATAAATAAAGACGGCCACGTCATTACAATTGGCGAAGCCGGTATAGATATCCTACGAAAAAGGATAAAAATAAAATATCCTACAAAAAAGAATGAAAATAAAAATATCCTGCGAAAATGGATAATAATAAATAAATTTTGCGATACCTAACGGTCCCTCCAAAATTATAATAACAACTCCACGCGAAGGTGTGTAAGTGAATTCGGAAATAAGAAATTATAATAAAAAATAAAAATTAATAAAAAAAAGCTGTCTATTGGCAACTGTTGTGTTATATATATTTTGTGTGCCATTAAGCAACGATTTGCTTCAGCAGCCCAAAAATGGAAACCAGACGAAGAAGAAGTAGACTATTTGACGACAACAGAAGAATTCCAAAGATGGATCAGCAGCTACAAGAGGAGCTACAGCAGCAATTGCAACAACAGCAGCAGCAACAGGTACAACTAGAGCAACAAGTAAAACAACAACCAGTGGGAACAGATATTGGCCCTTTAAGATTTCTGGGTCTGACCCATGATTTTGATGGCCGTAAAGAGGAACTTTACCCTTTCCTGGAAGGCATCGTCAACTACCACTGCAATGGATTGGTATAATCCCACATCGCAAAGAATGATTTTGTCTGCAATAAAGGGCAAGATAAGAGGTAAGGCTATTTTTGGAAGTACATCCGCATTCTTTAAGATGGGCGGAAATAAAAACTCAATTAAAATTGAATTTCGGTGGTTTAACCTCAGCCGAACTAATGTATGGGGAGCTGAGAGGTACTCAATACAGAGGGGATGTATTACAGTTTTGTAATTTTGTACAAGCCAAATTGTCTTTACTTAATCAAAGACAAAAGTTGGATGGTAACTTAATAGAAATAGAGCAAAATAATAGAGTAGCTTTAAAAGTTTTTATAAACAAATTTCCATTAAACTTAAGAACAGTTACTTGTGCTATTAAACCAACTTCTTTGGAGGTTGCCCTTCATGAACTTGGACAAGCAAACCTTATTGAAAAAATTAATAATAAGGAAAAATTCAAGTATTGTAATCAAAATAAGAATTTTATGTATATATTTTTAGTTTAATCGTTGACCTGTTGTATTATAATAATATTCTTGTTTTATCGTTCGGCTATAGGTCAGGTTTTTAAAAAATCAATAAACACTAAATATTTTTTGATTATTTAATCTTTATTTACTGTTATTTTTCCCAATATTTCGAATAGCTTCGCTATTCATCTTCAGGGGAGCACTGTTGGGTACAAAACAATATATGATAAACATTAAAATTAATTTTTGATTATTTCTAATAAATTTACAATTACATACATGTAAATTAAAAATTAAATTATATTGGATTAACATATTTTCAATATGTCGATCGTCTGTAGTCCTCAGCTGCGAAAACTGATTTGTTTATGTTATTTTTTGTGTTTGTTTAACACACTTCTGTAAATTTGAGCGCATTTCTCTGTGTCTTGTTTATAGTTAAGTCTTTTCTCTGCAGGAACGTCAATTATGTGTAACATCTCTAAAGTAAATCTCCTGGAATAATGGTTTTCTTGTTGTAATATTTTTACATTCTAAAAATTTGGCACATGATTTTCCTTTGCACAGTGGGCCGCAAGTGCAGTTTTTTGTTCCATGGGTTTGTTTTTCATTCTTATATCTGATTTATGAGATGTTAGTCTGGTCTTCAGTTTATTTTTAGTTGTTCCTACGTATTTCTTATTGCATGTGCCTGAGCCGTCACCGTTGCAGTTAATACTATATATAACGTTGCATTTGTCCTCCTTCTTTAATTTAGTCTTCGTGTTACTATATAGGCTCTGCATAGTATTATTCGTCTTAAATGCCAGTTGATATTTTTCAATGTCATATAGATCTGAGTTTTTTAACCTTTCAGAAAAACCTTTTATATATGTTAGTCCTTTATAATACTTTGTATTAGTCTCTCTTCTTATTGTTGTGTCATTCTTTTTATATGTTAAATTGTTTATAATTGTTTTCGGAAAATCGTTCATGTCTAAGATTTCTTTTATTTTCCGTAAATTTTCTTCATGATACCTATCGTCACTAATGGTGAGTACTCGTCTGATGAAATTACTTGCTGTGTTTATTATAATTCTTCTGGGATGTTTTGAGTGGAAATTAATCAGACGACCGGATGCAGTGGGTTTTTGATACCAGTTGACTGTCATCATATTTTGGTGTCTACTAACAATTGCATCTAAATATGGTAATTTACTATCTTTTTCCGTTTCCACTGTAAATTGTATTTGTGGGTTAAACGTATTTAAAACATTTAGAACTTCATCTGCCGTATCCTTATTTATGATAGCAAATATGTCATCTACGTATTTTGTTAATAATCTGGGTTTTATTATTAATTTTGTAAGGGATTGATCCAGTAACTCCTCCATAACAATATCGGAAACAACTGGTGATACTGGTGATCCCATCGGCATTCCCTTACATTGTCCGTCAATTCGTTCCTCATATTTAAAATAACGGCTGTCTTTGATGCAAAACTTTAGTAACTCCATGAAAAGGTATTTTGGTATTTTTGTGTGTTGTTGTAATATGTCCCACTTATTTTCTATTATTTGTAGTGCTAAATTTATAGGTATGCTCGGAAATAGCGATACTACGTCATATGATACAATAATTTCATTATTGTCTAATCTCTTATTATTTACTTTTGATTTAAATTCTACTGCGTCTCTTACATTGTTGTTTCCTTTGTCAGAATTTAATATTAACAAATCTTCATTTTCCTTTAAAAATTGACGCGTCTGACCCACTGTATTCAATATATATTTATCTCTTTGGTTTTTTTTTTTTTTTTTTTTTTTTTTTGAACAGAATAAAAACAAAACTGTAGTAATGACAAGAAATGATTATAAAGAAAAAATGACTCGAATTTTAAATGACATGTGTACTTATAGACGTCTAAAAAGAGATCCAACATCAACATTACAGACAAAAAATAATACTTTAGTAGACAAATTATATAATTTAAATATCATAACATCTATGGAGAAAAATAAATTAAAAACAAGTACGTCTATAGCACCCAGAATATATGGGTTACCGAAAGTACACAAAATAGGAATGCCTTTAAGAAAAATTTGTTCGTCACAAAATGCACCATCATATGAACTTTGCAAATATTTTGTTCATATTTTAAAAAATTTAACCAGAAACTCAACTTACAATGTAAGAGACGCAGTAGAATTTAAATCAAAAGTAAATAATAAGAGATTAGACAATAATGAAATTATGGTATCATAAGACGTAGTATCGCTATTTCCGAGCATACCTATAAATTTAGCACTACAAATAATAGAAAATAAGTGGGACATATTACAACAACACACAAAAATACCAAAATACCTTTTCATGGAGTTACTAAAGTTTTGCATCAAAGACAGCCGTTATTTTAAATATGAGGAACGAATTTACGGACAATGTAAGGGAATGCCGATGGGATCACCAGTATCACCAGTTGTTTCCGATATTGTTATGGAGGAGTTACTGGATCAATCCCTTACAAAATTAAAAATAAAACCCAGATTATTAACAAAATACGTAGATGACATATTTGCTATCATAAATAAGGATACGGCAGATGAAGTTCTAAATGTTTTAAATACGTTTAACCCACAAATACAATTTACAGTGGAAACGGAAAAAGATAGTAAATTACCATATTTAGATGCAATTGTTAGTAGACACCAAAATATGATGACAGTCAACTGGTATCAAAAACCCACTGCATCCGGTCGTCTGATTAATTTCCATTCAAAACATCCCAGAAGGATTATAATAAACACAGCAAGTAATTTCATCAGACGAGTACTCACCATTAGTGACGATAGGTATCATGAAGAAAATTTACGGAAAATAAAAGAAATCTTAGACATGAACGATTTTCCGAAAACAATTATAAACAATTTAACATATAAAAAGAATGACACAACAATAAGAAGAGAGACTAATACAAAGTATTATAAAGGACTAACATATATAAAAGGTTTTTCTGAAAGGTTAAAAAACTCAGATCTATATGATATTGAAAAATATCAACTGGCATTTAAGACGAATAATACTATGCAGAGCCTATATAGTAACACAAACACTAAATTAAAGAAGGAGGACAAATGCAACGTTATATATAGTATTAACTGCAACGGTGACGGCTCAGGCACATGCAATAAGAAATACGTAGGAACAACTAAAAATAAACTGAAAACCAGACTAACATCTCATAAATCAGATATAAGAATGAAAAACAAACCCATGGAACAAAAAACTGCCCTTGCGGCCCACTGTGCAAAGGAAAATCATGTGCCAAATTTTGAGAATGTAAAAATATTACAACAAGAAAACCATTATTCCAGGAGATTTACTTTAGAGATGTTACACATAATTGACGTTCCTGCAGAGAAAAGACTTAACTATAAACAAGACACAGAGAAATGCGCTCAAATTTACAGAAGTGTGTTAAACAAACACAAAAAACAACATAAACAAATCAGTTTTCGCAGCTGAGGACTACAGACGATCGACATATTGAAAATATGTTAATCCAATATAATTTAATTTTTAATTTACATGTATGTAATTGTAAATTTATTAGAAATAATCAAAAATTAATTTTAATGTTTATCATATATTGTTTTGTACCCAACAGTGCTCCCCTGAAGATGAATAGCGAAGCTATTCGAAATATTGGGAAAAATAACATTAAATAAAGATTAAATAATCAAAAAATATTTAGTGTTTATTGATTTTTTATAAACCTGACCTATAGCCGAACGATAAAACAAGAATATTATAATAAGAATTTTAAACCATTTCCTAATCCTGATTCCCAAATCCCAAAAAATTATCAAACTAAAAATTACAATAAAAAAAGAACTATGGACATAATGGTTTTTACCGCACTGAGAATAGGTGTTTAGGACGAAGCGATTATCCGAGGCCGGATCAAATGGAGATTAGCGGACAGACACGAAAACAGAATCATATGAATAAAAACAAAAACCTCAAAATTTTCGGAAAATGGCCTCCACCATGGGGGATCCACCTAATGTAGATTACCCTATGTTATATTTAAGCGAGGGGGCAATGCAACCAGAATATTAATTGATACGGGTTCTACTGACAATCTGATTGGAGAAAGTCATTGTCCAAGAAATTTAGTATATTCATTGGCACAACCAATGAAGATAAGAACGGCAGCAGGGTTTTTGATTATAGAAAAAGAAGCTATGGTTTCAAAGAATGGCCTGCAGTTGCGTTTTAAGAACGATGTAATATTTAGAATATCTAATTTTCATCCCATATTCGATGGAATATTTGGATCGAAATTATTGAGTTATAATAATTCCATAATATATTATGAAAATAAAGTTGTAATAATAAATAAACAGAAATTTTCTTTGCATTTTGAAGGAGCAAGTGAAGAAAATTATAGTGAGAGAATTAACTTTGATTTGAGGGTTATAAAAAATTTGTCTGAATTACATCATCTTGATGAATTGGGTATAGAAGAAGAATTTAGACTGGAACATTTGAATAGGGGGTATGCAATGACGGTCAAGAGATTAGTGAGTAAGTTTTCAGATATATTTTAGAAAAAGAGTGACGACCTGACTTTCACAAATGAAGTAAAACACAGGATCCCTACTTATAAGGATAGACCGGTTTACACAAAATCGTACCGGTATCCAGAGTTTTATAGAGAGGAAGTTAAGAAACAGATAAATGAAATGTTAAAACAGAGTATAATCACTCCAACTCATTCACCTTATAATTCCCCTATTGGGGTGGTACCAAAGAAAGAGGATAAAATTGGATTGGAGGATAGTGATCGATTATAGAAAGCTTAATCTTATGACAAGGGAAGATAAATACCCCATACCTATTATTGACGATGTTTTAGATGGATTGGAACGAGCGAATTACTTTACTATATTGGACTTGACCAAGGGATTTTACCAGATAGAGGTGGATAAAAATGATGAAGAAAAAACTGAGTTTGAGATAGACCACGTACAGGGAAAAGAAAATAAAGTCGCGGGTGCGTTATCAATGGTGGAGAAATGTGCAGAATTGAATATATTTCATTGTGACACATGTAAAAAAAGGAATAAAAGGAAAAAAGTTTTGAATCAGCACGTAAGGCATAGGCATAGTACACAAGTTTTTCAGTGTCAACTTTGCAACTGTAATTTTGAGAGGAAGGTAGGCTTAAAGAGACATTTCCAAAGAATACACAAGAGAAAAACTGGATTTTAAAACTGTGGATAGAAATAATGTTCAACTTAGAACCACAAAGACGAAAAGAGAAATAATTCAAAATTCTCCGGTACCAACAGCACACAGCGCTCAAGATGATGGATTCCATCATATTGGGATAACAGAAAGACCTTTGTAATTTGCAAATAAACAAATCTTAATTGAAAGGTAGGAAAAAGATTCGTTTGAAGAAAAGCTTCAATTCGATAAAAAGTTATATAAATTCGAAGTGAACTTAATAGACTAAAAATAATTTTGAAAGAAATAATTTAGAATAATTGAAAAGGTAGAACATTTGGTGATATATTGTAATATTGAAGAATTATATGATATGATTCAGAATCGGGTTATTGGATTAAAAAATATAAGAAAGTTGAGGATGTATATGTAGAACTTATACACTACTACAGAATGTAGAAAAAGAAAAGTTGTTAGAAATTATTATGAGACATCTTAAGTATGAAAATAATCACCCTGGATTTCACAAAACATATTACGAATTAAAAAGAAAATATTATTACCCAAACATGAGAAAAGCAATAACTACAATTACAAATAATTGTGAAATTTGCAATTATAAAATACAAAGGAATCCTGTTAAACTTCCTTTCGAGAAGACAGAAACCCCTAGTGCACCTTACAGAATATACCATGCCGATATATGGTTTTTAGACGCAAGAGACCCATACAAAACGATAATTGATAAATTCTCGAAATACACCCTTATACAAAAGATTGAAAAGAGAACTCCACTTAATATCATTAAACACTTCATACGATTTCATAGTAGCCTGAATGGGAGTATCAGCATCTTGAAAAATAAAGAGAAGAAACATCTGACATGGTTTATAATATAGATTTGCCAGTACTAGCGAATTTCATTTACAACAACATCTTTCATTTGACAACTCGTAAGAAACCAATAGAAATTCATTTTCAGGATAATGCCATGGAAAACGAAAAAAATTAAAATTAAAGTCGAAAAACTTAACATACCTTAATAGAAATAGAAAAGATAAGAGGGTAAATGAGAGTTTTAAAAGGGATTTTAGAGCACATAAGAGACAAAAGCTAGAAACGAAAAGGTTGCTTGGAAAAAAAAATACTGCTAAAAGATATAGAAATAAAAATCAGAATGTTTACAGGGATCAGTTAATTCGAGCTAAGGATACTTTCAGCTCTTTGGATGTTCTGGTTGATCGTGCTGACACACTTGAGGAGGACGATCTGGTTAACTTTGCTAATTGCGGTAATGACACATGTAACAGATAGAAAAACTAAAAAGAATAATTGACAAGGTTGAGGGAATACTTTTGACGTCAATCTTGGGGCTCCTGAGCCAGAATGTTTTGACAGATGAAGAAATAGAAGAACATGACATATAACTTTTATAAAATTACAAAATATTAGAATGACTGTAGCGACAAGTGAAAGAAACATCCTTTTTATTATCCAAATCCCTCAATTGACTCCTGAATTTTATGAAATCTTGTTTGTGCAACCAATTCCAAATAACAATAATCTTGCGTTAAGCGAAGAAACACAAACGTATATTACAAAAGATAATGTTGTATACTATGAAAATATATTGAATTATAAAAAAATGGAATGTAGGTATCGAAAAAATTCATTTACAAATGTAATAGAAGTAAATTCTAATTGAATTTTTGGCATAAATATGAACAATATAACTGTAAATCAAACATAAGATGAAATGACTATGGCCCAATTTACACGAAGAATCTTATTCATGAATTTTATTCATGCTGTTTTTGTTTGTAGGTGAGCGGTGTAGAGACGAAGTAGCAGTAGAAAAAACATCACGATTTCTGTTTTTCATGAATTTTTTTAATTTCCTATTGCACCCATTCTCAAATTTCTTGTCTATAAAGCACTAATGTTTCAATAAGAAGGATCAAACAAAGAAAATTAGGCGATTACAAGTTAAAAAATCAAGCCTGAAATAAAAATATACATGAATTATAAATCACCGTTTAAGTGCTAGAGGATTTTAGAAGATGTTTTCAAAGAAAAGTAAAAAATATTCATAAATTAAATTGTTCATGTAAATTGGGCCTATAACTTTGATGGGACATTTTCCTATTAGAATAGAGTAATGTAAAATACAGATACTAGAAAAGTGGTACGATAGAAAGATTTATGCTGAAAATATAATAATACCTAGTTTGCTTAAGGAAATACACAGCCTAATTATGAATAAGAATTCCCCGGGAATTTTTTCCCTTTTCCCTGTTCCCTTATTCTAAGTAAACCTTCAACGGGAAATTTCTCCCTTTTCCCTTATTCTAAACAAACTTCGAAACTGGGAAACTCATGCCAGGGAAAAAAGTAGCTATTACGATTGTCATAAAAAGAGGGAAATTGATGACAGATTGTGGGAGTAATTTCGTAAAAAAATTTTAAGAGGATTGTGCCAAAATATGTAAGTAATTTAAATGTTTCAATAAGATTTTGATATATATCTCAATTTGATCATATTTTTATGTCAAAAACAACAAATAAGAAACAAATAGAGATCCTTATTGACGCAATGCAGTCCCAGATGTTGCCCTGGGATGGTTTAAAGGAAGAAAAGAGGATTTAAATGTAATATGGCGCAATTTGGAGGCGGAATTAAACGCAGCTGGGCTACCATTCAAAAGTATAGCCGAATGGAAAAAGGTATGAATTATTAAGTGGCAATAAATTTTCCTTTCAGAGCAACAAATGATAAATAAAATATATATATAATATATATATATATTTATATATATATATATATATATATATATATACATATATAAATGATACGCCATAAGGCGGAACAAAATATAAAACTTTCTCGAGCAACTGGTGGAGGCCCAAATAAGGAGCAGGGGTTTTCTGCAAATGAAATTCGGGTTAGGCACATCTGGTGTAGAAAAAACGCTTGAACTATTACTGGATTCCACACCCGATGATAAGCCTAAAATATTAAAAACATTATTTTTTTATTTAACCTTTTTTTTCATTTCACACGCTTTTACTTTTAAAATTTATAAAATTAAATTGGTAAATTTACAAAATTTTTTGTAAACATTAGATAAAAGAAGTAAAACAGATGACTTCGAATGTTTCGAATTCTCTCTCCCTTCCAGAATGTTCAGAACTGGAGGATTTTATTTTTGGGAAAAATTTATTCCTTGGGAATTCATTTCCCTGGGAGTTTCAAGAATTCGGCTGACAAACATATGTTAAAAAAAAATAACATTAGAAAACATAACATATGAACATATTAGAAATATAAGATATATAAATGAATTAAGAAATAACAAAGGAACTACTAATATAACCATTTACATTGTGATCATAATTGCATATTGATCATAATTATATATTGATATACTAATTGTATATATATATATATATATATATATATATATATATATGTATATATATATATATATATATATATATATATATATGTATATATATATTTATATATATTTATATATATATATATATATATATATACAGTGACTCAAATTGGAACTGGGACAGTTGTAAATATTTTTTTTCCTTATAAAAAGAAAATATTATAGATTATAATACATCAAAAACGCTAACAAACAATGGTAAAACTGCGTTCGTTTTTACAAAAATCAAAAACCTTTGTATTATAATGTCAAAATAAAACCGGGACAAATTGAAAGTAGGCATGGCATTTTAAAACAAATGCAGTGGTATACGCAAAAATTTAAGTTCTAAAATTCAAGTTTCTACTATTGAATGAAATTAAATTACTATTAGAATTAAATGATAAAAAATGTTCAAGAATGGGCAGACAACGTGCCCCAACATCGGTGGATATAAGAAAGTTGGTAATGAAGTACTTTGAAGAAGAAAAACGGTGGGAATTAGTAAGTCATTTTACAGTTCAGAGTATTATCAGACGTTAAAATCTTTTCCAATCCATCCGCCGATTACAGGAAAGTAAATACTATTTTCCAGCAGCCAAGTTGACTTCAGAAAATCTTTAGAGAGACTGCAATCCTGCAAAAATTAGCATTATTCTCAGAAGACATAATTTTCACGGTAGAGTACCTCGTCGTAAACCTCTCATCAGTTAACAAAACAAAAAAAAGATAATTCGTTTTACTAAAGAACAAAAATGTAAGGATTTTTCTTTTTGGAAGATCATTATATATGCGGATGAGTCCAAATTTAATATTTTTCGTTCTGATGGAGCATCTTATGTGTGACGAAAACCAAACCAGGAATTCCTTAAACACAATCTTAGGTGTGAGACTGAATGCCGGCTACTGGGTAAGGAAATTTTTGCTTTGTCAATGGAAATGTGGATTAGATAATGTATTTAAATATTCTCGAAAATTATTTAAAGCAATCTACGGGAAACCTGGGAATTGCTGACAACTTTCCGCATCCTAAGCACAAAGCTCATAATGTGCGGGTGTGTCTTCTATATGAATCCAGCCTACTAAATATTAACCTCAAAAAAAGTCTGACAAAATATAATTTTTTTAGAATAACTAGAATGTCCCAATTTAAACTTGACATCACAGCATTTTTTAATTTTATAATTTATTTGCATAAGCTTAAAAATAGCGTAAATAAAGCTGTCAATAAAGTTTAATTTAAAAATTTATATTACAATATTTATAATTTTTTCGATATAGGTAAACATTTTTTGTGTTTGTCCCAGGTTGAGTCCCTGTATATATACATATATATATATATATATATATATA
Source organism: Linnaemya vulpina (assembly GCA_963675445.1). Taxonomy (NCBI): domain Eukaryota; kingdom Metazoa; phylum Arthropoda; class Insecta; order Diptera; family Tachinidae; genus Linnaemya; species Linnaemya vulpina. The sequence goes on along the minus strand of OY776279.1, from coordinate 41,030,394 downwards.
TATATATATATATATATGTATATATATATATATATATATATATATATATATATATATATGTATATATATATATATATATATATATATATATATAAATATATATCTATATATATATATATATATATATATATATATATATATTTATATAATATAAATATATGTATATATGTATATATATATATATATATATATATATATATATACATAGACATATATACATATATACTTATATACATATGGCTGTATACACACAATTAGTAAAGTATATACATACGACCGCAAAAATTGTAATTTAAGAAGGAAAATATATATAAAATTATTTATTTATGTTTCGTTTAATTTAAAAATATTAAATATTAAAAATAAATTCGTAAGATTACATATAATAAAACAAAACATTTAATATTTTCGTTTTAGGTACTGTAACATAAGTATACATACGCCAACTAAATTATACACAAAAATTAAAATTTAATATCTGGAATGCCCTTTGGTTTTTGTGTGATTTTGCTGTATTCCGCTATCAGTGCTTCCTGTAGGGCTAAATTTATGTTATTTGGCGATTTTTTAGATATCGCTTCAACATATCCCATAAATGCTAAATAACATTTAGATCGGGAAGTTTTTGGGGATGCTCCAGCTTATGTTTGACATTATAAAGTGGAGCCATTCTTTTAACATTTTCGAAGAATGCTTCGAAAGACAAGTCTTGAAGAAATGCGGCATTTATTCCGAAATCTAATATTTCCACACTAGGGAGGTAGACATGTTTTAAAATATCAATGTATATATCCTTATCCACAGTGCCATCGATTATTCTCAATTTGACAATGCCATTTGCGGCCACACATCCCCAGACCCTGACTGAAACGCCCCCGTGTTTCACTGTTGGATATACCTTTGGGGGTCTATATATATATATATATATATATATATATATTGTTTATGTTGGTTTGTGGTTTCTTACAAGCACATGTAGCCTGAAGAATTTGTTGGGTTTGTTTTCCTCTCAAGCACTTTAACCTGGAGACAGAGCTCTAATAAAAACAACTCGTTTACTGTCTTATTATTAAAGTGAAAAATTCTTATCTATTAAGAATTAAAATTGTGTTAAAACTGCGAGCTTAACAATGACCAATATTCATTTGCGGAAATAAAATTGCTAGCTTAAATATTTATAATTGTGAAATGTGCATACGGTCGTTGACATTTATTTCTGCATAGCAAATAAAAATATTAAAATAATATTGACCTAATTTAATACATTGAGAACTATTTAGCAACAACTAAATCATAAAGTTAATAAAGTATTATACTACAATACATAATTTGTATAGTAATAACTAAGATAAAAATATTTCCTATAATTAATATGCTGAGCTAGCATTCATTCTCATCAGATGAGAGGCTGTGTTGGTTCTTATATGTGTACAGTGAATTCAGTTTGTGCTTGCTGTGTACGATATGCTGGAATTGGAGTTGAGTTGTAATTTGGATTTTGGCTTGATAAGTAGATAGATTGAAATGCTTTGATGACCAATGCTGTGTAACCGACTGCCATGTGATGGTAATTGTGGACTTCAAGTTTGTTTGGTAATTTCATTATTTCTTGTGAAGCTAATGAGGCTTGTAGAGTTGTTAAGTTTTTTACTTGTGAGAGATACTCTCTTGTATGTATTTTGCTCAGTAATGGTTTCAAATGCTCCTCGTGGTTTCGGTTGGTTCCCAAAGACTAGTGTATGATGTCTCAAGCGAGGTGGCAACAACTTGTTGTCCATGCATCGTCAGGAGAATGCACTCTGGTTCCCAGATCCTTCAAGTGTTAGTAGTGCAATTTCTTGTTTACATACTGCTGTCGCATGAGATGTGCCAAACACTGCGTAGATCCATTGGTTTTTGTGGCGGAGCGGATTCCATACCATTGGTTTGCTGTACTGGGCAATCTGAACGGGGTTTGTTTTAAAACAAATTAATTTCACAGAAACATTTTGAGGAGCCTTGCTCGTATCTTGTTTGGTTGGTGTCGACTACAAGCAGTGAGCATAATTCGAGCTCAGAGTGATGACATTTTACGGTTGATTTTTTCTTGATGATATTCTTCTCTATTATCCAGTATCATATTCTGCATCTCTGTTATTTGTGGATCGATTTGGTAAACTTTTTTTCTTCAATACTTCTTGGTCGGCTTTCATGATGATGATGCTCGAATCTATGATTGACGTCTGATTTTTTACCAGATTCAACAAATGTGCTTCGTTTTCCTTGAATCGTAAGTGCCATTTCTTTTACAATATTACCAACTCTTGATCTGAGCTGCTCTTTTATGTATTCTTCCTAAAAGTAAAGAACTGTCTAACGTTAGTTCTACAAATGGTTCAGTGCCTTTGCCCATTACGCGAATAATGCTGCTTCAGACCAAAATTCTTTTAATAGATCACTAGTTGCCATTCTGTGGATGAAATTGCTGCTGATCCGATTCCTTCAAAATTTCCAAATCGTTTGTTATGCATTTGTGCTCCTTCTTTTCTTAGGAGTTTCAACTTTCTCAGGTTACGTAGCAGACAATTATTCGTTATCTGTGTGCATCTCAGGAACTTTTTCATGTTTTGAACTACTTGGATTATTGGAGTCTTGGTGGTGAAGTGTTTCACTGGGTTCCTTATTGCCGATTGGTAATGGTGCTAACCGAGCAATAGCTCTTGTGCAAACTCCAGTTGCTGTTTTTACAGCAACTACCCGAACAATTCCATCATCTCCATGATGTACCTTTATGGCTCTTCCTCATGTCCACTTCCATGGTGTTGTGTTATTTTCTTTTACCATGACCATGTCTCCAGTTTTAATATTATTTTTATGTGTCTTCCACTTGTGTCGATATTGGAGTTCACATAGGTAATCTCGTGACCTCCCCTTCCAAAATTCAATTTTTAAGTATGATACCAATTTCCACCTTGTCAATAGATTTTTTTTGTGCTCTGCCGCATTTGCGCCGACTTGAACATTTAATAGCTCCCCAATGGGAAAATGACCAGGAGTTAACGCAGCTAAGTCGTTTGGATTGTCTGACATTGGACTTATTGGACGAGAATTAAGGATGCCTTCCTTTAATCTCTATGATTACAGTATCAAGTTCTTCATAGGTCGAGGATACTGTAGCAGTACTTCTAATTAGATGATATTTTGTCGACTTTACGGCAGCTTTCCACAGACCCCCGAAATGAAGCGCTCTAGGTGGTATGAAGTGGAACGTTTTTCCCCTAGATGTATATTCCTTGTTTATATTATTTTGAGCTCCGTTTGTGCGAATTGCGGTAGAAAGTTCCTTTAACTGATTATTTGCACCAACGAAATTTGTTCCATTGTCACAGTACAAGTTTCTAAAATGACCTTACCTGCTTATAAACCGCTTTAATGCGCCTAAAAACGATTCTGTTGGTAAATGGCTTTCCAATTCCAAATGAACCGCCTTAGTTGCAAAATAACAGAACATAGCTGTGTAGGCCTTGTGAGGACGATTTCCAGAGTTTATGAATACTCTAGCTGGGGTGACTCGTGTATATAGCAACTTACCCATAATTTGCGTACCTAATTGTGTTTTGGCTCGGGTAAATTTTCCACAGGCCAATATATTTGCCTCACGTATGCTAAAAGTGCATGCGGACAACAGTGCCGATTTTGTTTTTGCACCTCGTGTATGAGCAGTTTTGCAATTGGGTCATTATAAGGAATCAGCATTGGGTGCCTGGCATCATACGGAAGTGACGATGACTCTAATCGTCCTCCTACTATTAGAACGCTGTTAGTGTCAATAAAAGTAGTAAGATTCTTGAATGGGCTATTTCTACCAACTTCCTTGTATTTTCTTAAACTCGTTAACTCTTTAGCAAAATCTGAACTCTGCAATCCTAGGACGATCATCACTAGAGCATTTTCTAATTCTTGAACTGACAGTGTTAACTCGCATTTTCGTGTGCGTCTTCGCGCGTTATTGATAAATCAGGGCATGTAACCTAGCACCCGTTGAAAAATTTTAAAGGACCCATTGCGCTGTATTTGGTAAACTATACTTGATGTGTCACTTGAAACATTACTTGAAATGGTGACTGCAGATATTTTTTTTTAGTTCGATGTTGGCATGGTCACTTATAACGCTAGTTTTAACATATGCTGCTGGCCAAATTTCTTCTTTCCCGTGTAGAAAAATAGGCTCGTAGAACCATAACGTGCTGATGGTGAGAGTTCTCGTGATATAATATCCGACGGATTTTCTTTAGATTTAACATTTCTTCATTGTTCTGCAATGGACAATTCCTGTATGGCAGAGATTTGGTTAGATACAAATGTGTGGTAGGATGACGATTCGGAGTTGATCCAGGCTAGTACAAGTTCTGAGTCAGTCCCCAGATATGTGAATGCACTTTCTAGTCTTAAATCCTTCTTTACTCCTGCAGTCAATTGAGCGGTTAAAAGGGCTGCGCAAAGTTCGATACGAGGTAATGTTGGGCCTTTTAGTGGAGCTACCCGTGGTTTTGCGCATAGTAATCTCACCATGACCTGATTGTTTTTGATGACTGATCTTATATAAATAGCTGCACCATATGCCTTTTCTGAAGCGTCCGAAAAAGTATGAAAATGTCCTAGAATTTCCAGGTTCCTTATATGTTGCAATTCGTTACGGAATGTCGTCCACCTCATATAAAGATTTGTTGGTAATGCATCATCCCATTCCAGTTTTGTTTGCCAAAGTTCTTGAATGAACATTTTAGCACTGAGTACAATCGGTGAAAATAATCCTAATGGATCAAACAGTCTAGCTTAACCTGATGTGCAGCGTAGCATTAGGCATCTTCAAATTCCAGTTCGAGACGGTTGCTAGCAGAAATGGATGGGATGCTGAAGAAAAGGCCATAGAGTTGATTTTGTCCTTAAAGGGTACAGCCGCAGATGTACTTGAGACTGTGCCAGTAAGCTGAAGAAACAACTATAATGAAATAATGGCAGCATTGCAGCGCAAGTATGGTGGTGAGCACAAGCGCGATTTATACAGAATGGAATTACGATGTAGAGTTCAGAAGCCAAACGCCCCAAAATCTCCATATCAGTGATGCAGCAGAAAAATAGCAACCTCACTGCGTTCGGACACATGAACGGGGAAAAGCACGTACTTACCATAGACACAGGTGCATCGCAGTCAATAATAAGGCCCGATATAGTAAAGGGGAAATGCGAACGGTTAAGTAATATACGGCTACGCGCAGCTACTGGAGAGCCTGCCACTGTCTATGGTAAGATTGAAGTGAAGGTGACTATAGCCAACATCAACGTGAGACATGTGTTTATTATTGCCGATATTGTCGATGAGGTTATTATTGGAGCCGATTTTATGATTAATCATGGCATTAATCTACATATGGGACAACAGCTGATGATTTGGCGTAATGTGGAAATACCCCTTGATGTTGAATATGACAACAAACCGCAAGTAACAGAGTATTTGCTATTGAGAGTCAGACGTTACCGAAGCAGTCAGAAACAGTCATATGGGCGTGGATGAAGGGAGATTGTGAGGACAATCGGTTGTGGGTTGTAGAACCAGCAGATCTAAAGAAAGAGCTTATAACAGGGAAAGCTCTAGTGAAAACTAGTAAAGGAGGAATAGTCCCTATAAGAGTGCTTAACTTGTCAGACCATGAAAAAGTCATCAAAGAAAATTCCGATGTTGGCCAGTGTACTCCAGCAGAGGCTAATTTGTCCGCAAAAGAACGTGAACAATTTGAGGAATACGTAGGGAAATGGGTAGCAGGTCTATCAGTGACAGATAGAAATAAAGCCAAACAGTTACTAAAAAGGCATGCCAGTATCTTCGCCATGGGAAGCCAAAGCCAGGGTAGAACTGCATTGGTTAAACATGAAATTAACACAGGCGAAGCTAGGCCGATTAAACAGCCACCCAGAAGCGTACCCCTAGCAAAGCGAGATAAAGTAAAAGAGCTTGTAAATGAAATGGAGCGTGATGGCGTAATTGAGCCATCTTCTGGTCCTTGGAGTTCGCCTGTAGTCTTAGTTAAAAGAAAAGATGGCAGTACCAGATTCTGCGTAGACTACAGGAAGCTCAATGACATAACCAAGAAGGACAGTTATTCGCTCCCCAGAATCGATGACACTTTGGACACGCTAGCTGGTACCAAATGGTTCTCTACGCTGGACTTGCGAAACGGATATTGGCAAGTGGAGATCGCAGAGAAAGATAAGGAGAAAACTGCCTTCAGTGTCGGCAACGGATTATGGTCATGCCATTTGGTCTCTGCAATGCTCCGGCCACATTTGAACGCCTAATGGAGAAGGTACTGATAGAACTTCACTGCAAGATATGCTTGGTATATCTAGACGACATAATCGTGAGGGGGAAAACTTTTGATGAACACCTCAAAAACATGGCAAGAGATCTTCAACGGATATCATCAGCTGGATTGAAACGCAGCTTGAAGAAATGTGCATTGTTCCAGAAAGAAGTAAAGTATTTGGGGCATCGTGTTACAGCAGACGGAATCTCAACAGATGAAGATAAAATAAAAGCAGTTAGGGACTGGCATCAACCTAAAAATCTTCATGAATTGCGCAGCTTTTTGGGCCTTTGTACATACTACAGACGTTTTGTGCCGAATTTTGCCAGTGTAGCTGCAAGCCTGCATGAGCTGACAAAGAAATCGAGACCATACCAGTGGGGCGAGCCACAGAAAAGTGCATTCCAGAAACTCAAAGACCAGTGCTAGCGTATCCCATAGCTGGAGAAAAATTTGTACTGGATACTGATGCGAGCGGTTATGGCATAGGGGGTATGCTATCCCAAGTAGTTAATGGCTTGGAAAATTATAGCGGCCAAAGAAGAGGACAGACGACCATCCCGGAATGAAATTTCAGCTGAAAGCCCACTCGCCAAATCTTATTGGGCTCAGTGGAACAACATTAAGGTAATAAAAGGGGGTTTATACCGCGTATGGGAAAGTTTAGATGGCAAAACAACTTCAAATTTAATAGTTGTGCCATACTCCAAGATAAGTAAATATTTACAGGAGTTTCATAATGGGCCTAGTGGCGGTCATCTTGGAGTAACAAAAACACTTGAGAAACTGAAGCAGCGTTTTTATTGGGTTGGATGTCAACAAGCCGTAGCCGAGTGGATAGCAAACTGCCCACAGTGCATAGCAGCCAAAGGCCCAGTAAGAAGAAGCCGGGGACAGCTACAACAATACAACTCAGGAGCACCATTCGAGCGGATCGCAATGGATGTAGCAGGTCCCTTTCCCGTCACTGAAGCCGGAAATCGTTATGTACTTGTGGTAATGGACTATTTCAGTAAATGGCCAGCGGTATATGCTATATCTAACCAGGAAGCAAAGACAGTTGTAAATGCATTCGTCAACAACTAGGTATGTCGCTATGGTGTCCCAATTGAATTACATTCCAACCAAGGAAGGAATTTCGAGTCTGCCATATTCAGGGAAATGTGCGAGTTATATGGGATTAAGAAAACCAGAACGACGCCTTTGCATCCACAGTCTGATGGCACGGTAGATTGCACCTTAGAAGAGTACCTACGATAAGTAGTAAGCAACCAAGAGGGATTGGGACGAGCACATTCCCAAATTTTTGATGGCATATAGGTCAGCTGTACACGACTCAACATCGAGAACGCCAGCCAAAATTATCTTCGGGACGGAATTAAAACTACCTGGTGATTTGGAATTTGGTGTTAAGCCAACTGTAGAAGACGGAGCTATTACGTCTCAAGAGAAGGAGGACTTAAGCGAACTGCATGAGTTCGTGCGCAATAGAATCAAGATGGTCAGTGACAAGATGAAGGCTAGGTATGACCGCGCAGCAAATTCGGAGGGATTTATGGAAGGACAATTGGTTCTACCTTATAATCGACAACGGAAGAAAGTATTGTCCCCAAAATTACAGACTCACTGGGATGGCCCGTATAAAGTGATTAAGAGAGTGAACGACGTTGTATACCGGATACAGAAGCACAATAGCCCAAGGTCGAAAATGAAGATAGTACATCTCGAACGATTAGCGCACTATGGAAGAGGTGATTGTATGCCTATTCGGGTCGAACAGGCTTAAGTGGGCGGCAGTGTTACAAAGATTAGAAATAGATTTAAATAAAACGACAATGTGGCTATATGTACTTGGCAGCACTGCCAATTAATCTATAGTTGTCAAAATGTTACAACCCTGGTCAACAATATATAGATAATATTCAAATTAACGGAAATGGAATACTCCAGAATATACAAGATCATTCGAGGCTGTGCCAATAAGAGTAAACCACAACAACAACAAACCTAGCAACATAAATGCAAAGAGATGTTATTCTTAATGATCTTGTATGCAAGTATTCGCTGCTAATAAAGCTAAACAGATTCACAAGTGTACACAACCATATACACGTAGAAGAAACAAAACCACACACTCATCCATACAGCCACTCATAGCTACCATAGGCAAAAGACACAGAACACTCATACATTCAACCACACATAGTTACCATAAGCAAACCCAAACAAGTCAGCATTGTCATGTATACAAACACACACATGTCAAGTAAAATACAACCACCATACCCAGAACTTTCCCGAGGTTACCAGACGACGTCATTTTTGCTATGTAAAGGCGCTGCCAGAGCTCAGCGGGAGTCAGTGTGATTTCAAATATAGACGTGTTAACATCGCTAAGTGTTGAATAGTACAAATACTCGTGTTAATCAAGTAATAAAGTGTTGCCGCATTATATATCTAAAATTAATTTGTCCGTGTTTTAATTTGATGCAACAAAACGAATCCTTGAAGGATAAGTAATAAAACCGTTTTTACGAAAAGGTCTAAAAACGTAACAATTGGTGTCAGAAGTGGGATTGCAAAAAAAATTAAAAGGACATTGCAATTTAAGAAAAAAAGGACATTAAAAAAAATTAAAACAAATAATCATGAAATTTGATGAGCTAAAAGTTAAACAGCTGAAAAAGGAGCTCAGTAAACTGGAATTGCCAACTGCAGGTAACAAGGTTGAACTGCAGAAGAGGTTGATAGATGAGTTTAAGAATCGCGGAATGAACATCGGGACATACGAGAGTATTAGGGAACTGTATGTGCTTCGACCATTAAAAATATTAAATTTCAGCAATTAAATTTGAAGTTTTTCAATTTTAATTTCCAAAATTCTCAAATTTCACAAAATTCTCAAATTTCATTTTGTGTGTTTGTGTGTGTATTTTTCCCACGGTTTAATAGGGGCGTTCACATTGTTGTCTTTTTTTTAAATAAAATGTTGGGGTAGGCGTGGGAATTTGTGTCTGTCCATATGTGACCTTGAGAATACATGTCCGTCGGTATGTGAACGTGGGAATTTGTGTCTGTCCATATGTGACCTTGAGAATACATGTCCGTCGGTATGTGAGCGTGGGAATTTGTGTCTGTCCATATGTGACCTTGAGAATACATGTCCGTCGGTATGTGAGCGTGGAAATTTGTGTCTGTCCATATGTGACCTTGAGAATACATGTCCGTCGGTATGTGAACGTGGGAATTTGTGTCTGTCCATATGTGACCTTGAGAATACATGTCCGTCGGTATGTGAACGTGGGAATTTGTGTCTGTCCATATGTGACCTTGAGAATACATGTCCGTCGGTTAGTGAACGTGGGAATTTGTGTCTGTCCATATGTGACCTTGAGAATACATGTCCGTCGGTATGTGAGCGTGGGAATTTCTGTCTGTCCATTTACACTGTGTACGCCTGGTGAAAAAAAAAAATGTAGAAGCATTTTTAGGAATTACACTATTTAAAAAGTGTAGTAGTTATATATGGATACCCTTATGTTTGTGGTTCGTTCCTTCTTGCTGGAGTGAGATTTTTTCTTTTATTATTTTGCTTATTAAAATTTGGTGTGTTTACTTAAGATTTGTCGTCCAGCAATTCAGTGTTTTTTTTTTTACTTTTTTGCTTGCAATGCTTGAGTCTGGAGGAATAATTTGATTATTCTGATCTTGAAAACGTTGTGAAAAAAAATTACTATTGCATAAATATTGAAACTGATGTTTTGTTTATTTTATACATGACGATCATCGATGGATTTTATTTGGGGATCTGGATGGTGGTGCGATTTCTGTATTTTGTAGAATATGAATATTTATGCTATGTTTAAGTGTGTATGTTTTTTGTGTTCTGAGTGGCGGTTGGAATGTCTGGCTGTCAGACAGTCTGTGTGTGTGAAGATTGGTGAGTCTGTATGACAGTCCGCTTTCTTGCTTTCCTGGTCAGTATAAAATGTGATAAGGTGTACATATTCATGCGTACATAAATATCTACAAATTTATTTCATTTACGCATATACATACAAACAAATAATAAGCGTTTATTCTTTGTGCCCAAATATTCCCTTGACCATTTGAATGAATGAATGAACCATTGTGTATGTTTGTTTGTGTGTTCTCTGAAAAAAATAAATATGTATGTAGGTTTTTTGTTTGAAATAAAAAGACATTTATTTTAGTTTTTATAAGCATTTATTTAAAAGTTTGTTAACACTTTCATTTTTAAGTAAAATTGCATTCCTTAAGGCACAAACACCATAGTCGTGATAGCTACAATAGAGATATATGGAATGCTTAGTTTCCATTTGTTTGAAATTAATGCAGCCAATGTCTTCAATGTTATAAACTGTTTGATGAATAATTTTTTCCAGCCATTTTTTCTTCTCTCCCCCCTTAACATATATTTGTGAATTTCTTATATTCGATTTTAAAAACTTGCAAACGCTTTGAAATGAGACTGATCCATCATTCCAGTTAATATGATGATAGTTTTTTGTTAACCAAACTGCTTCTCTCTGTTTTTTGGCTGATAAACATGCGAAATCAAAAGGAGGTTTTATGATGAAATTGAACCATTCCTTATTGCTGAAAACTACAACTAGTTCTTTTGCGATGAAGTCATTTGAATTAGATTTGAAACCTTGCAAGTCTACAAAAACAATATCACCATCCATGTTATTTAATTTATAAGAGCTTCCGGACTTGACCTTTTATTGGTATGTATTCTATTACGCGGTCATGAATAAGAACGCAGTAAGCTGATGTTTTTGCTGGAATATTTGTTGCTGTTTCAAATTCAATTTTTATGTCGATTGGTCCGGTATTGAGCGTTTCGTTTTGGTGACTGACATCAACTACAATAATTGGAGCGTTATTTTGAACTCTTGACCTGTTAGAAGAGGTTGGGGTTGTTTCATGTAGTAGCTTTGTTGGAATCTTAGATACATATCATATAGAATCGCATAGCGCTCATTTTTGAATTTTATATTAAGATCGTCATATGGGTAAGAGGTTGAGTTTAAATGTACTTTTAAGTTAGTAAGATCACAATGAAAAAACTTGTTTTCTTGTTGAAAGACAATCAAGACAAAACGAGGGCGTTCTTTATTAGCGGCCAGTTTAACATTCCATATGTGATTGGTTCCCGTATTAAGGTGTGGATTCATATGACAATCCCAACTACGGAATGCCATTGGTATAGCAGCACCATTATTAAGTATTTTGATCATATTCAATTTACTATGATCAGATAATTGAACATGTGGAATTCTTCATGATATTAGTTAAATTGTAAGTTTTGCTTTCTCGGTGGAAACATTCGAGTGTACAAGATCTTCATCGTTCTTATTACGCAAGAGTATCAATTCATGTTTACCATTTAATAAAACTTTATTGTAGTCTTCAGCGAATCCTAAAAGAAGTTTGAGTGGTACATAGAAATTAAAATTTCCATTTTGAAGATCTATTTTATCAAGTTTATTGCATCCAGCATTTTGCAACACAACGCTTTCAGTAGGTGATAAAGAAACCAAATTTTTTATGGTACTGGTAGCTCCCAAATATCTTGTATGATCAATTTCAATACCATTCAGTTCATAGCGGATTTCATCAAAGAGATATGCAACAAAATTATTTTTCAACTGAAAGTTGGGTGTAGATTTCGATGTTTTTTCGTCTACAACAAGTCCTTCCACATATATATAGCTTTCACTGGGTAACACACATAGATCTTATTTTGTATTGAAATTCTTATTTCATCGTTGTTGTTAAAAGACTGAAGGTATGGTATGTATGTGTGATAATCCTTTTTGATAATATTTTCGTCAGATATTGGTTTATCTAAAACGTCTATTATTGAACTCATTTTGTTTTCAATTTAAAGTTCAGTGACTTGAGAAAACTCTTGTTTGCTTCTGTAAGCGATTTTTGACGAATTTGTTGCTTAGATTGTAACGTTTGAGAATTAGATGTTGCTGTAGTATTCTTCGATATACTCGTGTTGTATATTATCATTATTTAGTTGTCCTTAAATGTATTCGTATTGTAATTTCCTCACCTCTGAAATTAATTAAGTCGCCGTTTTGATCAACCACGCGAAGAGCTAGTGAACTTATCTCTCTGGAGTTTACTGGCAAATAAATACGATATTTGGGAATCTCAACTATTTTATATCCAGCCGGTACATTAATCGGAAATTCATGTAGTGTATGAGCTTTAGAATTATTCATATAAGTATTAACCACAATACTGCTTTCAATCCTCAAGAGATTCACCTTAAAGATATTCACTGGAAGATCAGAGTAATGTTCTTTGTTTGGCGTTAATATTCTGCTATTGAATCCTAAAAGTCTACCTATTGTATTTTCTTAATTAAAATATATTGGTTCTTTAGAGCTGCTGACTTTGACTTGCATTGTATTGTTATTAGCTTCAATCAAAATTTTGTTTTCTGGTCTATATCGTTTGTATTGTTCTTCTATATAGTCAACTATATCATTTAATTCATAAGATCCGATCGGTATTTCAATTACAAGTTCACCGATATAAAATATATTGTTGTAGACATCCACATTCGGGATACTGTTGTATGAATGAAAATCAGTTAGAGCACATTCATAGGTTCCGTTTAAATCAATAGAAGGAAAATAATTAGCAGATAGCTCTGATGAATTGGAGCTCAGAGTCAATGTTATTGACATTGTGGCTGTTTGATTGTAAATAAATGAGGTTAAACACACAGTATGATTTATAAGAAGCAGGTTCGTATTTATTGTTTATTTACTTATTTTAAACTAAATTAAATATTGATGCCATTGTTGTTGTTTTTGTTGTTGTTTATTTATTGTATTCTTCCATTTACAATATCTCATCTTTGCTTATCCAAGAATTGTGCTCATTACCAAAGCTCAGCCACTTAACAAACACCTTATGTCCTTTAGTTTTGGGAACCTTTTCAACTAGGTATGTATTTGTATATCTGGTTTTTGAAAGTTCTTGTTCATAGAATCCACCTTTAATAGGATTTCCGCGATAGTCTTCTAATATATATGTTGTAGGATATGTATTTTGTACTCTTTTAATTGTAAAGATTTCTATTGTCCAATTCGGAGTATAACCTTTTTCAAAAATGTTTTTATATTTGCTTATGCGTACATGATCACCTGCATTAAATTTTGACATTTTATACATCTTTAAATGACTGTATACTGTGTTTAAAATTTTTTTTTCATTTGGTGAATTTACTTTAATAGGTGACATTTTAATGGTGCGATGCATTTTTCTATTGTATGCATCAAGTAAATCTCTATACATATCAATCCAATTATATGAACCATTTAAGCTAAATTCCTTCCACATCATTCCTTTTAATGTTCTATTGAATCGTTCTACTATTGAGGCTTTCATAGTGCTATATGTTGAGTAGTGATTAATATTGTATTTATTCAGCAACTGACTGAAATGTTTATTGAAAAATTCTTTACCATCGTCTGTTTGCAAGTTTTTCGGTATTCGTCCCAATTTGAAAATATTCTCCATTGCCTGAGTTGTTTCGAATGCATTCTTTCTGCTCAAAGGTACTGCCCAAGCAAATTTTGAGAATGTATCAATTACAGTTAGCAAAAATCGATAATTTCTGTTGTCTAAGGAATAATTTCCCATTTCAACTAAATCAGCTTGCCAAAGATCATCTATTCCTTTCATCACAACTCTACGACGTACAAAACGTTTTCGAGCCTGCTTATGCAATTCATTTACAACATTTCTCTTTGAAGACATCTTAATTTTCCAGTCGCTGTTTTAAGTGTGTTGTGATCTACTTGATGCACTTGCACCTATTGATACGAACATGTAATTTTCTATTCTATAAATTTTTTCTCGTAGTTCTTCAATTTCCATATCAATAAGTGATTTATTACCATCCATATTCTTATTAAGATTTTATAACTGGAAAGCTACTTCTTGTTGCTGTTTTTTGAGTTCAGTTTGCAGAAACAATTTACTGATAACATCGTTTTCCTCCAGACCGTTTGCAACATTTTTGATTCTCTTGTATTGGACATCAATGTTTTTGTTCGTATCCATAAAGAAGCCCAACAACTTAGGCGCATTTTTGGTTGAAATTACTTCACTTCTATCGTTAATATAATGCCCAAATTTATCAACGGACATGTTTTATATAAAAATCTATGTATGTATATAGTTTATACAATTATATTAGCTTCACGTAGTTCTTCAATAATTGAGACAATTTCGTTGTTGTGATTAGTATGGCCTGCAGACTATGATGCAAGCAGTAGTCTAAGTCGATCTACCAACTCGTTTGGATCATCCCAGTATATATAGTTTGGATTATGAGGGTTAAACTGCATCAAACCCCTTCCTAAATAATTACTTTTTGTTACATCTGATGAGCCTGTATGATTGGCTCCTTTGAAAAGTTTTCCAATAATATGTTTGTACTTATGGGCTATGCTCCCTTTGATTTGACCATCAGACTTATAGCCTCTCCTGTGGGCATTGATAGCAAGCAATATTTTTTTTATAGATTTCAAGCTCGAATTTATCATAGTTTTTTGGTACTTTATGAAACATTAAAGAAAAAAGTCCTGGCGTGAGCGCCCATATTTGTCCCCCAACCTGTATCTTATCTTGATTTAACTCGATGGTGCTATTACCAAATCTCCATTCGTTATTATTATCTTTATGTGGACCATAGTTAGTATCTAGTTCGTTTCTCGATAGCAATAGTGATAAGTCAGAATAACTTTCTTCATTATTCGAATTTTGTGAGTAAAAGTCATCTTCATCATAATTACTGCTACTTTTACTACTAGATTGCTTAAAAATTTTTTCTTCACTTAGTTTCTTGGGCGTACTCGTTTCCAATTTTATTGTTCTCGGTTCTTTTTTAACTGGTCTACCAATGTATTTAGAGCTATTGATAAATTCTTTTAAGGGTTCTGTGATAGGCTTGAATGTATCTGTTAATTGCTGATGTGTATCTATTTCACCAGTTTTTATACTACGAAGCTTTTTCTTCAAGATATTTCTTGTTGCCACCAAGTCTTTAAGAATTTGTTCATTCATTTTAGCTATCAGGTCAGTTCAATAGGAAGCAGATCAGGTTATCAGGTCAGTTTAACAGCTATCAGGTACCAGATCAGCTTATCAGGTCAGTTTAGCAGGTATCAGACCAGCTTATCAGGTCAGTTTAACAGGTATCAGATCAGCTTATCAGGTCAGTTTAACAGGTATCAGGTCAGTTTATCAGGTATCAGATCTGCTTATCTGATCAGTTACAATAATCACATGTATAAAGTTTGAAGTCAGATTAAATACTGCAGGGTGCATTTGATGAACAGTAAATTATATTATGATGAAGTAATCAAATGACTTTCTATAACGACCATTGTTTAGTCATTATCTTTACTTATCACCAAAAATCCGTATTTTTCCTTCCAACATTCTCTACAAATTCGTTGAAACATTTCAGAGTTCATGTCGCTGGCAACGTGATCATCATATACATGTTTCATATTTGTCGCATCTTGTTTAAACATAATAATTACATTAGCATTATCTCTTATCAAATGTTTTGGAATCCGCGTGTAAGTCTGACACAAGTAAAATGAGTCTACGTTCTTATGACGACCCATACAAAAATATGCACGTATATTGTTTTGCGTTTCACATGCAACATCATCAAAAATCATAATTGAATTGCTTTTAGCTTCACTAGGAGGAACAACGTCCTCGTTTTCTGCAAATGTGTAGTATCCGATTCCTTTAATTGGTGAAATTAATTTCTTTAGGTATTCATATTTAGGTTGATATAAAGATTTTGAGTACAAGTAAATATTTTCAAACTTGAGACCATTAGGACTTTCCAGCAAACTAATCATTATGTTAGTTTTTCCACAATTTGAAGGACCAACTATTAATGCTCGAATAGAATTTGGTAACAAGGAACTATGTCTTATTTTTTTTACTGTCATTTGAACAAATATCAGCATTACGATCTAAAATATTGTTATGTTGTTTTATGAAGCGCATTTTAATAACTACTTGCTAAACTTGCAAACAATATCTTTTATTGTAGATTAAATTAATATGGTTGTACTTTATAACAAAAGTTTTAGTCACAAACAAGCTATCGTTGGAGAAGGTTTACTAAATAAAGCAATAAATTCTCTACCTTTTGAATTACATCTTCCTGGATACCAGTGTTGTGGACCTGGCACAAGATTACAAAAGCGTTTAGATAGAGGAGATAAAGGAATTAACTTATTGGATGCTGCTTGCAAAAATCACGATATTGCTTACTCGAAAAATAAAGACTTAAACAGCAGACATCAAGCTGACAAAATTCTTGAAAATACGGCTTGGGAAAGAGTTCTTTCAAAAGATAGTGATCTTGCAGAAGAAACATTTTCATATATAGTCACCAACGCAATGAAAGCAAAAACTAAACTTGGTATGGGTGTTGAAGCAAAGAAAAGGAATACAGTGAAAAGACCATCACCACGAATTCGTATAAATGACAAAAACAATTAAATCAGCAAAAAAGATATTGAAGAAGGAAAAACCACAAGATATTAATTCAGCCATTAAGATTGCTCGTAAAGCTATCAGTAAATCTCTTAAGGGGAAAAAAGCTCGTGTTATAATACCGCGTATTATAAATGTTCCAAAAATTTTGTGGTTTTTTGCCCATAATACCGATTCTAACTGCTCTAGGTGCACTTGGTAGTCTAGCAACTGGAGGTGCCGCTATAGCTAAAGCTGTAAATGCAATAAAGAATGCAAAAAAACAACTTGAGGAAGCCACCAGACACAATAAGGCAATGGAGTCTATTGCTGTGGGAGAAGGACTGTACCTTAAACCATATAAAAACGGTTATGGACTTGTTTGTAAAGATCATTCAAAAAACTATTAGAAATGCTACCCAACAGACCATTATCAGAATTTGATCTAAGAAATTTTTCAAAATATATTCCACACTTTAGAGGAGTTTATATGTTGGATTCACTACCAAAACGACCAAAGACTGTAGAGTGTGGAATAATAACCTTTTCGGAAATATAACCTTTTTCAAAAATGTTTTTATATTTGCTTATGCGTACATGATCACCTGCATTAAATTTTGACATTTTATACATCTTTAAATGACTGTATACTGTGTTTAAAAGCTGTTTTTCTTTTGGTGAATTTACTTTAATCGGTGACATTTTAATGGTGCGATGAATTTTTCTATTGTATGCATCAAGTAAATCTCTATACATATCAATCCAATTATATGAACCATTTAAGCTAAATTCCTTCCACATCATTCCTTTTAATGTTCTATTGAATCGTTCTACTATTGAGGCTTTCATAGTGCTATATGTTGAGTAGTGATTAATATTGTATTTATTCAGCAACTGACTGAAATGTTTATTGAAAAATTCTTTACCATCGTCTGTTTGCTAGTTTTTCGGTATTCGTCCCAATTTGAAAATATTCTCCATTGCCTGAGTTGTTTCGAATGCATTCTTTCTGCTCAAAGGTACTGCCCAAGCAAATTTTGAGAATGTATCAATTACAGTTAGCAAAAATCGATAATATCTGTTGTCTAAGGAATAATTTCCCATTTCAACTAAATCAGCTTGCCAAAGATCATCTATTCCTTTCATCACAACTCTACGACGTACAAAACGTTTTCGAGCCTGCTTATGCAATTCATTTACAACATTTCTCTTTGAAGACATCTTAATTTTCCAGTCGCTGTTTTAAGTGTGTTGTGATCTACTTGATGCACTTGCACCTATTGATACGAACATGTAATTTTCTATTCTATAAATTTTTTCTCGTAGTTCTTCAATTTCCATATCAATAAGTGATTTGTTACCATCCATATTCTTATTAAGATTTTATAACTGGAAAGCTACTTCTTGTTGCTGTTTTTTGAGTTCAGTTTGCAGAAACAATTTACTGATAACATCGTTTTCCTCCAGACCGTTTGCAACATTTTTGATTCTCTTGTATTGGACATCAATGTTTTTGTTCGTATCCATAAAGAAGCCCAACAACTTAGGCGCATTTTTGGTTGAAATTACTTCACTTCTATCGTTAATATAATGCCCAAATTTATCAACGGACATGTTTTATATAAAAATCTATGTATGTATATAGTTTATACAATTATATTAGCTTCACGTAGTTCTTCAATAATTGAGACAATTTCGTTGTTGTGATTAGTATGGCCTGCAGACTATGATGCAAGCAGTAGTCTAAGTCGATCTACCAACTCGTTTGGATCATCCCAGTATATATAGTTTGGATTATGAGGGTTAAACTGCATCAAACCCCTTCCTAAATAATTACTTTTTGTTACATCTGATGAGCCTGTATGATTGGCTCCTTTGAAAAGTTTTCCAATAATATGTTTGTACTTATGGGCTATGCTCCCTTTGATTTGACCATCAGACTTATAGCCTCTCCTGTGGGCATTGATAGCAAGCAATATTTTTTTTATAGATTTCAAGCTCGAATTTATCATAGTTTTTTGGTACTTTATGAAACATTAAAGAAAAAAGTCCTGGCGTGAGCGCCCATATTTGTCCCCCAACCTGTATCTTATCTTGATTTAACTCGATGGTGCTATTACCAAATCTCCATTCGTTATTATTATCTTTATGTGGACCATAGTTAGTATCTAGTTCGTTTCTCGATAGCAATAGTGATAAGTCAGAATAACTTTCTTCATTATTCGAATTTTGTGAGTAAAAGTCATCTTCATCATAATTACTGCTACTTTTACTACTAGATTGCTTAAAAATTTTTTCTTCACTTAGTTTCTTGGGCGTACTCGTTTCCAATTTTATTGTTGAGTTCTGAGGATGAAAACTTTCATTGTCATCAATTCCAGTTTCCTTATCACTCGGTTCTTTTTTAACTGGTCTACCAATGTATTTAGAGCTATTGATAAATTCTTTTAAAGGTTCTGTGATAGGCTTGAATGTATCTGTTAATTGCTGATGTGTATCTATTTCACCAGTTTTTATACTACGAAGCTTTTTCTTCAAGATATTTCTTGTTGCCACCAAGTCTTTAAGAATTTGTTCATTCATTTTAGCTATCAGGTCAGTTCAATAGGAAGCAGATCAGGTTATCAGGTCAGTTTAACAGCTATCAGGTACCAGATCAGCTTATCAGGTCAGTTTAGCAGGTATCAGACCAGCTTATCAGGTCAGTTTAACAGGTATCAGATCAGCTTATCAGGTCAGTTTAACAGGTATCAGGTCAGTTTATCAGGTATCAGATCTGCTTATCTGATCAGTTACAATAATCACATGTATAAAGTTTGAAGTCAGATTAAATACTGCAGGGTGCATTTGATGAACAGTAAATTATATTATGATGAAGTAATCAAATGACTTTCTATAACGACCATTGTTTAGTCATTATCTTTACTTATCACCAAAAATCCGTATTTTTCCTTCCAACATTCTCTACAAATTCGTTGAAACATTTCAGAGTTCATGTCGCTGGCAACGTGATCATCATATACATGTTTCATATTTGTCGCATCTTGTTTAAACATAATAATTACATTAGCATTATCTCTTATCAAATGTTTTGGAATCCGCGTGTAAGTCTGACACAAGTAAAATGAGTCTACGTTCTTATGACGACCCATACAAAAATATGCACGTATATTGTTTTGCGTTTCACATGCAACATCATCAAAAATCATAATTGAATTGCTTTTAGCTTCACTAGGAGGAACAACGTCCTCGTTTTCTGCAAATGTGTAGTATCCGATTCCTTTAATTGGTGAAATTAATTTCTTTAGGTATTCATATTTAGGTTGATATAAAGATTTTGAGTACAAGTAAATATTTTCAAACTTGAGACCATTAGGACTTTCCAGCAAACTAATCATTATGTTAGTTTTTCCACAATTTGAAGGACCAACTATTAATGCTCGAATAGAATTTGGTAACAAGGAACTATGTCTTATTTTTTTTACTGTCATTTGAACAAATATCAGCATTACGATCTAAAATATTGTTATGTTGTTTTATGAAGCGCATTTTAATAACTACTTGCTAAACTTGCAAACAATATCTTTTATTGTAGATTAAATTAATATGGTTGTACTTTATAACAAAAGTTTTAGTCACAAACAAGCTATCGTTGGAGAAGGTTTACTAAATAAAGCAATA
Organism: Linnaemya vulpina; assembly: GCA_963675445.1. Taxonomy (NCBI): domain Eukaryota; kingdom Metazoa; phylum Arthropoda; class Insecta; order Diptera; family Tachinidae; genus Linnaemya; species Linnaemya vulpina. The sequence continues at coordinate 41,009,806 of OY776279.1, read as the reverse complement.
AATTCTCTACCTTTTGAATTACATCTTCCTGGATACCAGTGTTGTGGACCTGGCACAAGATTACAAAAGCGTTTAGATAGAGGAGATAAAGGAATTAACTTATTGGATGCTGCTTGCAAAAATCACGATATTGCTTACTCGAAAAATAAAGACTTAAACAGCAGACATCAAGCTGACAAAATTCTTGAAAATACGGCTTGGGAAAGAGTTCTTTCAAAAGATAGTGATCTTGCAGAAGAAACATTTTCATATATAGTCACCAACGCAATGAAAGCAAAAACTAAACTTGGTATGGGTGTTGAAGCAAAGAAAAGGAATACAGTGAAAAGACCATCACCACGAATTCGTATAAATGACAAAAACAATTAAATCAGCAAAAAAGATATTGAAGAAGGAAAAACCACAAGATATTAATTCAGCCATTAAGATTGCTCGTAAAGCTATCAGTAAATCTCTTAAGGGGAAAAAAGCTCGTGTTATAATACCGCGTATTATAAATGTTCCAAAAATTTTGTGGTTTTTTGCCCATAATACCGATTCTAACTGCTCTAGGTGCACTTGGTAGTCTAGCAACTGGAGGTGCCGCTATAGCTAAAGCTGTAAATGCAATAAAGAATGCAAAAAAACAACTTGAGGAAGCCACCAGACACAATAAGGCAATGGAGTCTATTGCTGTGGGAGAAGGACTGTACCTTAAACCATATAAAAACGGTTATGGACTTGTTTGTAAAGATCATTCAAAAAACTATTAGAAATGCTACCCAACAGACCATTATCAGAATTTGATCTAAGAAATTTTTCAAAATATATTCCACACTTTAGAGGAGTTTATATGTTGGATTCACTACCAAAACGACCAAAGACTGTAGAGTGTGGAATAATAACCTTTTCGGAAATATAACCTTTTTCAAAAATGTTTTTATATTTGCTTATGCGTACATGATCACCTGCATTAAATTTTGACATTTTATACATCTTTAAATGACTGTATACTGTGTTTAAAAGCTGTTTTTCTTTTGGTGAATTTACTTTAATCGGTGACATTTTAATGGTGCGATGAATTTTTCTATTGTATGCATCAAGTAAATCTCTATACATATCAATCCAATTATATGAACCATTTAAGCTAAATTCCTTCCACATCATTCCTTTTAATGTTCTATTGAATCGTTCTACTATTGAGGCTTTCATAGTGCTATATGTTGAGTAGTGATTAATATTGTATTTATTCAGCAACTGACTGAAATGTTTATTGAAAAATTCTTTACCATCGTCTGTTTGCTAGTTTTTCGGTATTCGTCCCAATTTGAAAATATTCTCCATTGCCTGAGTTGTTTCGAATGCATTCTTTCTGCTCAAAGGTACTGCCCAAGCAAATTTTGAGAATGTATCAATTACAGTTAGCAAAAATCTGTTGTCTAAGGAATAATTTCCCATTTCAACTAAATCAGCTTGCCAAAGATCATCTATTCCTTTCATCACAACTCTACGACGTACAAAACGTTTTCGAGCCTGCTTATGCAATTCATTTACAACATTTCTCTTTGAAGACATCTTAATTTTCCAGTCGCTGTTTTAAGTGTGTTGTGATCTACTTGATGCACTTGCACCTATTGATACGAACATGTAATTTTCTATTCTATAAATTTTTTCTCGTAGTTCTTCAATTTCCATATCAATAAGTGATTTATTACCATCCATATTCTTATTAAGATTTTATAACTGGAAAGCTACTTCTTGTTGCTGTTTTTTGAGTTCAGTTTGCAGAAACAATTTACTGATAACATCGTTTTCCTCCAGACCGTTTGCAACATTTTTGATTCTCTTGTATTGGACATCAATGTTTTTGTTCGTATCCATAAAGAAGCCCAACAACTTAGGCGCATTTTTGGTTGAAATTACTTCACTTCTATCGTTAATATAATGCCCAAATTTATCAACGGACATGTTTTATATAAAAATCTATGTATGTATATAGTTTATACAATTATATTAGCTTCACGTAGTTCTTCAATAATTGAGACAATTTCGTTGTTGTGATTAGTATGGCCTGCAGACTATGATGCAAGCAGTAGTCTAAGTCGATCTACCAACTCGTTTGGATCATCCCAGTATATATAGTTTGGATTATGAGGGTTAAACTGCATCAAATCCCTTCCTAAATAATTACTTTTTGTTACATCTGATGAGCCTGTATGATTGGCTCCTTTGAAAAGTTTTCCAATAATATGTTTGTACTTATGGGCTATGCTCCCTTTGATTTGACCATCAGACTTATAGCCTCTCCTGTGGGCATTGATAGCAAGCAATATTTTTTTTATAGATTTCAAGCTCGAATTTATCATAGTTTTTTGGTACTTTATGAAACATTAAAGAAAAAAGTCCTGGCGTGAGCGCCCATATTTGTCCCCCAACCTGTATCTTATCTTGATTTAACTCGATGGTGCTATTACCAAATCTCCATTCGTTATTATTATCTTTATGTGGACCATAGTTAGTATCTAGTTCGTTTCTCGATAGCAATAGTGATAAGTCAGAATAACTTTCTTCATTATTCGAATTTTGTGAGTAAAAGTCATCTTCATCATAATTACTGCTACTTTTACTACTAGATTGCTTAAAAATTTTTTCTTCACTTAGTTTCTTGGGCGTACTCGTTTCCAATTTTATTGTTGAGTTCTGAGGATGAAAACTTTCATTGTCATCAATTCCAGTTTCCTTATCACTCGGTTCTTTTTTAACTGGTCTACCAATGTATTTAGAGCTATTGATAAATTCTTTTAAAGGTTCTGTGATAGGCTTGAATGTATCTGTTAATTGCTGATGTGTATCTATTTCACCAGTTTTTATACTACGAAGCTTTTTCTTCAAGATATTTCTTGTTGCCACCAAGTCTTTAAGAATTTGTTCATTCATTTTAGCTAGCAGGTCAGTTCAATAGGAAGCAGATCAGGTTATCAGGTCAGTTTAACAGCTATCAGGTACCAGATCAGCTTATCAGGTCAGTTTAGCAGGTATCAGACCAGCTTATCAGGTCAGTTTAACAGGTATCAGATCAGCTTATCAGGTCAGTTTAACAGGTATCAGGTCAGTTTATCAGGTATCAGATCTGCTTATCTGATCAGTTACAATAATCACATGTATAAAGTTTGAAGTCAGATTAAATACTGCAGGGTGCATTTGATGAACAGTAAATTATATTATGATGAAGTAATCAAATGACTTTCTATAACGACCATTGTTTAGTCAATATCTTTACTTATCACCAAAAATCCGTATTTTTCCTTCCAACATTCTCTACAAATTCGTTGAAACATTTCAGAGTTCATGTCGCTGGCAACGTGATCATCATATACATGTTTCATATTTGTCGCATCTTGTTTAAACATAATAATTACATTAGCATTATCTCTTATCAAATGTTTTGGAATCCGCGTGTAAGTCTGACACAAGTAAAATGAGTCTACGTTCTTATGACGACCTATACAAAAATATGCACGTATATTGTTTTGCGTTTCACATGCAACATCATCAAAAATCATAATTGAATTGCTTTTAGCTTCACTAGGAGGAACAACGTCCTCGTTTTCTGCAAATGTGTAGTATCCGATTCCTTTAATTGGTGAAATTAATTTCTTTAGGTATTCATATTTAGGTTGATATAAAGATTTTGAGTACAAGTAAATATTTTCAAACTTGAGACCATTAGGACTTTCCAGCAAACTAATCATTATGTTAGTTTTTCCACAATTTGAAGGACCAACTATTAATGCTCGAATAGAATTTGGTAACAAGGAACTATGTCTTATTTTTTTTACTGTCATTTGAACAAATATCAGCATTACGATCTAAAATATTGTTATGTTGTTTTATGAAGCGCATTTTAATAACTACTTACTAAACTTGCAAACAATATCTTTTATTGTAGATTAAATTAATATGGTTGTACTTTATAACAAAAATTTTAGTCACAAACAAACTATCGTTGGAGAAGGTTTACTAAATAAAGCAATAAATTCTCTACCTTTTGAATTACATCTTCCTGGATACCAGTATTATGGACCTGGCACAAGATTACAAAAGCGTTTAGATAGAGGAGATAAAGGAATTAACTTATTGGATGCTGCTTGCAAAAATCACGATATTGCTTACTCGAAAAATAAAGACTTAAACAGCAGACATCAAGCTGACAAAATTCTTGAAAATAAGGCTTGGAAAAGAGTTCTTTCAAAAGATAGTGATCTTGCAGAAAAAACATTTTCATATATAGTCACCAACGCAATGAAAGCAAAAACTAAACTTGGTATGGGTGTTGAAGCAAAGAGAAGGAATACAGTGAAAAGACCATCACCACGAATTCGTATAAATGACAAAAACAATTAAATCAGCAACAAAGATATTGAAGAAGGAAAAACCACAAGATATTAATTCAGCCATTAAGATTGCTCGTAAAGCTATCAGTAAATCTCTTAAGGGGAAAAAAGCTCGTGTTATAATACCGCATATTATAAATGTTCCAAAAATTGGTGGTTTTTTGCCCATAATACCGATTCTAACTGCTCTAGGTGCACTTGGTAGTCTAGCAACTGGAGGTGCCGCTATAGCTAAAGCTGTAAATGCAATAAAGAATGCAAAAAAACAACTTGAGGAAGCCACCAGACACAATAAGGCAATGGAGTCTATTGCTGTGGGAGAAGGACTGTACCTTAAACCATATAAAAACGGTTATGGACTTGTTTGTAAAGATCATTCAAAAAACTATTAGAAATGCTACCCAACAGACCATTATCAGAATTTGATCTAAGAAATTTTTCAAAATATATTCCACACTTTAGAGGAGTTTATATGTTGGATTCACTACCAAAACGACCAAAGACTGTAGAGTGTGGAATAATCAATTTGGATTTATCAACAGGCCCAGGTACTCATTGGGTAGCATACTATAGAAACAAGAATGAAAAACAATATTTCGACAGCTTTGGAAATTTACAACCTCCTCTAGAATTAATCAAATATTTAGGTAGAAATATTCAATACAACTACAATCAATATCAAAACTTTAATACATATAATTGCGGTCACTTATGTTTGAAATTTCTTTATGATATAACCAAAAATATTAAATAAAACACAATCATAAATATTTATATACATACATATTTAAAAACATTTTCTTTTTTATTATTATTTTTTTTTTCTTGTTAATTACAAAATATCTGAACATAACATATATTTTACTGCCAAACGGGGTACTGGGAGTTTGGTATTAAAAACTCGTTCATCTCGCTTTCTAAGATCAGGTTTCGCTCTCATTTTCTTTGTAGTCGATATTTATTATTCGAAAGATCTTCTAATTCTGCATTGGTCAATGCATTGTATCGGATGGGGAGAAACATTATGTGGTTTTCCAGCTCAAGTTGAACTGTTTCCCCATACTTTGTTGTTACTCGTTTTGCACGTACGATAGTGTGTTTGGATAATTCATCTAGATCCTTTATATGGATTAAGGATTTTGTATTGTACGAATTAAATTTTTCCACTAGATCCATTGCGGTAGAAATTTTTCACAACTTATAGCTTTGAACTTTTATTGCAAACTAATCTCGGTTTTAGCTTTCTAGACTGTAAGAAGCTTAACAGAAAATCATTATACAATGATTTTTTTATTTTATTTTTGACAAAAGACGAAGTGAGGAAAAATTAAATATATATATAAGTATTTAAAACTAAGTAGTTGAAAAAGGATAGAGAGATGTCATATATACGTATTCATTTTTTTGAGTCGAATTTTAAATTATTTTCTGGACTAAAAACGCTGACATGGTTTTTTTTTAATTTCATAACTGGTTCGTTGAAAACAATTATTAGTAGAGAACTAACAGTCAAAAAGATCGGAAGTAAATTTTAGTAATAGTATAAAATATTTCATAAAATCATGAGTGACATTAGAAACAAGCTCGCACAATTCTTAGTTGATTTTGAGAGATGTGTAATATACGAACACATGGAAATGGTGAAAATGTTCCTCGATATGTTGAATGAAAATGATGATTTTGGTATAATGGAAGATGAGGACAAGGACGATGGTCACTTTAAGTCTTGTCCATGGAGCCATCCAGATTGTGAGGAGGGGCCAGATACCTGTCGGTGCTCCGTATTTTACTTAAGAAAAATGATGATAAATCATTTAATTAATTTATATTATGCAATATTTCGATGAAACTAAATAATAAATCACCAAACAAAATAAAACAAATTCTGAATGTTTTTTCATTTTAAATATATTTGTACAATTTTTTTGTTTATTTCTCTTAACAATACAAAAATTTTTTTACTTATTAATAAATTTAACTACTTAAATAAACATAAAAATTATTACTTAAAAATAGGGATACAGTTATAGCACTGCTTCTTCCTCTTCTAGTCTTGAAATTTCCCGCAGTAGCATGTCAAGTTCATAATCAGGATTAGTTTCCTCGATTCGAAAATGATACCATGCATATGTACTCATCTTATCACTTCTTATTTTTCTTTTATCGTCTGCATAATTTAATACTACTTTATTTATTTCATTTGTATAAATTTGATGAATTTTTGACTTAAATGTTAGCATATCATCCATCATACACAGTCGACTTATTGAATAAGCAATTTCTATATGAAGCTATACTATAATTATTAAGAATGCACTTCTTTACTCCTTTCGGTTTTTTAATATCACTTTGAAGTTGCACACTAAAAGAGTACATTTTTGATCGCAATCCTACAAATTCCTTCATTACCTTTCCACAATTCTCATCCTTCATCATACCCAATACCTTTTTGTTTACCAGAGGAAATCCATATACATTGTCTTTTGGGTAATCTGATGTATCAAACTTATGGTCGAGGTCAGTTTTTATGTCAGCGTAAAAGTCTTCTGTTTTTACTGTGTAAATGAAAGAGTCAGTATCCATATAATTCAGTGATAAGTTTGACTTGAATTTGGGTTCATGTACCCATAATGGAAATCATACATTTTCCATTTGGAAAGCTCTAATACACAAAACCCTAAATATATAGGCTTATTGTAATAGGTTTTCACTCTATTCATTTCAATCGCTACCATATTCTCAGAAAATATTGAGAAACTATGAAAATTAGGTTTAGATATCCAATCTTGAGCTCCTAAATGATTACAGTTTGTCCTTTTCCAGTTCGTAACTATTCGTACATCTTTTCTCTTTTCCACATTCTCCATAGTTTTACCGTATACTGCATTATTTAACAATTTGAAAATTTTTTTTTCAAAAGTATTTTTTGCAGTAGCCCTATGTTTGGTATTAAAGTCTATATAACTTTTCAACCAGGTTGATTGCTTATAGGTGAGAATTCGATGCACTTTCTTTAGAACTAGACCATACTGTAAACATTGTTTAAGAACTCTATAATGTATGACATATGTTTGTTTTGTTGAAAAATCTGCAACTAATTTAATGTGCTTTGTTTGCAAAATTTTCTTATTTTCTGGACAGAAAGGTAGGTCATTGTGAGAGTCATGCAAATGAGAAGGACAGTCTAAAGTAACTTCATAGACATATCCATCACTTGAATTATCACCTATGGTTTTAGGATCCAGATTTAGCTCTTCAGCTGACAGCCACCTGAATCCACCATAAGGTAAATACTCAGACATAGCCCAACCGTAGAGGTTATTTGCGTCTAAGTACACAATAAATTCTGAGGGCTTTTCTCTATCGAAATCAGGTAGATATTTGTTGTTAGCCTTTGAATATCGGTTACTGCATTGTACAAGTCCACCACGTATTCCTTTCTTGAAGAAATTGTACATATCTATGTCCGTCAAAAGCTCTAGTTCTATATTTGTGTACTTTAGCATAGCATCCCACGATAGTCCTGGTGCAGTGTAGTATTGACATGGATCTAAGTGGTAGATGTTCTTGCAAACCTTTCTAAAACTTTCAAATATATCTGCAAGTAAGAGCACATCCGTTTTTAAATATACTTCCATGTAATCTTGCAAGGTTTTGCAGCCGAAAGCATTCCAAACTTCTTTTGCATGCTCATAGTCTTCAATCGAGCACTCCTTATTATTGAGATGGTTGAAGAAATTTTCCCTTGCTGGAAGTTCACCAACATTCAATTTTTCAAAAGAATTAAGAAAATCATAGGGAAAGACACCTTTTCTTCTCACTAGATCAAACTCTTTTTTTGTTTTAAATTGTCTTTTAATGATGTGAAAGTCTTGTTCTGAAAGATTATTAGCTAAAGATTCTAAGCTTTCAGGCATAAAGCGAATTGTGTCTAAAAATCTAAGTTCAAGGTTGTAGTTGTCGGCCATTTTTGAAAATCTAGATATTGATATGTATAATTCTTTGTTGAGCGGAAGGACTTTTATATTGTCAGATTTTTTACCCAACTCTTTAACAAAAAGATGCGCGTCATAAGATGAATAATTGTGGAAATAGATTGGTATACATTTTGGAATTTGAAATTTTAAATTGCATCTATTATGAGCTGCTCCTCTAAATTTACCACTTATGTGGCAGTGATCTCGCACTCTATCATTGCCTAGATATTTATGACAAATGTGACAATTTATCGCATTTCGAAAATTAAAATTTTCGAAAGGAGTTAAACCATCCATTTCCCTTTTATTTACTAGATATTCATTATAAATATCTTCACAATCTTCAATCAAGTTTTCTACAAACTTTTCTGCTGCATCCCTCCCCGTATATAATTTAAACTTATCTAAACTATCATTATGCTTACATTTAATATAATAACTAAAAGCACAAGGAATGTGCTTTTTGCGATACCTACTTTTGTCACTTACTCTAATATTAACCTCCTCCAGTATGCATTCAAAGTCTGCATACACAACAAATGGTACATCCACTTGTCGTTGGTGGTCTTTAAATTGCAACACGGCATTTTCCTCAGACGGCAGCTCCGCAACAATTTGCCCACATTCTTCTTTATATCGCTCTAACGTCCTCTCATTGTGGGTGTATTGGAGGCAGCTGTTACAGAAGACAAGTTTTTTGCAGTGCTTGGTAGTCTGAGATTTTAAAAGTGTGTGGAAAGAAAAAAGTTATAAGAATATATATTAATATATTTACGTAAATAAATGTATATTTCTTTACTTACTTTGATATATTTTTTATAAGAATATAATGCTGATATCCTTCAGCATTTTCTAATAATAACAAATTAATATGTTTAGCTTTTTCATTCTTGGTGTTATAGAATGGTCCAACAATCTCATTGCTTTCATCATTGTATCCGAACACATTGACGCTAATATTTGGATTGCTTTCTTCAAATATCCTGATACTCTTTAACGCCAACGGAAACTTTAAATTTTTGAAATCAATCTCAATTCCATTTTGCAAACATATGATATCAGCGCTGATGTCTGCAATGTTGTATGAGCAGCAACTTTGTGGTCTTTTAATATCAGATGTATCCAGTGCAGATATTATTGCCCATTTAAAACAATAAATGTCATTATTTTCAACATTTATACATGCGATTTCGATTCGAACAATTCTAATTAAAGTCCATATTGAATCCCGTTCTTGAAGTTCAGACATTTTGTTGTGGATTTTTTGAAATTGCTTTGCCATAATTTCCTCAACATCATCTCCAATGCGCAGAAGATCCATCTTTGCCCGGTGAGAAGTAGTACACAATTCCATATCATCGCTTATAATTTTAATATACTCTCCAACAAGAGTAATATTAAATTTAATAATGTTGTGTACGGCAAGACTATTTTCAAGTCTTTCTTTGATAATATGTTTATTATCCACAGTAACATCTTCAAATAAAATACAATCTTTATTTACTGGAACTCCAAATGTTGTAATATTATTTTTAAAAGCACTATTTATTGTATAATATTTGCATTCTTTTGGAGCTTGAGACAGTAGACCATCCGCAGAATTTGAGATATCCATTTCTACTTCATTAATTCGACTTATATCCATGTCTTGAGAAGGATTATCTACGGGCAAATAGCTTGGGTAATAATTAGGCATATTATTTTGCTGCAACTGTATAGGTACGCTATATTCAATGGGATATGGAATCTCCATAGGTGCTGTGAATTGGTTGGTTGACACTGGATACGGATATAAAGGATACGCTAGTACCTGCACTGAATACTGATACTGCACTGGATACTGATACTGTACTGGGTACTGATACTCCGCCGGATACTGATACTGCAAATTGTTTTGGACCATTGCGTTGTATGCATATGTTGAGGGTTGTATGGACTGTGCGATTTGTTGATATGGTGCTATGGGGTTGTACGCAGATGTTGGGGGTTGTATCGACTGTTGCACTTGTTGTGGTTGAACATGACCTTTGCAATGTTCTAAATAAGATTTTTGGTATTTATATACCTTATTACAGATATTGCACTTGTAAATTGGTGAACTCATTTTTTTAATATTTTGATTTACACTTATAAAAATTATTTTGTTTATAGTGTACTTTTTTATTAAAAAATATATTGATTGCTTGAATAACAAGTAATATTACAAGGATTTTTATATATATATTTAAATTCTGTCTTTGCTTAAATTATATGACACACTCTTATTTTTTTGATATACAAATAATATGTTTTTTGAGAATATGTATTTATTTTCTGTCTTAGATTTATTAATAACACACAAGGAATTTTTTAATAGTCACGACTTGTTACTTTTAGATACAAAAATGTACTGAATTTTATCCTAAAAAATTTAGATTAATACAAATTCGTGAAAATTTTGTTTTGGTATAGTACGCTTCATTCCAACAAAGTAGCTTTGCGTTACTTTGCAAAAGTAGCGTATCTGCTGATAGAAACGGTTAAGATTAAAAAATTAGAAAAGAAACTGCTACGTGGACAAAACATTGTGGTATCTGATATACACAGAATGCCGAGGCATGCTTATGCATGCCTCTACAATACAAAATGTTTAAGGGAATGAAACTGCTACGTAGACAATATTTATGTAAACACAAATTTTGATAAGCGATATCTACAAAGTACAGAGATATGCTTGTGCATGCAGACACGTTACAAAGTTTTGAACGGAATGTGATATATACAGAGTACGGGGACATGCTTATGCATGCCTCTACGATAGAAAATGTTTACGGGAATGAAACTGCTACGTGGACCAAACATTGTGGTATCTGATATACACAGAATGCCGAGGCATGCTTATGCATGCAAATACGTTAGAAAATATTTAGGAGAATGAAACTGCTACGTAGACAATATTTATATAAGCAAACATTATGATATGTGATATACACAGGATACGGAGGCATGCTTATGCATGCAGATACGTCACAAAATTTTGTAGCAAAAGAAACTGCTACGTGGACAAAACATTGTGGTATCTGATAAACTACAAAATTTTTGTAGCTTCACAAGTTTTCAAAGCAAAATTATCAAATTTTGAAGTTGAGCTTTTATTTGTACAATGAAGCCCTTCTGGTACACACCATTATATCGGAGACTTCAGCGTCACCATTTGAAGGAGTATTTAAGAAAAGCCAGACAGGAAGAGTTCGAGAAACATCTTGAAGGAGATGAGGAACTTTTTTTAGAGCTGTCATCGCAGCCAACATCTGCACCTGAGACATCAAAGCCTTCGAATGCAGAATACGATGATATGCTAACAGGCGATGAGGATCACTTTTTAGCGGTGTCTTCGCAGCCAACATCTGCACCTGAGACATCAAATCCTTCGAATGCAGAATACGATGATATGCTAACAGGCGATGAGGATCACTTTTTAGCGGTGTCTTCGCAGCCAACCACAACAGACCATCGAAGAGTGGTAGTAATCAAACCTCAAATAAAAATATTGAGGGTTCAATTGTTGTTAGAGGCAGCGGATGTAGTAGAGGCAAATTTAAATTGAGGTATAAATAAAAATATATACATAATTTGATAAATATTACATATTAATAAAAATTAAAACAATGCATATGTTTAAACAATGGTTCATTCATTCATTCAAATGGTCAAGGGAATATTTGGGCACAAAGAATAAACGCTTATTATTTGTTTGTATGTATATGCGTAAATGAAATAAATTTGTAGATATTTATGTACGCATGAATATGTACACCTTATCACATTTTATACTGACCAGGAAAGCAAGAAAGCGGACTGTCATACAGACTCACCAATCGTCACACACACAGACTGTCTGACAGCCAGACATTCCAACCGCCACTCAGAATACAAAAAACACACACACTTGAACATAGCATAAATATTCATATTCTACAAAATACAGAAATCGCACCACCATCCAGATCCCCAAATAAAATCCATCGATGATCGTCATGTATAAAATAAACAAAACATCAGTTTCAATATTTATGCAATAGTAATTTTTTTTTTCACAACGTCTTCAAGATCAGAATAATCAAATTATTCCTCCAGACTCACGCATTGCAAGTAAAAAAGTAAAAAAAAAAACACTGAATTGCTGGACGACAAATCTTAAGTAAACACACCAAATTTTAATAAGCAAAAAAATAAAAGAAAAAATCTCACTCCAGCAAGAAGGAACGAACCACAAACATTAAGGGTATCCATATATAACTACTACACTTTTTAAATAGTGTAATTCCTAAAAATGCTTCTAAATTTTTTTATTCACCAGGCGTACACAGTGTAAATGGACAGACAGAAATTCCCACGCTCACATACCGACGGACATGTATTCTCAAGGTCACATATGGACAGACAGAAATTCTCACGCCTACCCCAACATTTTATTAAAAAAAAAACAACAATGTGAACGCCCCTATTAAACCGTGGGAAAAAATACACACACGAACACACACAAAATGAAATTTGAGAATTTTGTGAAATTTGAGAATTTTGGAAATTAAAATTGAAAAATTTCAAATTTAATTGCTGAAATTTAATATTTTTAATGGTCGAAGCACATAAAGTTCCCTACTACCTACGAGTTTGAGAACAAAGACAATGTGCAGGTATGTCCTCCTGCCACGACCAGCAGCATGGACATACATTCAATGCTCGCAGCTATGATGATCCAAATAAAACAGAACTCTCAGCAGATGCAGGAAAAGCTTGTAGCAGATGCAGGAGGCATCAAGGATCAGCAGTGACAAGCTTGTAGCCGAAATAATTGAAATAAAACAGAACTCTTAGCAGATGCAGGACCAACTTGTTGCCGAAATAACTGAAATAAAACAGTACTCTCAGCAGGTACAGGAGTCAAATAAGGCCACGAACGATATCCTGGTAGAGGTTTCTGAAGCCATCAACAGGAGGATGGATTCAATTGAGAATAAATTCTCAGAGCTGGCGGATAGAGTCCAACATCTAGAATGCGGTGGCCTGGAACAGCATGCAAAGGAGTTCGAAGAGAAATTGCATGCTCTAGAGGACAAAGTGCATAACCTGGAGTGTAGCGGCGGGCCAGTACGAGCAGTTGCGGAGGTTTCTCCACGGATAAAAGCGCCATGCTTCGACGGCAGCGTACCATTAGGCATCTTCAAATTCCAGTTCGAGACGGTTGCTAGCAGAAATGGATGGGATGCTGAAGAAAAGGCCATAGAGTTGATTTTGTCCTTAAAGGGTACAGCCGCAGATGTACCTGAAACTGTGCCAGTAAGCTGCAGAAACAACTATAATGAAATAATAGCAGCATTGCAGCGCAAGTATGGTGGTGAGCACAAGCACGATTTATACAGAATGGAATTGCGATGTAGAGTTCAGAAGCCTAACGAATCTCTACAAAATTTCGCAATGGAAATCGAGCGTTTAGTGCAGCTCACATATCCAGGCGAGAGTCACCCGTTCCTGGACCATTTTAAAACTGAGGCTTTCGTTAACGGCATTCGCGACTCTGATGTTAAACTGGCGGTGTGCGCTACGCAGAAATCCACTTTCGCTGAAACTGTGTCATTTGCGCTGGCTCAAGAGACTGCCAGGATGGTTTTCAAGCCACAGATATGTAAAGTGCGGAATGTGTAGGTTTTGTCTGAGGAGGATAACAACCTTGTGGCTAGCGTTAAGGAGGCAATGCGACAACTGCTGGCAGAGAAGGCTAACAAAGAAAAGCCTAATTGCTTTAACTGCGGAAAGATCGGTCATTTTCAGCGCAGCTGCAAAGCACAAATGAAGAGAGGTAGATCTGTTTCGCCACCAAGAAACAGCAAACGGGTGAACCAAACAACATCACAAGGGTCCCCGTTAAACTAAAACGAGCTAGCACTAAGGGGCAAGAGCTAGCTCTCACAAACGAGGGCCCCAAAATCTCCATATCAGTGATGCAGCAGAAAATTAGCAACCTGACTGCGTTCGGACACATGAACGGGGAAAATCACGTACTTACCATAGTAAGTATATAGTAAAGGGGAAATGCGAACGGTTAAGTAATATACGGCTACGCGCAGCTACTGGAGCCTGCCACTGTCTATGGTAAGATTGAAGTGAAGGTGACTATAGCCAACATCAACGTGAGACATGTGTTTATTATTGCCGATATTGTCGATGAGGTTATTATTGGAGCCGATTTTATGATTAATCATGGCATTAATCTACATATGGGACAACAGCTGATGATTTGGCGTAATGTGGAAATACCCCTTGATGTTGGATATGACAACAAACCGCAAGTAACAAGAGTATTTGCTATTGAGAGTCAGACGTTACCATCGCAGTCTGAAACAGTCATATGGGCGTGGATGAAGGGAGATTGTGAGGACAATCGGTTGTGGGTTGTAGAACCAGCAGATCTAAAGAAAGAGCTTATAACAGCGAAAGCTCTAGTGAAAACTAGTAAAGGAGGAATAGTCCCTATAAGAGTGCTTAACTTGTCAGACCATGAAAAAGTCATCAAAGAAAATTCCGATGTTGGCCAGTGTACTCCAGCAGAGGCTAATTTGTCCGCAAAAGAACGTGAACAATTTGAGGAATACGTAGGGAAATGGGTAGCAGGTCTATCAGTGACAGATAGAAATAAAGCCAAACAGTTACTAAAAAGGCATGCCAGTATCTTCGCCATGGGAAGCCAAAGCCAGGGTAGAACTGCATTGGTTAAACATGAAATTAACACAGGCGAAGCTAGGCCGATTAAACAGCCACCCAGAAGCGTACCCCTAGCAAAGCGAGATAAAAAAAAGAGCTTGTAAATGAAATGGAGCGTGATGGCGTAATTGAGCCATCTTCTGGTTCTTGGAGTTCGCCTGTAGTCTTAGTTAAAAGAAAAGATGGCAGTACCAGATTCTGCGTAGACTACAGGAAGCTCAATGACATAACCAAGAAGGACAGTTATTCGCTCCCCAGAATCGATTACACTTTGGACACGCTAGCTGGTACCAAATGGTTCTCTACGCTGGACTCTCGAAGCGGATATTGGCAAGTGGAGATTGCAGAGAAAGACAAGGAGAAAACTGCCTTCAGTGTCGGCAACGGATTATGGTCATGCCATTTGGTCTCTGCAATGCTCCGGCCACATTTGAACGCCTAATGGAGAAGGTACTGATAGAACTTCACTGGAAGATATACTTGGTATATCTAGACGACATAATCGTGAGGGGGAAAACTTTTGATGAACACCTCAAAAACATGGCAAGAGATCTTCAACGGATATCATCAGCTGGATTGAAACGCAGCTTGAAGAAATGTGCATTGTTCCAGAAAGAAGTAAAGTATTTGGGGCATCGTGTTACAGCAGACGGAATCTCAACAGATGAAGATAAAATAAAAGCAGTAAGGGACTGGCATCAACCTAAAAATCTTCATGAATTGCGCAGCTTTTTGGGCCTTTGTACATACTACAGACGTTTTGTGCCGAATTTTGCCAGTGTAGCTGCAAGCCTGCATGAGCTGACAAAGAAATCGAGACCATACCAGTGGGGCGAGCCACAGAAAAGTGCATTCCAGAAACTCAAAGAATTATTATGTACTTCAGCAGTGCTAGCGTATCCCATAGCTGGAGAAAAATTTGTGCTGGATACTGATGCGAGCGGTTATGGCATAGGGGGTGTGCTATCCCAAGTAGTTAATGGCACTGAGAAGGTCATAGGATACTATAGCCGTGTACTCTCAAAACCTGAGGGGAACTATTGTGTGACACGACGTGAGCTTCTAGCGGTATTGGAATGCATTAAACATTACCATAAGTACCTGTATGGTCAACACTTTACATTAAGGACCGATCATTCTGCACTGAGATGGCTATTGCAGTTTAAAAATCCTGAAGGGCAACTGGCAAGGTGGATTGAGCGCCTGCAGAGCTACGACTTCAGCATTGAGCATAGAAGGGGCACAAAGCATAACAATGCGGATGCTCTTTCGAGAAGACCCTGCTGTTTAGAGTGTAAACATTGTGTTAGAGCCGAGCAAAAGGAAGGCGTTGTGGATATTCGGCTAATGCACATCGGCCCTGATGAAGACTGGTCAGCGGCACAGAGGGACGACGATATACTAAGGAAAATTATAGCGGCCAAAGAAGAGGACAGACGACCATCCCGGAATGAAATTTCGGCTGAAAGCCCACTCGCCAAATCTTATTGGGCTCAGTGGAACAGCATTAAGGTAATAAAAGCGTGTTTATACCGCGTATGGGAAAGTTTAGATGGCAAAACAACTTCAAATTTAATAGTTGTGCCATACTCCAAGATAAGTAAATTTTTACAGGAGTTTCATAATGGGCCTAGTGGCGGTCATCTTGGAGTAACAAAAACACTTGAGAAACTGAAGCAGCGTTTTTATTGGGTTGGATGTCAACAAGCCGTAGCCGACTGGGTAGCAAACTGCCCACAGTGCATAACAGCCAAAGGCCCAGTAAGAAGAAGCCGGGGACAGCTACAACAATACAACTCAGGAGCACCATTCGAGCGGATCGCAATGGATGTAGCAGCTCCCTTTCCCGTCACTGAAGCCGCAAATC
The DNA here is from genome assembly GCA_963675445.1 of Linnaemya vulpina. Classification (NCBI taxonomy): domain Eukaryota; kingdom Metazoa; phylum Arthropoda; class Insecta; order Diptera; family Tachinidae; genus Linnaemya; species Linnaemya vulpina. The sequence goes on along the minus strand of OY776279.1, from coordinate 40,992,848 downwards.
GTTATGTACTTGTGGTAATGGACTATTTCAGTAAATGGCCAGAGGTATATGCTATACCTAACCAGGAAGCAAAGACAGTTGTAAATGCATTCGTCAAGAACTAGGTATGTCGCTATGGTGTCCCAATTGAATTACATTCCGACCAAGGAAGGTATTTCGAGTCTGCCATATTCAGGGAAATGTGCGAGTTATATGGGATAAAGAAAACCAGAACGACGGCGTTGCATCCACAGTCTGATGGCACGGTATATCGCACCTTAGAAGAGTACCTACGAAAAGTAGTAAGCAACCATCAGAGGGATTGGGACGAGCACATTCCCAAATTTTTGATGGCATATAGGTCAGCTGTACACGACTCAACATTGAGAAAACCAGCCAAAATTATCTTCGGGACGGAATTAAAACTACCTGGTGATTTGGAATTTGGTGTTAAGCCAACTGTAGAAGACGGAGCTATTACGTCTCAAGAGAAGGAGGACTTAAGCGAACTGCATGAGTTCGTGCGTAATAGAATCAAGATGGTCAGTGACAAGATGAAGGCTAGGTATGACCGCGCAGCAAATTCGGAGGGATTTATGGAAGGACAATTGGTTTTACTTTATAACCCACAACGGAAGAAAGGATTGTCCCCAAAATTAGAGACTCACTGGGATGGCCCGTATAAAGTGATTAAGAGAGTGAATGACGTTGTTTACCGGATACAGAAGCACAATAGCCCAAGGTAGAAAATGAAGATAGTACATCTCGAACGATTGGCGCACTATGGAAGAGGTGATTGTATGCCTATTCGAACAGGTTTAAGTGGGCGGCAGTGTTACAAAGATTAGAAATAGATTTAAATAAAACGACAATGTGGCTATATGTACTTGGCAGCACTGCCAATTAATCTATTGTTGTTAAAATATTACAACCCTGGTAAACACTATTATTATTTATTTATTAGTAGTATTAATATACTTTGAGTATTACAATTTCATCTTATGTTCACAATATTAAATAATTTACTCTGTTTAACAATTTTTTATGAAAACAACAATTTTTTTTCTAAATAGATTAACATTGAGTTCATTCTTAATTTCATTTGGAATCATATTATATAAATTAAGTCCCTTGTAGAAAAGTGATTTCTGCATTGTGTTAGTATCTGCACGCTGAAGTCTAAAATCACGGGAATTTCTTAGATAATATGGCTGTGTATCTCCTACATATCTGATTTGTTCAGTTAAATATTCTGGTGACCTATTTGTTTTCATTTTCTGGATGAAGAAAATTGTGTTTAGCTGTAACCTCTGCCTTATGTTAAGCCATTTTAAAGAATCTAGCATAGATCTTATTGGCGTGTATCTATTACATTTTAGTATTGAACGCATAGCCTTGTTTTGTAATTTCTGCAATCGTGTTATATGTTGGTCTGTACAGCATGTGAATATAATCGTTGATCCATATTCGAAATGTGGTTTAATTATCGTATTATATATATTTATTGCGGTTAATATTGTTACATTGTTTCTTATTCTTTTAAAAAACCCAATCTTTTTACCAATTTTCTTACAAATATATTCAATATGTTCTTTAAAATTTAATTCTTTATCAATAATGAAACCCAAGTACTTTATACTTTTCACTTTTTCTATTGTAACAGTATTGATTTCAATTGTAAAATTCGTGTTCATATTAATTTCCATAATTTTAATTTTGTTTTCGTTAAGTTTTAATTTATTCATTTTAAACCAGTTGCTTATATTTAATATATCACTTTTTAGTTAGTTCTGTTGTTGCTTCGGAAAAAATTAATGTATCATCTGCATACTGCACAATTTCGCATTTATCCAATATATTTTCCATGTCATTTATATATATATATAATAAAGAGAAGTGCTCCAAGTATGGATCCTTGTGGTACGCCAAAGTCATTTACTGCAGCATTAGATATTTTGTTGTTAACATTTGTTTGTTGCCTGCGTTCAGTTAGATAAGATTGAAACCATTTTAGTTCTGTTCCTTCGATACCGTACTTTGATAATTTCTGTATTAATATATGTCTGTCTATAGTTTCAAATGCTCTCTTGAAGTCTAGGAATATTGCTAGTATCTTGTTTTCTTTCTGTTTGAATTTCCATCTATTTATAACATAATTTACTGCTGTTTCACATGAATAGTTTTTTCTAAGACCTGACTGGTATTTTGAAAGAATCTTATGATGTTCCATATATTCTTCCAATTGATTTTTAACTACCATTTCTATAATCTTTTCTAATGTCTTCATAGTGTTAATTGGCCTGAACTCGTCACAGCTTGTTGTATTATTAATTTTTTCAATTGGAAATACCATTGACTCTTTCCAGTTGTTGGGAAATACGCCTGTTTGTAATGACTTATTTACTATGCTTAATACTATATCGCCAGTTATATTCCAATTGTCTAGTATTAACTTACTTGATATTTTTTTATAGTCAGGTTTTTTCTTTATGTTGTTAATAATATATTTAAGTTCTTCTAGATTTATCGTACGAAACTTAAATTTATAATTCATCGCAGGTATTCTGTTTATATATTGCACGTCATCTATAGAGCATCTTATGTCTTTAATACTGTCTATGAAGTACTTATTGAAATTTTCAGCTATTTGTAATGTATCTTCGTATTCTATATTTTTAAATCTAACAGTTTTAATCACAGAGTTAGGTTTTTTTAAGACTAGTTGTTTGATTTTTGTCCACATTTCTCTTTGGTTCTTAGCATTATTTATGTTATTTTGAATGTATATACTTCTTTCTTTCTCAATCTTTGATTTATATATATTTCTTATTATTTTATATTCATTCCATGCGATTCTCGAATTTACAGATATTGCAGCTTGGTATTTAAACATTTTCTGTCTTTTTAAGATTCTGAGTTCGTTATTAAACCATATATTGTTGCATCTTTCATTTATCTTTTTTGTTATAGTAAAGTTTCTAATTGTGGTTTCTATCGATTGTTCAAATATTGTTTAAATCATTAGCTCCTTGGTTTACATTGTTGATTTCATTATTTTCTAATATTGCACTTAGTTCATTGCTAAATCTGTTTTTATTATATTTAAAGATGCTTATTTCTCTATAGTTATTAAATTTCTTAATGCGCTCACATTCTATCAGAATGTCAATACAAGTATGGTCAGATATTTGATTATTTGTATTGTTTTTGGCGGAGATTTTTGGATTATTTGTTATTATGTAATCAATTAGTGTTTTTGAATTTTCAGTTATTCTTGTATAGTCGTCCAAAACTTGGTTAAGTCTATTATCGTAAATACTTGTCTCTAATTTGCTAGAATAGAAATCCTTCTTCCAATCTATATTAAAGTCTCCAGCTACTATTATATCGCAGTTAGTTTCACTTATCTCATCTATAATATTATGAAATATATCACAGAATTCTGATTTGGATGCGCTATCCGATCTATATAATATAACTAAAATAAATGATATTTGCTCCAACTTTGCTTTATATATGCTAACCCAATAGTTTGAATCCTTTATAATATCTTTAATTTTTATTACTTTCCAATGTTTTTAAAATAAGCAATTATTCCGCCAGTTCTGGTTGAGTTGGATAAAATATAGTAGTGGTCATATTGTTCTATCCCTATTTCACTCTCATCTACTTCAGCTGTTTGATGTGTTTCACTCAGTATGATGAACTCAGGTTGCTCCTGTGTTGCTATTATTTCCAATTGACTTAAGTTATTGATTAACCCTTGAATATTTGTGTAAATTCCTTTTATATGCTGTAGTTGTTATGTAGTTAAACCCATTCGCCGTTTTTTTAGACCCAATTAATTTTGATAGACCGGGCACTCTCTGCTGTTTGTTGCGTGATTTTCCTCTAGATTTAAATTTAGCCTTTGATTTTCTTTTTTACAATTTACACACTTATTTATTTGGTCCTTATTACATTCTTTACTCCTATGGCTTCCATGGCATTTTAAACATACATTATCATTTCTACATTCTGAAGATTTGTGGTTGAATCCTTGGCATTTAAACCATTGAATTATATTTGTACCATCAAATACCTTGCATCTATCCCATCCAATATTGAGTTTTTCAACAGCTAAAGCTTTTGAGTATGTTTCTTTGTCTATTTTTAGTTTTGCACCAAATATTGTTCTGTTATATCGTTTGATTTCGAATATATTTATCACTTCAAGATGGCTATCTTTCATGATTTCATTTTGCTTCTTCAATTTTTGAACTATCTCTTCATTACTCAATTTAAAGTTTAAGCCTGTTATTAAAATTTTCATATTAAAATCATTTGGTATTTTTACTTCATAGTGGTTACTAATTTGCGTTTGTATAGCCTCCTTTATTTTCTCACGCTCTTCGACGTTTTCACTTTGTATTATTAATGTACCATTTTTTCTGTTTTCAACATTCGTTATTTTAAAATCAATTGGATCTACTTTTTTATTTAAATCAGCTTTTGTTTTTTCCACACTTTGTTTCTCTTTAGGTTTAACTATTAGGGGAACATTTTTAGGTAAATCTGGCATTTTCATATTTGATTTTAAGGATTGCGCATATGATATTTTTGATGTTTCCCCGTTTTCTACTATTATTGTTTTCTTTATTTCGTTGCACACTTTAACATTGTTTTTTTCAATTGCTTCACATATTGTTTCTGTCTTCTTTTGCTCAATTTCATTTATGTTTCCATATAATTTTTTAATCTCTACAACATTTTTGTCACATAATTTCTGAATATTGTAAATTTTTTAAATCTTTCATCATATCTTTTTTCAATTGCTTCCAATAAGTTTTTAATTTCGTGTTCATTTTTTTTAAGTGCATTTTCAAATTCATGTTTGTATTCCAACAGTGTTTGTTTATTTTTTTCAACAATATTTTGTATTTCCCGTAATTCAAGGTCTATATTTTAAATATACAGCATACAATCATTACATATGAACCTTACAAAATTGTCTTCATCAATAATCTTTGCCGAGTATTGGTCTACTCCTGCACATTTCTTTGTAAAGTGATATAGTTTTTCGCAGACACCATTACATCTAATTCCACTTTCACCTCTTATGGCTGATCTGCATTTACTGCATTCAGCCATATTTACTTTACAATTTAAATCCGATGTATTTTAGTTTATTATTTCAGTTTTGTTTATTTTTTTGATATGTTCCTTACAAAAAGAATAACGTATATTCTTTCTAATATTAATCAATATATTTTTATTGTTTTTTTAATATTATTTTTAATTTTTAATACAGAGCTTTAAAAATTTTACTTGTTCACACACAACTTATATAAAAGAATTGAGATAATATACAAATTAACGGAAATGGAATACTCCAGAATATACAAGATCATTCGAGGCTGTGCCACTAATAAGTGTAAACAACAACAACGAAAAACCTAGCAACATAAATGCTGAGATGTTATTCTTAATGATCTTGCATGCAAGTATTCGCGGCCAATCAAGCTAAACAGGTTATGGTATACAACCATATACACATAGCAGAAGAAGAAACAAAACCACACAACACACAGAACACTCATCCATACAACCACTCATAGTTACCATAGGCAAAACACACAGAACACGCGAGGTTACCAGACGACGTCATTTTTGCTATATAAAGGCGCTGCCAGAGCTCAGAGAGTTAGTGTGATTTCAGATATAGACGTGTTAACATCGCTAAGTTTTGAGTAGTACAAATACTCGTGTTAATAAAGTAATAAAGTGTTGCCGCATTATATTTCTAAAATTTATTTGTCCGTGTTTTAATTTGATGCAGTAAAACGAATCCTTGAAGGATAAGTAATAAAACCGATGTTACGAAAAGGTCTAAAAACGTAACAATATATATATATATATATATATATATATATATATATATACATATATATATATATATATATATATATATATATATATATATATACATATATATATATATATATATATATATATATATATGTATATATATATATATATATATATATAATTTTTATTTCCTGAAGATGTTAACAAGCTGTTAACGAAATATCGAATAAATATTAGACAAAATATACGCCCATGTTCTGGTAAACGCAGCGTTTTCAAATCGCTTACGGTTTGAAAAACGCAAAGCGCATTTCAGCATGTTCTAAAAACCACGCGATTTTTGTGATATTGTGGTGTTTTCAATTTGAATATCCACTTCACATTCAATATTCTTCTTCGACTCAGCACCAAAAGATTTTGCTTTTGAAATACCCTCTACTGCGTGGAATATATTACATATTACAGCCAATTGCTCTTCAACTGGCGACAAGAAGTGCTGCTGATAATCTCCCCCTCCCGTCTTACTTAATGACATCTTGTTTTCCGCTAGTCTTGTTTTTATGCTGCGTCTCCAGTCACACCAAATCTAAAAAAACACAATTCAAAATGGCTTGAAATATCGAGTTGAAAGATTATACCTTTTTCCAGTTAGCAATATTTCTAGTGGGTGGTCCACTGGCATTGAGCTGATCGGTTAAGTCGCTCCACAATTGGTCTAGTTTGACTCTATCGCCTTTGTAGAGACCTCTTGCAATGTCTGGATGTATTTCCATAAATTGCAGAAATATTTTGCACTGCTCTACTGACTTTTGCGGCGCCCTTCATAGAAAATCAAGATTTACTATTTCAATAACAAATATTTGTTTATGTACTTACATTTATATATGTACTTAAAAATAAAAATTTTTATTGTCCAGCGGCAACAGGCTTTTTTGCACTTTACTTTATTGGCGGCAAATTCTTCTTTCATTTAGAGATGTTACATGTTAATACCTACGAATAATTGGTAGTTTTCATCACGGGTAGCCGGTTTCAAATAGATTCTTGTATGATTTTTTTTAGCTCTTGTAAATGTTTGACATTACCATACAGAATTTAAATTATTTCTGAAGTTTTATTTAGGGTTTTTTTGTACGTTTTAATATAAATATGTTGATTTAATAAATTCCTAATATTAATATCAAAAGTTAAGAAAGAAATAATCAAATAACTTACTTTAAAATCAACACCACTAACATTAATTTTTTTCGAAAATCAATTTGATCAGCTGTTTGCATAGATCGCCAGTTCATATGTAAACAATTGCGACGGACAATTGACAAATTCAAAGTAAATTTTTAAATTGCGTATTTTTAATTAAAACCGTGAAAAAAGTTAGAAGTTTTTTCTTAAATAAGAAGAAAACATATTAAAATTACATTGTGCATTATTTTATTTTCTCTTTAAAGTTCAGTTTAAATAAAATGGACCAGATCGTTTCAGTGTACACTAGCGGTTTGAAAACGCCAAATTTCTAGCGTTTTCTTTTCTCAGAACACCTGTTTGGCGTTTTCAAATCGAAAAGACGAACTTTAAGCGATATGCGTTTTTCAGAACACCTGCTTGGCGTTTTCAAATCGAAAACGCCAATTTTAAGCGATATGCGTTTTTCAGAACATGGGCGATAATTTGATACAAAACGACCATAAGCTTGATTAATATTAAAATAAAACATATATATATATATATATATATATATATATATACATATATATAAATATATATATATATATATATATATATATATATATACATATATGTATATGAAAGATTGCAAAAAAACTTAATAAAACAAGTTAAAAAATTACTAAAGCCACCGAAGACTGAGATGTGGGGTCCAAGCCAGGAACGAATTCCTAAAAAACGTACACCGCTACTTAAAATCAAGATATATATCAATCCATTATTATAAACATCTATTAACAACTTTTATTCCCTTTTTTTTATATCATTACAATGGCCCAAGCGAATGCGCTAATGGAATGTAAGGTGGTGCTAAAAAAAGTGGAGTCCTCCGTATGCCATAGTTCCAATCAAAACATTGGCAGAAATGGAATTAATAGAAGAAAAGTAAAAGGCTGAGGATTTCGCCCAAGCAATGGTTATAAAGGTTTACTTAATATGAAGGCTATAAATATATTTGAATATTAAAACTTTTACAGCTTACGTACACCTACAATCACAGACGACCTACTGCAAATGTACAATTGGAAAGGGAGGTGGAAAACAAGCTATTTCAGATCTTGCCATTTCAAACAAAATTATATGAGGTAAGTATATATATATATATATATATATATATATATATGTATATATATATACATATATATGTATATATATATATATATATATATATATATGTATATATATATATGTATATATATATATATATATGTGTATATATATATATATATATATATATATATATATATATGTATATATATATATATATATATATATATATATATATGTTTATATATATATATATATATATATATATATATATATATATATAAATTAATATATTTTCTTTACATTCCAGATGTTTTCCAAAGTCTATCTGCGACCGACTTCGAAAAGGCGTTTAAGAAGGCTATAGACTACAGCTACAATAGGTCATAACAAAAAGTATATATTAAAAAATGTGAATTAAAAATTTTTTTTATAAAACTTAATGTAAATAGTATATTTTAACTGTTATCTTTAATGGATTTGTTCATTAGGGTTAGACTAGTTAGTATTAACCAATATTTTGGTTATCATTAACAAGGTAGTATTAACCAATAATTTGGTTATCATTACCTAGGTAGTATTAACCAATATTTTCGTTACCATTAACGTTAATATTATTATTAATATATTGGTTAACTTTAACCAAAACTCACTAGAGTGAGCACTACAGATATATGTTTCATCTTACGGGAGAAGGAATGAGAGAGAAAGATGCAAGATCACATGTATACAAGTTTCGGGTAATTTTGTCATATTGCTTTAGGAAACTACCTGAAACTTTACCCGATATATCAGTTAACACTATCGGGTAATTGCCCAGTGAATTACCCGGTAGTCTTCTTGTAGGGAAGGCATAATAATAGGGGCTTCAACTTTCAATTGGAGATTATGCGGAGGCAACACTGGTAAGTCCCACGAATTTTCTGTTGGATAATTCACATTATCTTCATTGGTAACATTAGACAGACTTGCACAACACCACTTCGCCAGGAATCTTTGATTGTGTAGCCATGTTTAACTCAGTAACATTTTTGTTCTTTGCCGCTACAATCGCTCTGGCACTCAACCATGCATATCATGTATATTGTTGTGTTATGTTAGTGAAACACATTCAATCAATGCCTTTTTTGACTGTACGAAACGGCAAAAATTATTTGACAATGTTATCAATACAGTGTCATCAACAGGCATTGCACCATTCCCAATTTTCAGCAATTGCTTAGAGAACTTATCAGCAGATGGATCATTCCATAAATATGAAGACTTTAAGCAAGCGTTAACTTCATCGGCAGCTGCCGATCTAGGAATGACGGGCAATGTTTGCTTAAAATCGCCTGGCAATAAAATCAACGCACCACCAAACAACTCTGAGTTATCTCGGATATCTTTCATTGATCTTTCCAAAGCTTCAACAGATTTTTTATTCGGGTACTCATGCATATGACGTGAGCTGTGAATGTTTTTTAATATTTAAGTTTTTAGTGATGTATTTATATGTAATTTATTTCATAGATACCCGAAGTTGTGATTAGAATAGCTAAGTATATAAATTGGATTCACGGTTTGACTAAAATTTAATTTTAATGAATTTAAAAATGAATTGTATTTCAGTTTTTCAAAATAATAACTCAAATATTTCGAAATGATTGCAGTGTTCACTAAGGTGGCTACAACTCATGAACCAACACACATACAAACCGTATATATGTACATACATAAAAATCTTGGTATTGACGTCATCTTTCATATAAACTTTGCAGAAACAAAATCGGTTCAGGCATTCCGGAGAACATCAATTATATATATTTGCCATGTAAATAATTTCTAGAAAATTTGTAGTGTAGAAAATAAAATGAAAAACTTATTGCAAGTGTGTAAGGATGTTGTATATGAGTGAAAACAGCATGGAGGGCTGTGAACGATGAGTCAATATTATATTTCAATATTAAAATGGGTTATCGAAAACAATTACATCGACAATTAACGATTGATATCTACCAAATTATATAGCTTGCGCGAATTGGAAGTTTCTGGCAATTAGAAACGATTATTTAATTCCATACGTTTATGTACTGTTAAAAGTATGTAATTTTTTCAAGGTATAATAAAAATTTTAGTTAATAACGCAAAAGAGTATCTCCTGTTATTTGAACAATTAACCTTGTGATACATTTGAACGCTGTTTAGTTTCGAAAGCACTAACTATGTTATTGTTTATGATATTGTCGTGCTGCTTATCAGTAGTATTTTTTAAAGTGTCACTATTTTTCTTTGTGGTACCAGTATTTGTGTTATCGTCCGTATTTTGAACATTGGGATCTCTGGTTTTAAAACTCTTTTTTTCTTGTTGCCGAACCAGATCAAAGTAAATTCCTCGTTTTGCCATAAGTTCGTCGTGTTTTCCAGACTAAACATTAATAAACATATATTAATTCCATACTTTCAGTCATACAAGCAAAACATTCATACCTCCACTACATTTCCTTTATCTAAAACAACTATTAGATCAGCATTGCGAATGGTAGACAGTCTATGGGCGATAACTAAAGTAGTACGATTAAGAACAGCACTGTCCAAAGCTTTCTGCACTTCAGCTTCACTTGTAGCATCTAAAGCACTTGTAGCTTCATCAAGTATTAATATTTTTGGGTTTTTCAGGAGTGCTCGAGCAATAGCTATTCGTTGACGTTGGCCGCCGCTCAACTGAGTACCACGTTCACCTACGTTAGTCTGATAGCCGTCCGGAAGAGCCGAAACAAAATCATGCGATTGCGAGAGTTTTGCAGCATGGTATACATCATCTTCATAAGAGCCGGGTCTACCGTACCGTATATTTTCTAATATGCTGGTACCAAACAATATAGGCTGTTGTTCTATGAAACCTAATACATTGCCCCGTAACCAATGAGGACAAATATCTTGTAATTTATAGCCATCAATTTTGATGGAGCCTGCAGATGGGTCATAGAACCGTTCAACTAATAAGGCTACAGTTGATTTCCCGGAGCCACTGGCTCCAACCAAAGCTACTGTTTGTCCAGGCGTTACTGTAAGATTAAAGTTATTAAGAACAATCTATAATTGAAGAGAAACTGTATAATTTTATAAAATAAAATAATTTTGTGCATAATTCACATGATCAGGCCTGGTCGGATAAGCAAAAGAAACATTTTCGAAACGAATTTCTCCTTTTAATAGTTCCGCCGGAATTTGATAACCCCTCAGTAAATCAACTTGCGGTTGGATTTGCAAATACTAAAAAATTAGAATCAGTGTTCATAAGGATTCACACGTGCTTGCTTAATATATACATACCTCAAAAACGCGTGATCCGGCGGTCATGCCACGAATCATTGTACCCAACAAAACTGATCCTTGAGCAAGAGACCGCTGTACCCCTTGCGCTGCAACTAAGAATGCCATAAGAGATCCAGGTGATAAACTTTCGGTTGACATTAGGTGTCCACCCATAAAAAGTGTTGATAAAACCAAACCATTTAAAAAAAAGTTAGTTAATCCCTGAAATACCGCTATACCATATCCTAGTTCCTGTGCCAATCGGGCAGCCTCGTTTGTCTCATGTTCGAATAATTCCATTTCACGGTATTCACAGGCACTTGAACGTACTGTACGTACATTCGATAAGGCCTCTTCACACACAGATGTCGCGCGTTCTGACTGGGCTTGAGAATTTTTGCTTAAGTGGCGTAATTTCTTCCCCAAATAGGTCATAAACATCACAACACATGGCACAGACGCCAAAGCAATCGCTGCCATATGGGGAGAAATCATGAAGAGCGATATGCCTCCTCCAATTAACTGAGCCGCACTGCGCAAGCCTTGTGAAACAAACTGCTTAAAACATGATTTAAAGTCCTGCACATCAGCAGTCAAACGATTCACCAGCTCTCCAGTACGATTTTTGTCGAAGAATTCAATGTCTTGAATAATGATTTGCCGGAAAAGGTCTTGACGCAGTGTAGCTGCCATTTTTTCACCAATGCGACTTAATAGGTATATGTAGAGGAAAGTGAAGCATGATTGCATCACATATAGGCTTAATAGAT
>OY776279.1:40565684-40975684 GCA_963675445.1 Linnaemya vulpina | reverse complement strand
AAATGGATGGGATGCTGAAGAAAAGGCTATAGAGTTGATTTTGTCCTTAAAGGGTACAGCTGCAGAAGTACTTGAGACTGTGCCAGTAAGCAGCAGAAACAACTACAATGAAATAATGGCAGCATTGCAGCGCAAGTACGGTGGTGACCACAAGCGCGATTTATACAGAATGGAATTGCGATGTAGAGTTCAGAAGCCTAACGAATCTCTACAAGATTTCGCAATGGAAATCGAGCGTTTAGTGCAGCTCACATATCCAGGCGAGAGTCACCCGTTCCTGGACCATTTTAAAACTGAGGCTTTCGTTCACGGCATTCGCGACTCTGATGTTAAACTGGCAGTGTGCGCAGAAATCCACTTTCGCTGAAACTGTGTCATTTGCGCTGGCTCAAGAGACTGCCAGGATGGTTTTCAAGCCACAGATATGTAAAGTGCGGAATGTGGAGGTTTTGTCTGAGGAGAATAACAACCTAGTGGCTAGCGTTAAGGAGGCAATGCGACAACTGCTGGCAGAGAAGGCTATCAAAGAAAAGCCTAAGTGCTTTAACTGCGGAAAAACCGGTCATTTTCAGCGCAACTGCAAAGCACAAAGGAAGAGAGGTAGATCTGTTTCGCCACCAAGAAACAGCAAACGGGTGAACCAAACAACATCCCAAGAGTCCCCGTTAAACTAAAACGAGCTAGCACTAAGGGGCAAGAGCTAGCTCTCACAAACGAGGGCCCCACAATCTCCATATCAGTGATGCAGCAGAAAAACAGCAACCTCACTGCGTCCGGACACATCAACGGGGAAAAGCACGTACTTACCATAGACACAGGGGCATCGCAGTCAATAATAAGGCCCGATATAGTAAAGGGGAAATGCGAGCGGTTAAGCAATATTCGGCTACGTACAGCTACTGGAGAGCCTGCCACTGTCTATGGTAAGATTGAAGTGAAGGTGACTATAGCCAACATCAGCGTGAGACATGTGTTTATTGTTGCCGATATTGTCGATGAGGTTATTATTGGAGCCGATTTTATGATTAATCATGGCATTAATCTACATATGGGAAAACAGCTGATGATTTGGCGTAATGTGGAAATACTCCTTGATGTTGGATATGACAACAAACCGCAAGTAACAAAAGTATTTGCTATTGAGAGTCAGACAATACCGCAGCAGTCTGAAACAGTCATATGGGCGCGGATGAAGGGAGATTGTGAGGACAATCGGTTGTGGGTTGTAGAACCGGCAGATCTAAAGAGAGAGCTTATAACAGCGAAAGGTCTAGTGAAAACTAGTGAAGGAGGAATAGTCCCTATAAGAGTGCTTAACTTGTCAGACCATGAAAAGTCATCAAAGAAAATTCCGATGTTGGCCAGTGTACTCCAGCAGAGGCAATAATAAACTGCGAGAGGAAGATAGAGCCTACTAATTTGTCCGCAAAAGAACGTGAACAATTTGAGGAATACGTAGAGAAATGGGTAGTAGGTCTATCAGCGACAGATAAAAATAAAGCCAAGCAGTTACTAAAAAGGCATGCCAGTATCTTCGCCATGGGAAGCCAAAGCCAGGGTAGAACTGCGTTGGTTAAACATGAAATTAACACAGGCGAAGCTAGGCCGATTAAACAGCCACCCAGAAGCGTACCACTAGCAAAGCGAGATAACGTAAAAGAGCTCGTAAATGAAATGGAGCGTGATGGCTTAATTGAGCCATCTTCTGGTCCTTGGAGTTCGCCTGTAGTCTTAGTTAAAAGAAAAGATGGCAGTACCAGATTCTGCGTAGACTACGGGAAGCTCAATGACAAAACCAAGAAGGACAGTTATTCGCTCCCCAGAATCGATGACACTTTGGACACGCTAGCTGGTACCAAATGGTTCTCTACGCTGAACTCTCGAAGCGGATATTGGCAAGTGGAGATTGCAGAGAAAGACAAGGAGAAAACTGCCTTCAGTGTCGGTAACGGATTATGGTCATGCCATTTGGTCTCTGCAATGCTCCGGCCACATTTGAACGCCTAATGGAGAAGGTACTGATAGAACTTCACTGCAAGATATGCTTGGTATATCTAGACGACATAATCGTGAGGGGGAAAACTTTTGATGAACACCTCAAAAACATGGCAAGAGATCTTCAACGGATATCATCAGCTGGATTGAAACGCAGCTTGAAGAAATGTGCATTGTTCCAGAAAGAAGTAAAGTATTTGGGGCATCGTGTTACAGCAGACGGAATCTCAACAGATGAAGATAAAATAAAAGCAGTAAGGGACTGGCATCAACCTAAAAATCTTCATGAATTGCGCAGCTTTTTGGGCCTTTGTACATACTACAGACGTTTTGTGCCGAATTTTGCCAGTGTAGCTGCAAGCCTGCATGAGCTGACAAAGAAATCGAGACCATACCAGTGGGGCGAGCCACAGAAAAGTGCATTCCAGAAACTCAAAGAATTATTATGTGCGTCACCAGTGCTAGCGTATCCCATAGCTGGAGAAAAATTTGTGCTGGATACTGATGCGAGCGGCTATGGCATAGGGGGTGTGCTATCCCAAGTAGTAAATGGCACTGAGAAGGTCATAGGGTACTATAGCCGTGTACTCTCAAAACCTGAGAGGAACTACTGTGTGACACGACGTGAGCTTCTGGCGGTATTGGAATGCATTATCCATTACCATAAGTACCTGTATGGTCAACACTTTACATTAAGGACCGATCATTCTGCACTGAGATGGCTATTGCAGTTTAAAAATCCTGAAGGGCAACTGGCAAGGTGGATTGAGCGCCTGCAGAGCTACGACTTCAGCATTGAGCATAGAAGGGGCACAAAGCATAACAATGCGGATGCTCTTTCGAGAAGACCGTGCTGTTTAGAGTGTAAACATTGTGTTAGAACCGAACAAAAGGAAGGCGTTGTGGATGTTCGGCTAATGCAAATCGGCCCTGATGAAGATTGGTCAGCGGCACAGAGGGACGACGATATACTAAGGAAAATTATAGCGGCCAAAGAAGAGGACAGACAACCATCCCGGAATGAAATTTCGGCTGAAAGCCCACTCGCCAAATCTTATAGGGCTAAGTGGAACAGCCTTAAGGTAATAAAAGGGTGTTTATACCGCGTATGGGAAAGTGTAGATGGCAAAACAACTTCAAATTTAATAGTTGTGTCATACTCCAAGATAAGTAAAGTTTTACAGGAGTTTCATAATGGACCCAGTGCCGGTCATCTTGGAGTAACAAAAACACTTGAGAAACTGAAGCAGCGATTTTATTGGGTTGGATGTCAACAAGCCGTAGCTGACTGGATAGCAAGGTGCCCACAGTGCATAACAGCCAAAGGCCCAGTAAGAAGAAGCCGGGGACAGCTGCAACAATACATCTCAGGAGCACCATTCGAGCGGATCGCAATGGATGTAGCAGGTTCCTTTCCCGTCACCGAAGCCGGAAATCGTTATGTACTTGTGGTAATGGACTATTTCAGTAAATGGCCAGAGGTATATGTTATACCTAACCAGGAAGCAAAGACAATTGTAAATGCTTTCGTCAACAA
Source organism: Linnaemya vulpina (assembly GCA_963675445.1). NCBI lineage: Eukaryota > Metazoa > Arthropoda > Insecta > Diptera > Tachinidae > Linnaemya > Linnaemya vulpina. Next base: position 40,972,152 of record OY776279.1, on the reverse strand, counting down.
CTGGGTATGTCGCTATGGTGTCCCAATAGAATTACATTCCGATCAAGGAAGGAATTTCGAGTAGGCCATATTCAGGGAAATGTGTGAGTTGTATGGGATAAAGAAAACCAGAACGACGCCGCTGCATCCACAGTCTGATGGCATGGTAGAAAGGTTCAATCGCACCTTAGAAGAGTACCTACGAAAAGTAGTAAGCACCCATCAGAGGGATTGAGACGAGCACATCCCCAAATTTTTAATGGCATATAGGTCAGCTGTACACGACTCAACATCGAGAACGCCAGCCAAAATTATCTTCGGGACGGAATTAAAACTACCTGGTGATTTGGAATTTGGTGTTAAGCCAACTGTAGAGGAAGGAGCTATTACGTCCCAGGAGAAGGAGGATTTAAACGAACTGCATGAGTTCGTGCGCAATAGAATCAAGATGGTCAGTGACAAGATGAAGGCTAGGTATGACCGTGCAGCAAACTCGGAGGGATTTATGGAAGGACAATTGGTTTTACTGTATAACCCACAACGAAAGAAAGGATTGTCCCCAAAATTACAGACTCACTGCGATGGCCCTTATAAAGTGATTAAGAGAGTGAATGACGTTGTATACCGAATACAGAAGCACAATAGCCCAAGGTCGAAAATGAAGATAGTTCATCTCGAACGATTGGCGCACTATGGAAGAGGTGATTGTATGCTTATTCGGGACGAACAGGCTTAAGTGGGCGGCAGTGTTACAAAGATTAGAAATAGATTTAAATAAAACGACAATGTGGCTATATGTACTTGGCAGCACTGGCATTTTATCTATAGTTTTCAAAATGTTACAAACACTATATAGATAATATTCAAATTAACGGAAATGGAATACTCCAGAATATACAAAATCATTCAAGGCTGTGCCAATAAGAGTAAACCACAACAACAACAAACATAGCAACATCAATGCTAAGAGATGTTGTTCTTAATGATCTTGTATGCAAGTATTCGCTGCTAATAAAACTAAACAGGTTCACAAGTATACACAACCATATACACGTAGAAGAAACAAAACCACACACTCATTCATACAACCACTCATAGTTACCATAGGCAAAACACACAGAACACTAATACATTCAAACACACATAGTTACCATAGGCAAACCAAACAAGTCAGCATTGTCATACAAATACACACATGCCAAGTAAAATACAACCACCATACCCAGAACTTTCGCGAGGTTACCAGACGACGTAATTTTTGCTATATAAAGGCGCTGCCAGAGCTCAGCGGGAATCAGTGTGATATCAGACATAGACGTGTTAACATCGCTAAGTAATAAATAAAGAGTTGCCGCATTATATTTCTAAATTAATTTGTCCGTGTTTTAATTTGATGCAATAAAACGAATCCTTGAAGTATAAGTAATAAAACCGTTTTTACAAAAAGGTCTAAAAACGTAACAATATATATATATTTGTATATACATATATATATTTATATATATATATATATATATATATATATATATATATATACATATATATATATATATATATATATATATATATATATATATATATGTATATATGTATATATATATATATATATATATATATATATATTTATATATATATTTATATATATTGTTACGTTTTTAGACCTTTTCGTAAAAATGGTCTTATTACTTATCCTTCAAGGATTAGTTTATTGCATCAAATTAAAACACGGACAAATTAATTTTAGAAATATAATGCGGCAACTCTTTATTTATTACTTTATTTACACGAGTATTTGTACTACTCAACACTTAGCGATGTTAACACGTCTATATTTGAAATCACACTGACTCGCTGAGCTCTGGCAGCGCCTTTCTGTAGCAAAAATGACGTCGTCTGGTAACCTCGGGAAAGTTCTGGGTATGGTGGTTGTATTTTACTTGACATGTGTGTGTTTGTATACATGACAATGCTGACTTGTTTGGTTTGCTTATGGTAACTATGTGTGGTTGAATGTAGGAGTGTTCTGTGTGTTTTGCCTATGGTAACTATGAGTGGTTGAATGGATGAGTGTGTGGTGTTGTTTCTTCTACGTGTATATGGCTGTGTATACTTGTGAATCTGTTTAGCTTTATTAGCAGCGAATACTTGCATACAAGATCATTAAGAATAACATCTCTTAGCATTTATGTTGCTAGGTTTGTTGTTGTTGTGGTTTAGTCTTATTGGCACAGCCTTGAATGATCTTGTATATTCTGGAGTATTCCATTTCCGTTAATTTGAATATTATCTATATAGTGTTGACCAGGGTTGTAATATTTTGACAACTACAGATTAATTGGTAGTGCTGCCAAGTACATATAGCCACATTGTCGTTTTATTTAAATCTATTTCTAATCTTTGTAACACTGCCGCCCACTTAAACCTGTTCGAATAGGCATACAATCACCTCTTCCATAGTGCGCCAATCGTTCGAGATGTACTATCTTCATTTTCTACCTTGGGCTATTGTGCTTCTGTATCCGGTAAACAACGTCATTCACTCTCTTAATCACTTTATACGGGCCATCCCAGTGAGTCTGTAATTTTGGGGACAATCCTTTCTTCCGTTGTGGGTTATACAGTAAAACCAATTGTCCTTCCATAAATCCCTCCGAGTTTGCTGCGCGGTCATTCCTAGCCTTCATCTTGTCACTGACCATCTTAATTTTATTGCGCACGAACTCATGCAGTTCGTTTAAGTCCTCCTTTTCCTGGGACGTAATAGCTCCTTCTTCTACAGTTGGCTTAACACCAAATTCCAAATCACCAGGTAGTTTTAATTCCGTCCCAAAGATAATTTTGGCTGGCATTCTCGATGTTGAGTCGTGTACAGCTGACCTATATGCCATCAAAAATTTGGGGATGTGCTCGTCCCAATCCCTCTGATGGGTGCTTACTACTTTTCGTAGGTACTCTTCTAAGGTGCGATTGAACCTTTCTTCCATGCCATAAGACTGTGGATGCAATGGCGTCGTTCTGGTTTTCTTTATCCCATATAACTCGCACATTTCCCTGAATATGGCAGACTCGAAATTCCTTCCTTGGTCGGAATGTAATTCTATTGGTACACCATAACGACATACCTAGTTGTTGACGAATGCATTTACAACTGGCTTTGCTTCCTGGTTAGGTATAGCATATACCTCTGGCCATTTACTGAAATAGTCCATTACCACAAGTACATAACGATTTCCGGCTTCAGTGATGGGAAAGGGACCTGCTACATCCATTGCGATCCGCTCGAATGGTGCTCTCGAGTTGTATTGTTGCAGCTGTCCCCGGCTTCTTCTTACTGGGCCTTTGGCTGCTATGCACTGTGGGCAGTTTGCTATCCAGTCAGCTACGGCTTGTTGAAATCCAACCCAATAAAAACGCTGCTTCAGTTTCTCAAGTGTTTTTATTACTCCAAGATGACCGTCACTGGGTCCATTATGAAACTCCTGTAAAACTTTACTTATCTTGGAGTATGGCACAACTATTAAATTTGAAGTTGTTTTGCCGTCTACACTTTCCCATACGCGGTATAAACACCCTTTTATTACCGTAATGCTGTTCCACTGAGCCTAATAAGATTTGGCGAGTGGGCTTTCAGCCGAAATTTCATTCCGGTATGGTCGTCTGTCCTTTTCTTTGGCCGCTATAATTTTCCTTAGTATATCGTGGTCCCTCTGTGCCGCTGACCAGTCTTCATCAGGGTCGATGTGCATTAGCCGAACATCCACAACGCCTTCCTTTTGCTCGGTTCTAACACAATGTTTACACTCTAAACAGCACGGTCTTCTCGAAAGAGCTCAGCATTGTTATGCTTTGTGCCCCTTCTATGCTCAATGCTGAAGTCGTAGCTCTGCAGGCGCTCAATCCACCTTGCCAGTTGCCCTTCAGGATTTTTAAACTGCAATAGCCATCTCAGTGCAGAATGATCGGTGCTTAATGTAAAGTGTTGACCATACAGGTACTTATGGTAATGTTTAATGCATTCCAATACCGCTAGAAGCTCACGTCGTGTCACACAGTAGTTCCTCTCAGGTTTTGAGAGTACACGGCTATAGTACCCTATGACCTTCTCGGTGCCATTAACTACTTGGGATAGCACACCCCCTATGCCATAACCGCTCGCATCAGTATCCAGCACAAATTTTTCTCCAGCTATGGGATACGCTAGCACTGGTGACGTACATAATAATTCTTAGAGTTTCTGGAATGCACTTTTCTGTGGCTCGCCCCACTGGTATGGTCTCGATTTCTTTGTCAGCTCATGCAGGCTTGCAGCTACACTGGCAAAATTCGGCACAAAACGTCTGTAGTATGTACAAAGGCCCAAAAAGCTGCGCAATTCATGAAGATTTTTAGGTTGGTGCCAGTCCCTTACTGCTTTTATTTTATCTTCATCTGTTGAGATTCCGTCTGCTGTAACACGATGCCCCAAATACTTTACTTCTTTCTGGAACAATGCACATTTCTTCAAGCTGCGTTTCAATCCAGCTGATGATATCCGTTGAAGATCTCTTGCCATGTTTTTGAGGTGTTCATCAAAAGTTTTCCCCCTCACGATTATGTCGTCTAGATATACCAAGCATATCTTGCAGTGAAGTTCTATCAGTACCTTCTCCATTAGGCGCTCAAATGTGGCCGGAGCATTGCAGAGACCAAATGGCATGACCATAATCCGTTGCCGACACTGAAGGCAGTTTTCTCCTTATCTTTCTCTGCGATCTCCACTTGCCAATATCCGCTTCGCAAGTCCAGCGTAGAGAACCATTTGGTACCAGCTAGCGTGTCCAAAGTATCATCGATTCTGGGGAGCGAATAACTGTCCTTCTTGGTTATGTCATTGAGCTTCCTGTAGTCTACGCAGAATCTGGTACTGCCATCTTTTCTTTTAACTAAGACCACAGGCGAACTCCAAGGACCAGAAGATGGCTCAATTACGCCATCACGCTCCATTTCATTTACAAGCTCTTTTACTTTATCTCGCTTTGCTAGGGGTACGCTTCTGGGTGGCTGTTTAATCGGCCTAGCTTCGCCTGTGTTAATTTCATGTTTAACCAATGCAGTTCTACCCTGGCTTTGGCTTCCCATGGCGAAGATACTGGCATGCCTTTTTAGTAACTGTTTGGCTTTATTTCTATCTGTCACTGATAGACCTGCTACCCATTTCCCTACGTATTCCTCAAATTGTTCACGTTCTTTTGCGGACAAATTAGCCTCTGCTGGAGTACACTGGACAACATCGGAATTTTCTTTGATGACTTTTTCATGGTCTGACAAGTTAAGCACTCTTATAGGGACTATTCCTCCTTTACTAGTTTTCACTAGAGCTTTCCCTGTTATAAGCTCTTTCTTTAGATCTGCTGGTTCTACAACCCACAACCGATTGTCTCCACAATCTCCCTTCATCCACGCCCATATGACTGTTTCAGACTGCGATGGTAACGTCTGACTCTCAATAGCAAATACTCTTGTTACTTGCGGTTTGTTGTCATATCCAACATCAAGGGGTATTTCCACATTACGCCAAATCATCAGCTGTTGTCCCATATGTAGATTAATGCCATGATTAATCATAAAATCGGCTCCAATAATAACCTCATCGACAATATCGGCAATAATAAACACATGTCTCACGTTGATGTTGGCTATAGTCACCTTCACTTCAATCTTACCATAGACAGTGGCAGGCTCTCCAGTAGCTGCGCATAGCCGTATATTACTTAACCGTTCGCATTTCCCTTTTACTATATACTTACTATGGTAAGTACGTGCTTTTCCCCGTTCATGTGTCCGAACGCAGTGAGGTTGCTATTTTTCTGCTGCATCACTGATATGGAGATTTTGAGGCCCTCGTTTGTGAGAGCTAGCTCTTGCCCCTTATCGCTAGCTTGTTTTAGTTTAACGGGGACCCTTGTGATGTTGTTTGGTTCACCCGTTTGCTGTTTCTTGGTGGCGAAACAGATCTACCTCTCTTCATTTGTGTTTTGCAGCTGCGCTGAAAATGACCGATCTTTCCGCAGTTAAAGCACTTAGGCTTTTCTTTGTTAGCCTTCTCTGCCAGCAGTTGTCGCATTGCCTCCTTAACGCTAGCCACTAGGTTGTTATCCTCCTCAGAAAAAACCTCCACATTCCGCACTTTACATATCTGTGGCTTGAAAACCATCCTGGCAGTCTCTTGAGCCAGCGCAAATGACACAGTTTCAGCGAAAGTGGATTTCTGCGTAGCGCACACCGCCAGCTTAACATCAGAGTCGCGAATGCCGTTAACGAAAGCCTCAGTTTTAAAATGGTCCAGGAACGGGTGACTTTCGCCTGGATATGTGAGCTGCACTAAACGCTCGATTTCCATTGCGAAATCTTGTAGAGATTCGTTAGGCTTCTGAACTCTACATCGCAATTCCATTCTGTATAAATCGCGCTTGTGGTCACCACCGTACTTGCGCTGCAATGCTGCCATTATTTCATTGTAGTTGTTTCTGCTGCTTACTGGCACAGTCTCAAGTACTTCTGCAGCTGTACCCTTTAAGGACAAAATCAACTCTATAGCCTTTTCTTCAGCATCCCATCCATTTCTGCTAGCAACCGTCTCAAACTGGAATTTGAAGTTGCCTAATGGTACGCTGCCGTCGAAGCATGGCGCTTTTGTCCGCGCAGAAACCTTCGCAACTGCTCGTACTGGCCCGCCACTACACTCCAGGTTATGCATTTTGTCCTCTAGAGCATGCAATTTCTCTTCGAACTCCTTTGCATGCTCCTCCAGCTCTGAGAATTTATTCTCAATAGAATCCACCCTCCTGTTAATGGCTTCAGAAACCTCTACCAGGGTCTCGTTCATGGCTTTATATGACTCCTGTATTTCGGCTATAAGTTTTTCCTGCATCTGCTGAGTTTCGGCTACAAGCTGCTCCTGCATTTGCTGAGAGTTCTGTTTCATTTCAGTTATTTTGGCTACAGGTTTATCACTGCTGATTTTTTATGCAATTGGCAATTCCAGCTTGCTGAGCTCCTTTTTGAGCTGCTCAATTTTTAGCTCATCAAATTTCATGATTATTTATTTTAATTTTTTTTAAGTCCTTTTTTTTTTCTTTGAATTGCAATGTCCTTTTAATTATTTTTGCAATCCCACTTCTGACACCAATTGTTACGTTTTTAGACCTTTTCGTAAAAATGGGTTTCTTACTTATCCTTCAAGGATTCGTTTTATTGCATCAACTTAAAACAAGGACAAATTAATTTTAGAAATATAATGCGGCAACACTTTTTTTATTACTTTATTTACACGAGTAATTGTACTACTCAACACTTAGCGATGTTAACACGTCTATATTTGAAATCACACTGACTCGCTGAGCTCTGGCAGCGCCTTTATATAGCAAAAATGACGTCGTCTGGTAACCTCGGGAAAGTTCTGGGTATGGTGGTTGTATTTTACTTGACATGTGTGTGTTTGTATACATGACAATGCTGACTTCTTTGGTTTGCTTATGGTAACTATGTGTGGTTGAATGTATGAGTGTTCTGTGTGTTTTGCCTATGGTAACTATGAGTGGTTGAATGGATGAGTGTGTGGTGTTGTTTCTTCTACGTGTATATGGCTGTGTATACTTGTGAATCTGTTTAGCTTTATTAGCAGCGAATACTTGCATACAAGATCATTAAGAATAACATCTCTTAGCATTTATGTTGCTAGGTTTGTTGTTGTTGTGGTTTAGTCTTATTGGCACAGCCTTGAATGATCTTGTATATTCTGGGGTATTCCATTTCCGTTAATTTGAATATTATCTATATAGTGTTGACCAGGGTTGTAACATTTTCACAACTATAGATTAATTGGCAGTGCTGCCAAGTACATATACCCACATTATCGTTTTATTTAAATCTATTTCTAATCTTTATAACAATATATATATATATATATATATATATATATATATGTATGTATGTATACCTACATATATATATATATTTAAGATAATAATATCGAGCTTTAGGCTTGTTTTTTATAAAAATAATAATTATGTATTTATTGATATCAATATTTCGATATCCTCTGGATATGTTCTTCAGGATAATAAACAATATTAACAATCAATAATAACAATTTTTTTAATTGTTTAAATTTGAATATATTTGTTGTTTTGTTTTTTTAAATATTGAAAATGAATGACACAATATTCTATATTTTCTATACATTTTAAAAACATTTGAAAATATTGAAAACATTTCAAAATATTGAAAACATTTTTTCTTCATGCCTACATTATAAATTTTTTTTTTTTTTTTTTTTTGAAAACTGAGAAAATGGGTATAAAAATTAATGAAATTTGAACACATTCTTGATTGTACTATATTGTAATATTATTGTTTCTGTTATTTGTATTTATTCTTCTGTTATATTCATCTATTAAATTGCATGCTAATCCTACAGGAAAATCATTATTAACTAAAATTTCCTTAATAATATTTTTATTCTTATTATGAAATCTTGCATCACTTACACCTAGTACCGTATCTATTAAATTCTTTGCTGTGTTAATTACTATTCTCTTTGGGTGTTTAGAATAATAATTAATAATTCTACCTGATGATGTTGGTTTCTGATACCAATCTATAGATAACTTATTGTTATTACGTATGATCATTGTATCTAAGTATGAGAGTTTATTGTTCTTTTCTATTTCCGCAGTAAATTTAATATCTGAGTGGAATGAATTAAGTGATGCTAGAATATTATTTAATTCTGATTCTAAAATTATACAAAATATATCATCAACATATTTTGTTATAATTTTAGGCTTAACAGATAATCTACCTAAACAATTTTTCAATAATTCTTCCATAACAATATCAGCTACTACTGGAGATGCTGGCGATCCCATTGGAAGACCTTTATTTTGCATATAAATTTTGTTATTATATTTAAAATATCTATTATCTATTATGCAAAATTTAACTATTTTTAAAAATAAATCTTTATCTAAACTAGCAAATCCTTCAATATTAACAAAATTATTATCTATAATACTAATTGCCAATTCAATAGGTATACTAGGAAACAATGAAACAACATCAAATGACACCAATATTTCATTACTATTTATGTTAATACTTTCCATCTTTTTCCTGAATTCTAATGAGTTTTTTATATTATATATTGAATGTCTAATGAGTTTTTTATATTATATATTGAATGTTTAGTAGTTATTTTCTTTCTTTTTGAAATTCTCCCTCTAATATAATACTAAACATTCAATATATAATATGAAAAACTCATTAGAATTCAGGAAAAAGATGGAAAGTATTAACATAAATAGTAATGAAATATTGGTGTCATTTGATGTTGTTTCATTGTTTCCTAGTATACCTATTGAATTGGCAATTAGTATTATAGATAATAATTTTGTTAATATTGAAGGATTTACTAGTTTAAATATAGATTTATTTTTAAAAATAGTTAAATTTTGCATAATAGATAATAGATATTTTAAATATAATAACAAAATTTATATGCAAAATAAAGGTCTTCCAATGGGATCGCCAGCATCTCCAGTAGTAGCTGATATTGTTATGGAAGAGTTATTGAAAAATTGTTTAGGTAGATTATCTGTTAAGCCTAAAATTATAACAAAATATGTTGATGATATATTTTGTATAATTTTAGAATCAGAATTAAATAATATTCTAGCATCACTTAATTCATTCCACTCAGATATTAAATTTACTGCGGAAATAGAAAAGAACAATAAACTCTCATACTTAGATACAATGACCATACGTAATAACAATAAGTTATCTATAGATTGGTATCAGAAACCAACATCATCAGGTAGAATTATTAATTATTATTCTAAACACCCAAAGAGAATAGTAATTAACACAGCAAAGAATTTAATAGATACGGTACTAGGTGTAAGTGATGCAAGATTTCATAATAAGAATAAAAATATTATTAAGGAAATTTTAGTTAATAATGATTTTCCTGTAGGATTAGCATGCAATTTAATAGATGAATATAACAGAAGAATAAATACAAATAACAGAAACAATAATATTGAACCAAAGATTTATAAATATATGACATATATTCCAATAGTTTCAGAAAGAGTAGAAAAATCAGATATGTATAATAAAAACAAATATAGAATGGCACACAAATCATTTAATACATTAGGTCAATTATTTAGTAAGACCAAAGATAAAATAGATAAATTAGAAAAGTCTAATGTTGTTTATAAAATTCCATGTAAGGGAAAAGGTAATGAAATCTGTAATAAAGTATATATAGGTACAACACAAAATAAAATTAAGACAAGATCAACTGGACATAAGTCAAACTTAAAATATAGAAATTATAATTCTACACATAAAACAGCATTATCTTTACATTGTCGTGATTCAAATCACTATCCAGATTTTGAAAATGTATCTATTTTAAATTCTGAAAGTAGGTATAGGCATCGCTATATGTTAGAAATGTTACAGATAATAAATGTACCATTAGGTAAAAGAATTAAATTTAAAGCTGATACTGATAGTGTAGCACAGAATTATAGACATTTGATTTACAAGAATAGATTATTAAAAAGATCATAGTACAATCAAGCATGTGTTCAAATTTCATTAATTGTTATACTTATTTTTTCATTTACAAAAAAAAATAATAATTTTATAATGTAGGCATGAAGGAAAAAATGTTTTCAATATTTTGAAATGTTTTTAATATGTATAGAAAATATAGAAAATTTTGTCATTCATTTTCAATATTTAAAAAAACAAAACAACAAAAATATTCAAATTTAAACATTTAAAAAATTGTTATTATTAATTGTTAATATTGTTTATTATCCTGAAGAAGATATCCAGAGGATATCGAAATATTGATATCAATAAACACATAATTATTATTTTTTAAAAAACAAGCCTAAGGCTCGATATTATTATCTTAAATATAAAATAATTAAAGGCTAAAAAAACTTAAATAATATATTAAAAAAAAAGAATAGCACGAGTAAGAGTCAGAAGAATTCTAGAAATAAATATTCAAGATTATTGAAGAAGCATCAAGATTGGGAAATTAGAAATACATTGGAAAAGAAGAACAATATTAGAGGGAGGATTTAAAAAAGAAAGAAAATAAGTCTAGAATTAAGTTTCAAGCAAAATGAACTAATCTTGGTTTAAGAAAAATGAAGAAGTAAGAAGAGTTATTAACAGGTATAAGAAGGTTAGAGATAAAATTATAAAGCTTAAAGTGAATATAACATTCCTTATTCGTTGCCGTAATGCAGATATCGTTCCAAATTTTATAAGGAATTCTATTAATAATATTTATAATCTTTTTCATGTAAATGGACAACGGATGATACAAAATCCCATTAGAAAGTATTTGGAACTTGTTCAAAATAAAGTTTTGAATTTTGCAATTAAAGAAAGACATCAATTACTTAAGGATAACCAAAGGGAAATATTAATAATAAAGCATAAACTAAGAAGATATTTGAATTATAAGGAAATGGGAAGATTCTTGGAATGTAAAGACCATATAGCAGATTCTTTAAATAATAAAATTAAACAGCTCCATAAAAATAAATTTGATAGATTAAGTTATTTACAAAGAGAACAATTAGGTATAAAGTTTAATAAAAATTGGTTCATAAACAAAACGAACAAAGACATTCCAACTGATATTCAGAGAACTCTTTCTTTAGGAAAGAAATTTTCTCTACAAATGAGAAAAATTCAATTTCCTCTATTAAAAATTATATCAGATGGTGAAGACTTAGTACAGACAATAGAAGGAAAAGAAGAAAAAGAAGTAGCAAGAACAAGATTTACGACTATAATAGATGACCAAATGAATAAGATAAAATTAAATAATAGGGATAAATTTATTCTTAATAATGTAAGGGACACAGAAAAATTTTTTAATAATAATAGGGACATACTTGTTTTGGATGCTGATAAAGGTAATACAACAGTTGCAATGAATAGAATAGATTATATATCAAGAATGAAAGATATTGTAGAAAATACTTCAGAATACAAAGTTTTAGAGAATGATCCAACAAATAGGTTGCAAAAAATAAATAATGAAATTGTTGTAAGACTCTTTAAATTAAAAATAATTACTTTGCATGAAAAGAATAATTTAAAAACAAACACATCAATTGCACCAAGATTATATGGATTACCGAAAATTCATAAAGATAATTTCCCACTTAGACCAATTTGTTCATTTGTTAATTCTCCATCTTATGAACTTGTATGTAACACATATTTTAAAAAATATGACTAAACATTCAATATATAATATAAAAAACTCATTAGAATTCAGGAAAAAGATGGAAAGTATTAACATAAATATTAATAAAATATTGGTGTCATTTGATGTTGTTTCATTGTTTCCTAGTATACTTATTGAATTGGCAATTAGTATTATAGATAATAATTTTGTTAATATTGAAGGATTTACTAGTTGAGATAAAGATTTATTTTTAAAAATAGTTAAATTTTGCATAATAGATAATAGATATTTTAAATATAATAACAAAATTTATATGCAAAATAAAGGTCTTCCAATGGGATCGCCAGCATCTCCAGTAGTAGCTGATATTGTTATGGAAGAATTATTGAAAAATTGTTTAGGTAGATTATCTGTTAAGCCTAAAATTATAACAAAATATGTTGATGATATATTTTGTATAATTTTAAAATCAGAATTAAATAATATTCTAGCATCACATAATTCATTCCACTCAGATATTAAATTTACTGCGGAAATAGAAAAGAACAATAAACTCTCATACTTAGATACAATGACCATACGTAATAACAATAAGTTATCTATAGATTGGTATCAGAAACCAACATCATCAGGTAGAATTATTAATTATTATTCTAAACACCCAAAGAGAATAGTAATTAACACAATAAAGAATTTAATAGATAGGGTACTAGGTGTAAGTTATGCAATATTTCATAATAAGAATAAAAATATTATTAAGGAAATTTTAGTTAATAATGATTTTCCTGTAGGATTAGCATGCAATTTAATAGATGAATATAACAGAAGAATAAATACAAATAACAGAAACAATAATATTGAACCAAAGATTTATAAATCTATGACATATATTCCAATAGTTACAGAAAGAGTAGAAAAATCAGATATTTATAATAAAAACAAATATAGAATGGCACACAAATCATTTAATACATTAGGTCAATTATTTAGTAAGACCAAAGATAAAATAGATAAATTAGAAAAGTCTAATGTTGTTTATAAAATTCCATGTAAGGGAAAAGATAATGAAATCTGTAATAAAGTATATATAGGTACAACACAAAATAATATTAAGACAAGATTAACTGGACATAAGTCAAACTTAAAATATAGAAATTATAATTCTACACAAAAAACAGCATTATCTTTACATTGTCGTGATTCAAATCACTATCTAGATTTTGAAAATGTATCTATTTTAAATTCTGAAAGTAGGTATAGACATCGCTATATGTTAGAAATGTTACAGATAATAAATGTACCATTAGGTAAAAGAATTAATTTTAAAGCTGATACTGATAGTGTAGCACAGAATTATAGACATTTGATTTACAAGAATAGATTATTAAAAAGATCATAGTACAATCAAGAATGTGTTCAAATGTCATTAATTGTTATATTCATTTTCTCATTTTTAAAAAAAAAAAAAAAAAAATTTTATAATATAGGCATGAAGGAAAAAATGTTTTCAATATTTTGAAATGTTTTTTAATATGTATAGAAAATATAAAAAATTTTGTCACTCATTTGCAATGTTTAAAAAAACAAAACAACAAAAATATTCAAATTTAAACATTTAAAAAATTTTTATTATTAATTGTTAATATTGTTTATTATCCTGAAGATATCTCAGAGGATATCGAAATATTGATATCAATAAACACATAATTATTATTTTTATAAAAAACAAGCCTAAAGCTCGATATTATTATCTTAAATATAAAATAATTAAAGGCTAAAAAAACTAAAATAATATATATATATATATATATATATATATGTATATATATATATATATATATATATATATATATATATATATACATATATATATATATATATATATATATATATGTATATGTATATATATATATATATATATATATATATATATATGTATATGTATATGTATATATATATATATATATATATATATATATATATATATATATATATGTATATATATATATATATATATCTAGTTGATTTATCTTTATTATAATATTAATCAAGCTTATGGTCGTTTTTTATCAAATTATATTTGGCCTAATTTTTATTCGATATTTCGTTAACAGCTTGTTAACATCTTCAGGAATAATTTTTATTTCCCGAAGATGTTAACAAGCCGTATAAAAACTAAACCAAACATAATTTAATAAAAAAATAAATCTGCAATTGTTACTAACTAAATGTCTATAATTCTGTGCTAATTTTTCTGTATCTATTTCAAAATTTATTCTGTGTGATGAAGGTAAGTTTATTATTTCTAACATTTCTAACATTAACCGACGTTTGTAGTTATTTTCTGTATTTAATATTGAAACATTTTCAAAATCTGTTCTGCAATTCGCAGAACACTGTTAACTACTTAACAGTTCGAGCAAAGTTTGACTAAATTCACTTATAGATCAAAATCCAGGAATTGAAACACAGTCAAAGGATACTTGATGAAGATATGACTATGGAATGTACTAAAGACGTGTAATATTGTACTCAAATTCATTTGAAACTAATTTTTTTTCTGGAGTGATTACTGGCCATTGTGGGGAAACGGGATGAAGAACATATATGCCACCATATACAAATGATGGCCCAGGGAGTCCTTTATGTAGCAGAAAAGGTCTTATGTCTGAAATAATTTTGGAACTTTAATAATATCAATTTAAAAACAATTCTCTTGAAAAGTGTCCTTGGCAGGATTAGTGGTTGTTGATCACAAGCCAAATGCATACAACTCTCATGCCCAGTTTTTGACTTCGTATTTAAGTAAAAAATTAGTTAATTTTTCCATAAACTTAAGTTGTGTTTAAATACGCTTTCAGTTTTTCATTCATATTTATATACTTCAATTAATTTATGCGAAAGATGTTGTAGCACCATGAAATATGTACACAAAAATCGCCATTGTTCAGAAAACATGTGTTTTGCTTATGATTCAAAGTATTTCACGAAATTATTATAAGTTTTTCAATTGTGTTAAGAGTCTATTTATACAATAAGTATTATATTATTGATTTTTTCTTTATTCTATTGATAATTAACTATATATGTATTTGTAACTTATTTAGCATATTTTTCTCAACATGACAATGTTTTCATTTTCTTAAAATAAAAAATTCAGTCATATGTTTACTGTGCTCTATTTAAACACCATTTAAGTGTCCAATGAGGGATATTTAAGTTGTATTTAAATATGATCTGTGAAAATGAGTTTTGTATTTAAATAGACTTTAAGTTTAAATAGAACTTAATTTTGAAGTTAAAACTGGGCATTATTATAATTATTATAATTGAATAACGGTAGCATATGTATCTAGAAGTAAGTATATAGTACATACCTTTATTCCAGATTTTTCTTTCAAACTGTAAAGATCACACATTTAAATACATGTCTCTACTTTTGTAAAATAAAGATTAACTCCTGAATTTTTCAAGTTATACCACGTGGGTTTTATTTCAAATAATTTTGTTGCACCTCTGAATTAACCAACAAGGGTTCGTAAACAGACATTGAAATTAATAAATATTACCTCTGTTCATTTAGTTTCTATCACTTTCAATCAATGAGAGAGTAAGAAGAATTTTTATGAAATTTCTCTCAATAATAACAATAAGTAAATAAACACTTTCCCATCCAAAGTTTTCAACTTAAAGTAGTGATGTATTTGCTCCAATATTTGAGAAAATTTTATATACATATATTAGTAAGAAGATAATGTGATTTTAATTATATATTTGTTTCTTTCCAATTAAATTAATAAATAAATCCTTTTTACATGTAGTATGTATCAGTCGTACAAGAACACAGTAAAAGTAGTTCTGTAGATGCAAGAAAGAAAAAATGGCTGTATTGTCCAGCTGCAACAGCGCTTAGAATATATGGCCTGCCTAAAACCCCAAAAATTGGTGTGTGGCATGTGCCACCGTCTTGTTGAAACCACATATTCTCCAAGCCGTATTCTTCAATAGCAGGCAAAAAACAAGTCGGTTATAATAAGACCATAACGCTCCGAATTGACGGTGACAATCGTTCCATCGTCGTTTTCGAAGAATTAAGGTCCAATCACACCTTCGGACTAAAGACCACACCAAACAGTGACTTTATCTGGATGCAATGGCCTCTCTTCAATTACTTGAGGATTCTCAGAAACCCAAATACGATAATTTTGTTTGTGAGAAATGTGCTTCATCGCTGAAGAAAATTTTTTTCGAAAAATCGCCGTCCACCGCCTGGTGTTCAAGCACCCATTCCACGTATCTACGAAGTTGTGAATGGTGACCTGGCTTCAGTTGTTTGTGTAAGCTGGACTTTACATGGATGTAGGTGTAGATCTAAATGCAAAATGTGTCATAGTGTGCCGTAAGACAGTCCTAATTCCTGAGAACGACGAGGAATCGACACATTCGGGTCTTCGGCAACACTTTCACTTACAGTAGCGATATTTTCAGCGGAACGAGCGAAACGATGATGCACAGGCCTTACAATATTTGTAACCGCTCCAGTCTCTTCAGAATTTTGCCAATTCCTTGCGTAGTTGGACGATTATTACCACGTTTATACGCACGTCTTGTTTGCAAATATAACTATTAGCAAAGAACTAATTCACTGTTTATATGGTAAATTACATACAGAATTTATGTTATTGTTATTAACCCTACCATGCCCAATGTTGCGTACAGGCAACATTTTACATTTATGCTTATAAGTCGCGTGAAGTGAAATATTAAAATGTAATTTGCGATAAAAGTATGTTTAAAAAAAGTGTTAAAGTAATTAAAATAAATATTTCATTGTAAAACTAACTGAAAAATGTCATTTTAAATCGGTAAGAAAGTGATTTGGAAGAAAAATTTCTTGAAAAAAAATTATTACTTTTCTTATAATAATTTCTTAAAACTAATGTTGCCTCTAGGCAACATTGATCAATTATGGTAATATCAAATGATGTTTATTTCTTCAAGAATATTTTATTTGGATGCGCTCAAAAGGCCTAACACAGGCAGACACGGAAGAAAATTGTTTGATTTCAACTAGGAGGATTCTGCAGAGGAGGAAAATGAAGAAGAAGAACCAGAAAATTTCGAAAGGGTATTTGCAGAGGCAATCAATATGATATAGATAAGGGAGAAAATGTAGAAGTGGATTTGATTGGAGATATAATTTGCAAAGACAATAACTGACACGAAAATGAATGCTCTGTGCAGGAGGTTATAATTAAATATGATTCACAAAGCTTGAGATGGAGTCACGGGGTAGAATGGGGAGCAAAAGGCAAATGTAGGCTATGCCATTCTGGCTTTATACGCTCTAAATATAGTAAGCTAATATGTATTTAGACTGCAACTCACAAACAACTTGTTTTGTAACATTTCATACATAAATTTTAATAAAAAAGTGCATTAAAAATCAATATGGATTTTTTTCCATTGACCACAATTGACCAATGTTGCCTACAGGCAACATAACTAACGAACCATGATACCTACGACTTTGAAAATTTTTTTAGTTCATACTTGGGTCAAGCCCAAAACATATTTGACCTAAAACATATTTCGCACGGTCCATTTTAATTCGGGCATGAGAGGGTTAATGCCAGGTGACGAATATATGATTGTTTGGTAAGCTGCTATCATAAAAACACATTCATGAAGTGGCAACGTCTTACTTTTTAATTGCAAATAGTGTCGTTATTCACGACTTGTTAATTGCGTTAATATTTTATACGGCAACATTTTTTATTTGCAAATAAGACGTGCGTATAAGCATGGTACAGTGAAAGCTCTCATAGGCGGATACCTTCCGTCGATGAAGATTTTGTCCGCGAGGTGGAGATGTGCGGTTATTGGAACGCAATAAAAAACAATTATATTTAAAATTTTTTATCATATTATATACATATTTTAATTTTTATTAACAAAAAAAGTGTACATATTAGGAAAAAATTCTAATATTTTTTGTTTGTTTTAACCTTGCTTCATTTTCTTTAATAATTTTCTCCCCATAATAGCATTCTAAATATTTCAAGAGTTCAAATGCTGTGTAGTCTTCTTCTGCAAACTTCACTAAACGTGTAAATTCTTCTAAGGCTTCTTTATAAAAAGATATTTTGTTATGGTCTTCTTCTACGATACGTATGTCATTATAAACAAATTGATATACGAAGAAAAATCAAAAAAATAAATAAAAACAATGATGACGATACAATAGCAACCAATAATTTTCACAGTGTGACATTCATACCAGGTTTAACAGACAATCACAGTTTAAAAACATTATTGAAAACAACAAAAACAAATGTAAAATTTGCATTTAAAGCTAACTCTACATTGAACACAATATTTACAAAAATTAAGGAAAAGTAAACAACAACACAACAAAGCGATACAGTCTATGAAATTAAATGAAAAGGGAACAATAAACGAGATTGTAACTTAAGGCAGAATTTAGTTTGTAGTTGCTGTTCTGTTCTGAATCAGCTGTTTTGTTTCTGTTCAATTGAAAATCGGTACGTGTGGTTTGTTGTTCCTTTTTCGTTCTGCTCTGTTGCGGACAAATCTGTAGAAAATAGAATTCGACGTTAAGTGACTGCCAACAGTGCTTATGTATTAGTTTTTTGTGGTTTCATATATTATACAGTTTTTTGTTGAGTTTCTTTATTGTTTTAATTCAAGATTTTTTAAGTTTTGATATTTTAGTTAAATAAAAAACAACTGAGGATGAAAAGCTTAGAGTTTTAGTTGAAGAAAATTACATTTTGTACAATAAATTTAACAAATTCTACAGAACTATTACTTTTTGCTTTTAAAAATAGCTGATTCCATTATTGGTAATCAGTAATTACAAAATATTTTCTACAAAACTTCACAGCACAGAACAGTAACAAGTAAAAAATTAAAAACTATTGAAGCCTTTAGTATATATTGGAATAACGAAAAAAGCTTTAGAGCAAGATTGAGAGAGCATAACAGTGATATTTTAAAGAAGAAAGAAACAACAGCATTTGCAAAGCGCACTCTAGAAAATGGTCACACACCTGACTTTAACAATGTTAAAATATTGGACAGAGAAAGCAAAGGAACAAAAGGATACATAATCGAAAGTCTTCGTATGCAACAAAACATCAACAATGCTATGAATCTGAAAGAGGACACAGATAACATCAGCCTAAGTTATAGAGTAGTTTTGAAAAATAAGCTTAATAACAGTTAAAACTAGAATTATAAGTTTTTATTTATGTTTTTGATATAAATTCTTTTGGAAATTGTAAGTATTTATAATAGTATATTGGTGTGTATATTATAATTATTTAAGCTTTTAATTTGAAATAGACAACCCCTTGAAAAAGTCAGCAAAAAATTTACGAAACGTAGGGTAAAATATGTAATAAAAAAAGTTTTTATTGACATAAAGAAAGTTAGACCGAAATTAGCTAAAGACAGATTGTCAACAACGAATATAAACAGAAACTGGGTCAAATTAAATAATAACTTCAGATAGCATAAGGTTGAGAGACTGGAAAATTGTTGAAAATTCTTGATAGTAAAATTTTTACTTTCAAAAATTGTCCAATCAGTTGCTTTGTGTTTACATATAGAAATCAAATTTTCTAAAAAAAGCTAAGAATTTAAATATTATGGAAAATTTTAGAAATGTTAAGCAATTACAAGTATTTAAAGCTATTAAATATGTTCATGACTATTTTTTTTAAACTTAGGATAAGCAGTATTCAAATATTACGTATAAAGGAAATGAACAAGGCGCATCAATACTAGGTGACCTTAGTATGGAAAATGGCGAATAGCTGATACAATTCGCCTTGAACTCGTTTGTCAAAATCTTCTGCTTTTGCCTTGAACTCGTTTGTCAAAATCTGCTGTTTTAGGCTTTGCGCCAATAAGAAAAATTGCTTACCCTTATAAGCACCAATTCAATCCAGCAAAGAACATTTGTAAAATAATAATTTCATACTTTATTATAGTTTATTTATTTATTTAATTATTTATTTTACAGTCTATGAATTTACAATTCTTACAGACTATTTACATACATATACAGATTAAAATTCAAAGAAATATCAATTATTGGCTGTTATTTAATGCAAACAAAATATTTCGTTTAATCAAATTTTCACTGAAAGAGAAATCAACATAATAATATATCTTGTTAAAGTCCTTACAGCATCTAATAAAAGGATCAGAATTAGCGTAATTTGTTCTTAGAAATTTAATATTAAGTAGACAGAAGAAACGAGTAGGACGTTGAGGAACACAAAATGATAAATTTTCAATTAAGAATTCAGAGCAGGTTTTACCATTAATTATATTTAAAACAAATAGAGTGTTTAACATAGATCTTCGACTACTTAGGGATGGTAACTTAATAAGAGCTAGTCTAGCTTTATAAGAAGGCAAACAAAATGGGTTCCATTGCAAACTTCGAAGACAAAATATTAAAAATTGTTTTTGTACAGATTCAATTGTGTTGATGTAAACCTTATATGTTGGATCCCATATTATTGATCCATATTCCAAAATGGGACGAGCACAAAAACTTTATAAATAAACACTTTACGATTTACTCATTAAATGTCTGTGTTGTTTTGTCTCCTGTATCGCCATTTTTCTTATGTTTTACTTGTCAAGTACATTTGACAGACGAAATTTTTTACACAAACAAAATACATATCAAGGCGAATCCACTTCATATATTTCCTGCTGGGTTGCAAATTGAGTCTACCTAGTATTGATGTGCCTTGGAAAATGAATTAAGTAGCAAAAAACCTAGTAGATACGCATCTATACACGAGCACATTTTTTAATCCGCATATTTTTTGTTCCTTTCAAAATACACGGGATGAATTCATCTGGCATAAAATACACAGCTTTGAGTTTGTTAGTATATCTTTGTTCATTTGGTATTATTTTTCGTTCGGTGTACACATGCGTTTTGAAACAAAATTAGCGGA
Source organism: Linnaemya vulpina (assembly GCA_963675445.1). Taxonomy (NCBI): domain Eukaryota; kingdom Metazoa; phylum Arthropoda; class Insecta; order Diptera; family Tachinidae; genus Linnaemya; species Linnaemya vulpina. The sequence continues at coordinate 40,950,894 of OY776279.1, read as the reverse complement.
TAAATTATGAGAAAGGGGCAATAATCTTAGGAAAAATTTCTAGATTCATTATAAATATATGTTCATGTAAATTAATAAAGCCTAAATCAAATGTTGTAGAAATCAACTAGGACCGTATTAAAAATGCATATATACATATGTATGTAAAAAATTATTTAAATTGTTAACTAATGTTTTTATAGTTTATATATAATTGTTTTTTTTTAACGAATAAACAAACAAAAAAAGTATGTAGTGCAAATTGCACAAACATGAAAAGTGAATTTTCAAAAGTACATTAATATAATTCATATAACCAATAGAAGTTTTTGCTTATTTATGCAACCATTAAAATTTATTTAAGTAACTTCAGTATAATATTGCTGAAATTTTCTGTAACCAAAAATTATTACTTTTACTTGTTACTAAAAATTACTGCAAAAACTTTTATGAGTTTCTTTTATTAGTTCTACTGTTTGTGGTTGCCGCGAACAACCCCTTTTGTTTTCATATTCACGTTGACGCACCGAACAACAACTGAAGATTGAAAAACGCTCTGTAAAATAGAAAACACAGAACCTGTGTTTTCTTTGTTTTCATAAGTGTGTATGTATTAGTTTTGTTTTGCTAATGCGGGATTGAAGCCGGATGAAAAATTATGCCAGAAAACAGCCGCTCCCCTCACCGAAAATGCCAACAAAATTCCATAATGTTCGAGCAAAATTGTGCTCGTGTATAGATGCGTAATCAGGGTCACAGGATGCCGAAGCGATTGGAGGTGATGTAAAAACTATAAGTACCTAGATACTCGACGCTTCATATAATAGCAATTGATAATCTAATTATTTAATATATGCATGTGCATATGAAATAAATGATTTTAAAAAAAATCAAATATTTTATTTAATGTAAAACACATTCATGAAGTGGCAACGTCTTACTTTTTAATTGCAAATAGTGTCGTTATTCACGACTTGTTAATTGCGTTAATATGTTATACGGCAACATTTTTTATTTGCAAATAAGACGTGCGTATAAGCGTGGTACAGTGAAAGCTCTCATAAGCGGATACCTTCCGTCGATGAAGATTTTGTCCGCGAGGTGGAGATGTGCGGTTATTGGAACGCAATAAAAAACAATTATATTTAAAATTTTATATCATATTAAATACATATATTAATTTTTATTAACAAAAAAAGTGTACATATTAGGAAAAAATTCTAATATTTTTTGTTTGTTTTAACCTTGCTTCATTTTCTTTAATAATTTTCTCCCCATAATAGCATTCTAAATATTTCAAGAGTTCAAATGCTGTGTAGTCTTCTTCTGCAAACTTCACTAAACGTGTAAATTCTTCTAAGGCTTCTTTATAAAAAGATATTTTGTTATGGTCTTCTTCTACGATACGTATGTCATTATAAACAAATTGATATACGAAGAAAAATTAATAAAAATAAATAATAACAATGATGACGATACAATAGCAACCAATAATTTTCACAGTGTGACATTCATACCAGGTTTAACAGACAATCACAGTTTAAAAACATTATTGAAAACAACAAAAACAAATGTAAAATTTGCATTCAAAGCTAACTCTACATTGAACACAATATTTACAAAATTTAAGGACAAAGTAAACAACAACACAACAAAGCGATACAGTCTATGAAATTAAATGAAAAGGTTACAATAAACGAGATTGTAACTTAAGGCAGAATTTAGTTTGTAGTTGCTGTTCTGTTCTGCATCAGCTGTTTTGTTTCTGTTCAATTGAAAATCGGTGCGTGTGGTTTGTTGTTCCTTTTTCGTTCTGTTCTGTTGCGGACAAATCTGTAGAAAATAGAATTCGACGTTAAGTGACTGCCAACAGTGCTTATGTATTAGTTTTTTGTGGTTTCATATATTATACATTTTTTTGTTGAGAGTTTCTTTCTTGTTTTAATTCAAGATTTTTTAAGTTTGTATATTTTAGTTAAATAAAAAACAACTGAGGATGAAAAGCTTAGAATTTTAGTTGAAGAAAATTAGATTTTGTACAATAAATTTAACAAATTCTACAGACCTATTACTTTTTGCTTTTAAAAACAGCTGATTCCATTATTGGTAATCAGTAATTACAAAATATTTTCTACAAAACTTCACAGCACAGAACAGTAACAAGTAAAAAATTAAAAACTAATGAAGCCTTTAGTATATATTGGAATAACGAAAAAAGCTTTAGAGCAAGATTGAGAGAGCATAACAGTGATATTTTAAAGAAGAAAGAAACAACAGCATTTGCAAAGCGCACTCTAGAAAATGGTCACACACCTGACTTTAACAATGTTAAAATATTGGACAGAGAAAGCAAAGGAACAAAAGGATACATAATCGAAAGTCTTCGTATGCAACAAAACATCAACAATGCTATGAATCTGAAAGAGGACACAGATAACATCAGCCTAAGTTATAGAGTAGTTTTGAAAAATAAGCTTAATAACAGTTAAAACTAGAATTATAAGTTTTTATTTATGTTTTTGATATAAATTCTTTTGGAAATTGTAAGTATTTATAATAGTATATTGGTGTGTATATTATAATTATTTAAGTTTTTAATTTGAAATAGACAACCCCTTGAAAAAGTCAGCAAAAAATTTACGAAACGTAGGGTAAAATATGTAATAAAAAAAGTTTTTATTGACATAAAGAAAGTTAGACCGAAATTAGCTAAAGACAGATTGTCAACAACGAATATAAACAGAAACTGGGTCAAATTAAATAATAACTTCAGATAGCATAAGGTTGAGAGACTGGAAAATTGTTGAATATTCTTGATAGTAAAATTTTTACTTTCAAAAATTGTCCAATCAGTTGCTTTGTGTTTACATATAGAAATCAAATTTTCTAAAAAAAGCTAAGAATTTAAATATTATGGAAAATTTTAGAAATGTTAAGCAATTACAAGTATTTAAAGCTATTAAATATGTTCATGACTATTTTTTTTAAACTTAGGATAAGCAGTATTCAAATATTACGTATAAAGGAAATGAACAAGGCGCATCAATACTAGGTGACCTTAGTATGGAAAATGGCGAATAGCTGATACAATTCGCCTTGAACTCGTTTGTCAAAATCTTCTGCTTTCGCCTTGAACTCGTTTGTCAAAATCTGCTGTTTTAGGCTTTGCGCCAATAAGAAAAATTGCTTACCCTTATAAGCACCAATTCAATCCAGCAAAGAACATTTGTAAAATAATAATTTCATACTTTATTATAGTTTATTTATTTATTTAATTATTTATTTTACAGTCTATGAATTTACAATTCTTACAGACTATTTACATACATATACAGATTAAAATTCAAAGAAATATCAATTATTGGCTGTTATTTAATGCAAACAAAATATTTCGTTTAATCAAATTTTCACTGAAAGAGAAATCAACATAATAATATATCTTGTTAAAGTCCTTACAGCATCTAATAAAAGGATCAGAATTAGCGTAATTTGTTCTTAGAAATTTAATATTAAGTAGACAGAAGAAACGAGTAGGACGTTGAGGAACACAAAATGATAAATTTTCAATTAAGAATTCAGAGCAGGTTTTACCATTAATTATATTCAAAACAAATAGAGTGTTTAACATAGATCTTCGACTACTTAGGGATGGTAACTTAATAAGAGCTAGTCTAGCTTTATAAGAAGGCAAACAAAATGGGTTCCATTGCAAACTTCGAAGACAAAATATTAAAAATTGTTTTTGTACAGATTCAATTGTGTTGATGTAAACCTTATATGTTGGATCCCATATTATTGATCCATATTCCAAAATGGGACGAGCACAAAAACTTTATAAATAAACACTTTACGATTTACTCATTAAATGTCTGTGTTGTTTTGTCTCCTGTATCGCCATTTTTCTTATGTTTTACTTGTCAAGTACATTTGACAGACGAAATTTTTTACACAAACAAAATACATATCAAGGCGAATCCACTGCATATATTTCCTGCTGGGTTGCAAATTGAGTCTACCTAGTATTGATGTGCCTTGGAAAATGAATTAAGTAGCAAAAAACCTAGTAGATACGCATCTATACACGAGCACATTTTTTAATCCGCATATTTTTTGTTCCTTTCAAAATACACGGGATGAATTCATCTGGCATAAAATACACAGCTTTGAGTTTGTTAGTATATCTTTGTTCATTTGGTATTATTTTTCGTTCGGTGTACACATGCGTTTTGAAACAAAATTAGCGGATAAATTATGAGAAAGGGGCAATAATCTTAGGAAAAATTTCTAGATTCATTATAAATATATGTTCATGTAAATTAATAAAGCCTAAATCAAATGTTGTAGAAATCAACTAGGACCGTATTAAAAATGCATATATACATATGTATGTAAAAAATTATTTAAATTGTTAACTAATGTTTTTATAGTTTATATATAATTGTTTTTTTTTAACGAATAAACAAACAAAAAAAGTATGTAGTGCAAATTGCACAAACATGAAAAGTGAATTTTCAAAAGTACATTAATATAATTCATATAACCAATAGAAGTTTTTGCTTATTTATGCAACCATTAAAATTTATTTAAGTAACTTCAGTATAATATTGCTGAAATTTTCTGTAACCAAAAATTATTACTTTTACTTGTTACTAAAAATTACTGCAAAAACTTTTATGAGTTTCTTTTATTAGTTCTACTGTTTGTGGTTGCCGCGAACAACCCCTTTTGTTTTCATATTCACGTTGACGCACCGAACAACAACTGAAGATTGAAAAACGCTCTGTAAAATAGAAAACACAGAACCTGTCAAAATATATTTTTGGCTCTAGACAGTGCCTGGCTTTTGTAGTTTGTGAGAAGTCTCCACATTAAGAAGAAATTGTTATTATGATTGGCATGATATAGTACATTGTTGTAGGATGATCCATAGAATAATATGTTGATTATTATCCAAATCTAACAAAAGTACATACAATAAGGATAGATATTTTTAGTTATTCTGCGAATGACAAACGTTTTGTTCATGCCACGAGATCTCACATTAGAATAGAGGCACTGCGATTTGACACGAAATCATAGTGAAATCAATAACAAGATAAGATAATCGGCTAAGATCGAGAAATATTCTTATATGAATATTTCTTTCATCGAAATATTTCAAAATTCCAGAAAATAAACTTCTGACTGTGCTTTAGATATGTTTTTATAATATAAATTATAAGTATTGATAGTGTAAGTAAGTTTGTGTATGCTTTACATATTTGCAACTGCTTAACATTTCTCAAATATTGCAAAATATTTTAATTTTTATTTTCTTTTAGAAAACTTGATTTCTATATGTAAACACAAAACAGTTGTTTGGATAATTATTGAAATCTTTTGCTCTCTTTTATGACTCTCTCGTTGAAAGTTTTTAGAGTTAATGAACACTTTTCTATCAACAATTGATGACAACTTTCAATAAATGAACAGAGCTATTAAAAAGCTTTAACTCAAATACTAAGCTGAGGTTAAGTACGGAAAGGTACAAAATTTGGTTTGATGTTTTAACCGGAGATCAAAAGTACAATGGCAAGTGGAATATCAAATATTGAAAAATTAAATGGAGACAATTATGCAACATGATGTTTGCAAATGAAAAGTTTGTTAATCAGGGGAGAATGCTAAACAGGTCATGTGGAAGAACAACAAAGGGGAACTGGCAATGATAACTCTTAGCGTGAGACCTAGTAAGCTGATTCACATTAAAAATTGTAAAACTGAAAAATCAGTCTGGTATGTATTAAGAGCAATGTACAAATCAAACACAGCGTCGCGCAAAGTAAATTCATTTAAGAAGCTTGTCAAATTCAAGAATTTTCTACGCAATTAAATGAATTTGTTTCAATAGTTGATAACTTGAAAGAAGCTGGAATCACTTTTAATGACGATTTGCTTTCGATATTATTATTATTATTATTATTATCATTATTATTATTATTATTATTATTATTATTATTATTATTATTATTATTATTATTATTATTATTATTATTATGTAGCCTTCCAGATGAAATGGAGAGTTTTGTAGTGGCTTCCGAAAGTAGAGATAGTCTGCCAACATATGATATTTTAATACCAAAAATCTTAAACAAAGAGATACGACAAGATAATAAAATAACTATACCATCTGAAAATATTTTTGCGGCGAGCTCAAAGGGTGATCACAAAAGAAATAAACAGATATTTAACAGAAACAAGAAATCACAGATTACTAACAACAACGGTAAGAGTGATGTTAATAGCAGTAATAATTTCAAATGTTTTCGATGTGGGAAAAGAGGTCACATTCGCTCTAATTGTAAGGAGAAACAAGAACATGATTATGCATGCTCTTTAAATAATGATAAGAACTAGTTCGGCGAAATGTGAATATTAGACAACGGAGCGACTTCACATATGTGCAGATCGAAAGAGAGTTTCACAACATTGGATGAAAGAAAACACAATCTGCATTAGCCCCAGTGAATTGCTCATAGGAACTAGCTAAAACCCCTCAACTGATCAATTTGAATTTCTTAATAAGATTTTGAGATAAAAAGAACTAACACATAATTAAAATTAAAGAGTTTGAAAAACCTCCAAAATATGAACTAAACAAAATGTTGCTTTGGCATTAGGTGAGAGCATTAGAGCAGATGGTAAAGGTAACATAAAATTAAAAACACAGTTCTATAATCTTGAGCTAAAATATGTTTCATACGTGCCAAAATTGCATTCCAATTTTTTATCAATAAATAAAATAATAAAAGCTGGACACTTAATAGAATTCGCAAGAAATAAAGCACAAATGAAGAGCACAGAAGGGAAACATATTTTAACAGCTAATCTAAAAGGTGAAATGTTTATAGCTAATGTAGAGTCAAACAAAAATTATCAAAATATGGAGTTCGGATAATGTAAATCAATATGAGAAGTGGGTGGGTAATAAGTCGTCAGTTTCCCCTCTGAATCCATTTGGATGTGACGCAGTAACACTAAACAAGGGTCCAAGGCCAAAGGGAGGAAAATTTATCCCTAAATGAAATAAAATTGAATTTGTTGGATATTCATTAATGACAAAAGGCTATCGGCTATATAATCTTGAGATTATTATCTCAAGAGATTTATATTCTTTGAAAGATCTTTTGAAAAATATTTAATATTAGATGAGGAAGAAGAAGATAAAGAACTTTTAATTGAACATTTTGATTCAAATGTGAAAGAGAGTTTTGAGTTGAAAAACTCTGAAGAAGAAGAGCAGTATGAAATAGAAGAAGGCGATGATAGCAGTATTATCGAAGCTAACGATGAAGATCAAGCTATTGTCGAAAACAAAAGATGGAAAGGAATGCCAAAGCTTTATAGAAATGGCGAAAAAGGTCGACCCCGAAAAATTTATGGAAATGAAAATGGTTTAGAAATATTAAATGCTATTGTCAAAAATACTGTGACTGTGACTGAAGCCTTGAAATCTGAAAATTCAGACAGCTGGATGGAACAATGTGCTTAGAATTTGATTCGCTGGTGAAAAAAACTTAGAAACTTGTTGAGAAACCAGAAAAGAAAAATATCATTTGCTGTAAAGCGTAGACGAGATGGTGCTGTAGGAAAATATGAGGCCAGGTTGGTTGCTCATGGGTGTAATCAAAAACCAGATGTCGATTTCAAAGACACTTTTTCACCAGTTGTGCGTCATTCAACAATTAGATTATTGTTGGTTCTTTCAGCTAAGTATAAACTTTTGGTTAATCACATTGATATTAATGCAGCTTACTTGAATGGTAATCTGGAAGAGGATGTATATATGTTTCAACCGCCCTTATTTTAGAATCAAAAGCATCCAAGCAAAGTTTGCAAATTAACAAAAGCTTTATATGGATTAAAGCAAGCTGGGCGCGAATGGAGTAAGAAAGTCAATGATATTTTACTAAAAACGAAATTTATTCGTTGCCAATCAGACACCTGCGTGTACGTCCAAAAATGTGGTTCTTCTCTTAATATTATAGCTATTTACGTGGATGATATTCTGATAGCTAGTTCAGATAAAGCTGAAATTAATTATATTATCGTTGAACTCAATAAACATGTTGAAGCTGTTGATCGGGGGCCTATATCTTTTTACTTAGGGATGTAAGTTAACAGGTCTGAAGTGAGTGAGAGGTGATATTACAATACACCAAAATAAACATACGGAAGAAACTATGGCCAGATGGAGTACAAAAAATATATTTTTCTTCTAACTTATTGAATATCAAAGTTTCACGGATGCTGACTGGGAATCCCGTAAACAGGCAATTGTTGCATTAAGTATGATGGAAGCGGAATATTTAGTTCTATGCCAAGGGGCAAAAGAAGTTATTTTCAACCGGAACTTGTTGAAGGAGCTTGGTTTTGATGAACTGATTGTTAAACCAACGACCATTTTTTGCGATAACCAAAGCACCACTTTCATGGTTAAAAACCATGCTGTACACAAACTAGCAACCACATTGACATAAGCTACCATTTTATTCGTGAACAATTTGAAATAAAGATTATAGATATTCAGTACGTTCCTTCTAATGATAACGCAGCAGATATTTTAACAAAAATAAGCATATCAATGGCTGTAATCTTTTAAATTTGAAGTTGAATTCAGCAATGTTTCCTAAAATTATTTTTCTCATACATTTGGATTGAAGTGGAGTTTGTTGAATATTTACAACACTGATCACAAGCCAAATTCATACTACTCTTATTATAATAATTATAGTTGAATAACGGTAGCATATGTGGCTAGAACTAAGTATGAGTTTCTGGTTAAATTTTTTTAATTATGAATGTGCATTTTGATGGTGCATTTTGTGACGAACAAATTGGCCTTAAAGGCATTCCTATTTTGTGTACTTTCGGTAACCCATACATTCTGGGTGCTATAGACGTACTTGTTTTAATTTATTTTTCTCCGTAGATGTTATGATATTTAAATTATATAATTTGTCTACTAAAGTATTATTTTTTGTCTGTAATGTTGATGTTGGATCTCTTTTTAGACGTCTTTAAGTACACATGTCATTTAAAATTCGAGTCATTTTTTCTTTATAATCATTTTTTGTCATTACGGTTTTGTTTCCTTTGTCAGAATTTAATACTAACAAATCTTCATTTTCCTTTAAAAATTGACGCGTCTGAACCACTGTATTCAATGTATATTTATCTCTTTGGTTTGTTTTTATTCTGTTCAAATGATCGTCTATAAGCGATGTTAATTTAATTCTACCATTCTCTTGTTTTTCTCTGTCGCTTATTGTTTGTATGCAATCCTCTCCCTCAGCTATGCATTTAAAAAGCGGGAATGTACTCTTTGTACTTGGAAATGCAAACTTGCGACCTAAAGAGAGTAGCCACTGTATATTTGTTGGTACTTGTTTTTCTGTGTTGTTGATAAACCATTCGTTCTGTTTTGTTATATTTAGTTTTGAAAAAGCTTTATTTTTCAAAATATTAAATTTATTTACGTGTGTACCTTTTTGTGTCCTACTTAGCTTGTCATATAACATATTTTCACTTTCAAAGAATAATGTCCTGTTCTCTTCGTCCAATAGGGAATCAAGTTTCGCAGTTAAGATGTTTTTCTGTTTCTTATGTATATTAAGCAATTGGTGTTTTTGTTGTATTAATAAATTTAATAATTTTATATGAAAGTTATAGATAATTTTAACTAATATTCTATGTACGTTTGGATGTATTTTATTATTTACCATGTATATTGTGCAAACATTTTTAGTGATGCTGTTTATAAAATTTGGTATAATACCTGAATGTTTGCATTTTAACAAGAAAGATGTCGATGATTTTAGTTTTGCTAAAGTTTTGTTGTTTTTGGTGTACTTTCTAACGGCGTTGATGATGTTTTTGTTATACTTTATTTATATTTTACAATATAAAGTCATGTTGATGATATTCGGTGTGCCTTCCGTGCTGATACGTATATATACATATTTAGTTTAATCGTTGACCTGTTGTATTATAACAATATTCTTGTTTTTTCGTTCGGCTATAGGCCAGGTTTTTAACAATCAATAAACAATAAATATTTTTTGATTATTTAATCTTTATTTAATGTTATTTTTCCCAATATTTCGAATAGCTTCGCTAGTTATCTTCAAGGGAACACTGTTGGGTACAAAACAATAAATGATAAACATTAAAATTAATTTTTGATTATTTCTAATTAATTGACAATTACATACATGTAAATTAAAAATTAAATAAAATTAGATTGAATTAGCATATTTTCAATATATCGATCGTCTGTAGTTCTTAGCTGTGAAAACTGATTTGTTTATGTTGTTTCTTATATTTGTTTATCACACTTCTGTAAATTTGAGCGCATTTCTCTGTGTCTTGTTTATAGTTAAGTCTTTTCTCTGCAGGAACGTCAATTATGTGTAACATCTCTAAAGTAAATCTCCTGACATAATGGTTTCTTGTTGTAATATTTTTACATTATCAAAATTTGGCACATGATTTTCCTTTGCACAGTGGGCCGCAAGTGCAGTTTTATATATAGGCTCTGTATAGTATTATTCGTCTTAAATGCAAGTTGATATTTCTCAATGTCATATAGATCTGAGTTTTTTAACCTTTCAGAAAAACCTTTTATATATGTTAGTCCTTTATAATACTTTGTATTAGTCTCTCTTCTTATTGTTGTGTCACTCCTTTTATATATTAAATTGTTTATAATAGTTTTCGGGAAATCGTTCATGTCTAAGATTTCTTTTATTTTCCGTAAACTTTCCTCATGATACCTATCGTCACTAATGTTCAGTACTCGTCTGATGAAATTATTTGCTGTGTTTATTATAATTCTTCTGGGATGTTTGGAATGGAAATTAATCAGACGACCGGATGCAGTGGGTTTTTGATACCAGTTGACTGTCATCATATTTTGGTGTCTACTAACAATTGCATCTAAATATGGTAATTTACTATCTCTTTCCGTTTCCACTGTAAATTGTATTTGTGGTTTGTCAAACAAAAGTATGGTAAGGCGTATCAATATTAGAAATAATATTAGTAGAGCAAAATGACAGACTTGTTTGCTAAGTAAAATACATGTGTTGAATTTTCACAAAGAATCTGAAACAAAATCAAATGAATTGCTGGAAGTTATTCACGCTGATGTTTGTGGCTCTTTTAAAATAAAGTCTTTTCGCGGCGCAATATATTACGTAACTTTAATCGACGACAGTCTCGACGAATATTTGTTTATTTTAGCAAAAGCAAGAGCGAAATATTTGAACAATTTAAGATGTACAAGGCACAGGTGGAGAAACAGACTGCCAGGAATATAAAAACTCTGACGACCGATAACGGTGGCGAATTCAACAGAGAGTTTGATTCATTTTTAACTGGCAAAGCCATTAGCAGGCTACTAATAGTGCCTTACACGTAGCAGCAAAATGGTTTTAATTGAAATGGCCAGATCCATGATAGTTCATGAGTAAAACAGTATTTATGGCAGAGGCTGTCAATATGTCAATTTATATTCGAAATCGATGCCCAACAAAACAGTTAAAAGACAAAACGGCTTATGAAATTTGGAGTGATAGAAAACCCAGTATCCATCACTTCAAAACATTCGGTTCATACGCTGTAGGTTTGAATAAAACGTCTAATAAATCCAAATTTGAGGCCAAGGGCACGCAGTATATACCACTTGGTTACTCTACTAAATCCAAGGCTTATAGGCTCTTTGAAACACGAACACATGGTTGTTGAATAACGTGATGTGGTTTTTGATGAAAAATTTTTTCAGAAACAGATTTTGAACAGCGATGAGTCAAATCTTAATCATGATATGGATAACAATATGATGCAGTAAAAAATGCCAATAATGCCATTGTTGATACTTGTGAAAGTGCAGCTGATGCTGACAACAACTTACACCCTTCTGTGCAAAATGAAGAACAAGATGATAGCTTTAATACTGCTGATGATGATGCTGATAATGGTGTCATTGACAAAGTTGTTGGTTCTGTAAGACCTAAGATAATTCGTAGTGGCAAACCAGGTAGGCCAAGAAATAGGTATGATGAATCAAAAAACAATGAACTGTGTGCAGCTATTTGTAAAAATTAACCTACAGCGCTTGAAGAAGCCATGCTAAGTGAAGAAAAGCTTTACTGGGAATATGCTATGAGGGAAGAGTTTTCAGCTATGAAGAAAAATAAAACGTGCCGATAGGTTATAAAGCTATTCCTTGTATATGGGTTTATTCATTAAAGAGAAATGGCAACGGAAAAATTTAATGCTATAAGGCAAGATTAGTTGCAAAAGGCTGCAATCAGAGGTACGGAATTGACTTTAAGGGTACCTTCTCACCAGTACTCCGTTATTCAACGAAAAGATTCGTTTTAGCATTTGCAGTCACACATAAAATGCATCTACATCATTGACAGCTAGTTTGAACAGTATTCTTCAAGATGAAATATATATGCAGCAACCGAAAAATTTTGTTGACAACAATTCCCCGAAGAAGGTTTTATGTTTACACAAAGCAATATATGGTTATATATATGTATATGGTTAGAAACAAAGCGGAAAAAATGGAATAGAAAACTTGATGGTGTTTTCCGTAAGATAAATTTTATTGCATGTAAAAATGAACCTTGTTTGTATAAGGCAATTAGAAATGGTAATTTTATTTTTATAGCAGTCTATGTTGATGATTTGTTTATTGGTTGTCGTGATAAAAAACTACTTCTTAATTTAAAGTTCTTAGATTTAAAGTTGTGAGCCAAACACAATACCTAAAGGATATTTTTAAAGACTATGGTATGAAAAAACGCAAGCCTATGAATATTAATTCAATTTAACATAGCAATATAAAATGTTCGTAAAAATAATTACTTTACAAATTCAAGCTAAGGCTTCAGTTACCAATGAAAATTGGAAAAACCGTTCACATGTACTTAAGTATACATTCAAACCATAAAACTTTGACTTAATGTATAATGGAACAACAATTCAGAAAAATAGGACATGAAGAAAATAATTAAACGGTAACACGGCTATTAAAAACAAAAACGTGTTAACATCAGGTTGAAATAGTTCTCGGATTCTTTTTCACAATAAAATATTTGTAAATAGGAACTGTTATCACATTCAACTAAGCCACCTAAACAGTGGTGATAAACACAATATACACATGAGCACTGAAGATGAAAGTGTTGCGACTTTCGAAAACAGCTGTTCTGCTCTGCTGTGTAAGTTGAATAGAACTGATGTTGACTCTCCTGTGTGCCTTGGAATATTTATCATCATGTCTTTCTGAGATTTTCATTAATTTCGAACAATTAGCCTATGAATATTAATTCAATTTAATATACCAATATAAAATGTTCGTAAAAATAATTAGCAAGCCCGTTGTAGTTTCTTTAGAATCTGTTCACCAGAAAGAGCTAATCCTAAAAATTACCAGTCACTCATTGGCACACTTATGTATTTGGCAATTTCAACTAGGCCGAATATTCTCCATTCCGTTTCCATTGCGACCCACACGTTGGACATATGAACAGACTTAAACATATACTAAGATATATGTATTTCTGGAACTAAGGATTTGAATAGATTTTTAAGCCTAGAGATGGAATTTTAGAAGGATTCTCTGATGCAGACTGGGAGGGAAACGCGGTCGATAGAAAATCTGGCTTCACGTTTTTCTTTGGTGGCTGTCCCATATCATGAGAATCTAAAAAGCAAGCTTCAGTGGCCCTCAGCAGTACTGAAGCTAAATACATGGCAGCAACAGACGACCTAAACGTCTTTTGGCAGAACTTAATACTTGTAATGATAGTCATGTAATCTTGAACATAGATAACCAAGGTGCCAAAAAGTTAGCAGGAAACCCAGTACAACATAAACGCAGTAACCGTATCGACATTAAATTTCATCACATTAGGGAGTTAGTCTGACGTTTTGACTAGAAATCTGTAATTTTGTTAACATGAACCTCAAGTAAAAAAGGTTTGTAAAACAGCATCCTCATTGAGGAGGAGGGTTGAAATCTAATGCCATCTGGCAACTCTTTATTTTACAATGTGAACGTTGTTCTATCTTTGCCTTATACGTCATTTTGTATTATATTAAATTTTCATTCTCAATAAAAGCATAGAATAGTAAAGAACAAAAATCAATCTTTCTTTTAAATTTTTCTAATACAAGTTTAAAAATTTTGTTTGTCGAGAGGATTAGTGGAAATTCTGGGGAAATGGGAAATACTACCAATATGCCACTATATACAAATGATGGTCCAGACTAGAAATAATTTTGGAATCCGAGTGATACCAGTTTTAAAATTTTTATTCTCGAGGGGATAAGTGGCCATTGTAGGGAAATGTTGAGTACTATTAATATGCCACTATACACAAATTACGGCCCAGGGAATCCTTTATGTAACAGAAAAGGTCTTATGTCTGACGTAATTTTGGAATTCGAGTAATATCAGGTTTAAAATTTTGTTTCTCGAGAGGATTAGTTGTAAAATAATAACACACATCCACAGTAGTTTTAATCTAGTTACCTTTGATTTCAACATATATACTTGTTAATGTATATGTATTTATGTTGCTTTGATTTTATAATTTTGCATATTTTATCATCATTCTTTGTTTTACTTTTCAATAAATAAGTTCGTTTTGTTTTTGCAGTCAACGTCAATTGAAATAAAGACGAATTTTATTCCAATAGGTTATGGGGCCAGGCGCATAAATTTAATAACCTTAATAGAAATTAATATATATGCGTGTGTCGTAAATATATATATATATATATATATATATATATATATATATATATATATATACATATATTAACGTGTGTCGTTTATTATTGTTGTCGTGCGAACAGAGGGAGAATTTTCATCATGTCATCGATGTTTCAAGTTGATAAATTAGATGAATATAACTACTTAATATGGAGCATTCAAATGCGAAGCTTGTTGGTTCAGTATGAATTATGGAGTGTGGTAAGTGGTCGTGAAATAAAACCACAAGATGCAGAATCATCTTCGTATAAGTTGTATGAAACAAAAGATGAAAAGTCTTAACATTAATTTTACTATGTGTAAAAGCTAACCAGATGAATTATATAAAGAACTGTATGTCAGCTTCAGTAGCATGGCAAAAGTTACGCGAAATTCATCAGCCAAAAGGGTCTGAGAGGAAGATAATGTTGTTTAAAAAACTTTTATATATGTGTTTGCACGAAGGTGGTAACATGAGCGACCATATAAATGATTTTTGAAGTTTAATAGATTAGTTGTCAGAAATAGAAGTTGTAGTGCCTGTTGGTAATATTACTATTGTCCAGTTTGCCAAAGGATTACGAAGGATTTATAATTGCAATGGAGTCCAGAGACTCATTACTTAACATGGCGTCATTAAAGGTAAAGTTATTGGAAGAAGGTGCTCGCAACCAAGAAGCTTCTCCAAATAATATTACATCTAAAGTTTTGAATATTGCTCGTTCCATTGAAGTTTATAAAAAGAATCAAAAATATTCAGAAAAGAAGGAACAAAAAGTGTTATAATGTGGGTGAAGAGGTCATTTTGCTGCATAATGCAAAGCTAAAGATAAGCGTGATACTCATGAAAAAAGAGAAGAGTTCAATTGTTTTTATCTTTGGCAGCAATAAAATCAGCAAATAACAATCATGCGCAATGGTGTTGACAGCGGAGCTTCCTCACATTTTTGCTGTTATTATAACTTATTCGAAGAGTACGAAAAATGCGACGAATATGTATATTTACCAAACAACAACAGTTTAAAAGTAATTGGCCGAGGAAACATTTAATTATTGATAAACAAAACAAAATAGTCCTTAGAAAGGTTTTACATGTCCCAGAGCTAAAGGGAAATTTTATTTCCATGAGTAAAATGGCTGATAGCGGGAAGATAGTTGTATGCAAAGAAAATGTTGTATATCTCAAAGATAAAGAAAATAATTTGATCTTAAAAGCATATAACAATAATGGAATATTCATATACGAAAGTGTCCAACATAAATGTATGGGACTAGATTTAGAAAATAATTTTGTGAATTGGCATATTAAATATGGCCATGTTAATTTTGATTGTTTGAGAGAAATGGCGAAGAAGAAAGTGGTAAAGGAACTTAATATTAAAAATTATAGCAAACATATTTCGTGAAACATGCGCTCCAAAGCTAAAACAGCAGTTAAGGCTTTCGAAAGATCGAAATCATTGCTTGAGATAGTGCACAGTTATATTTGTGGACCAGTAAATATACCATCTATTGCTGGCCATATATTTTGCTACTTTTATAGATGACAAGCCTCGTTTCATAACAGTGTTTTTCCTTAAATCTAAAGAACAGGTTCTAAATGCCATATAAAGTGTTTAAGAACTGATAATGGGCGAGATTATGTAAATAATGCTTTTAACCAGTTCTTAATGGAAAACGGTATTAGAAGACAGTTCACTGTACCTTACACCCCGCAACAAAATGGTATTGCCGAGAGAGCCAATAGAACGTTAGTTGAAATGTCTCGTAGCATGTTGTTAGAGTCTAAACTGGAAGAGAAATTTCGGGCTGAGGCAGTACTAACATCAGTGTATTTTCGCAACAGAACAATAACTAAGGTCTTGGTGGATAAAACACCATTCGAAGTTTGGTGCGGATATAAGCACATTTGAGGGTATTTGACACGAAAGCTATTGTGTTAGATAAAATACACAAAAATAAGTTTTTACCTAACAGCAAAGTAATGATTATGATTGGCTACAGCGAACAGGCAAAAGCATATAGGCTGTATGAACCTCATTTGAGGAAAGTTCATGTAAGTCGTGATGTAAGAGAATGTAACAGTAACGGTAATGTCGAAATAAATGACATATTCGAAGAAAATAGCAACAGATCAGAAGAAGTAGCAGCAGATGAAGAAGCAGCAACAGAAGAAGAACTTGTAGAAAAAAATATTAATATTAGAAGTGATGAGCAGCAAGCAAGAAGAGGTCCAGGATGTTATAGATTGATCAGAACAGGCTCAGTAGGTTTTCCTAAAAAGGTATACAATACTTTAAATTCAACTAACATCGTCATATCAAGTAGTGTCAACGAAGCGTTGAATGGTGAAAATTCGAGTTCATGGACAGCTGCAATGCAGAGAGAGTATGCATCTCTTATGTAAAACAGGACGTGGGACTTAACTGAATTACCAGCAGGACATAAAGTGGTTGGCTGTAAGTGGGCTTTCTCTTTAAAACAAAATAAAAAAGAAATGAATTAATGTTTTAAAGCTAGACTGGTAGCCAAAGGTTGTAGTCAGAAATATGGCGAGAATTATAAAGAAACTTTTTCACCAGTCGTGAGGTATGCTGATATAAGGTTACTAAATGATTTAGCTGTAGAACACGAATTATTTGTGCACCAAATGGATATGTCGGCTGCTTATTTGAATGCAGATTTAGATGATGAAGTGTATATGGTACAACCCGAATGTTTCGAAGATACACATAGGCCAGATAAAGTTCTAAGATTAAAGAAATCAATGTATGGGTAAAAAAAAAGTGGACGAGCATAGAACATGAAGCTAAATAAGGTCTTAACTAAAATGGGGTTCAAGAAATGCGCAACTGAATAATGCATGTATACCAGAAATCTCAATAACATGTTTAATATCATCACAATTTATGTAGATGACCTCATAATTGCTATTTCATCCAAGGTTGAACTTAATGATATAAAAACAGCAACAGCCAAAGAATTTGATGTCAAGCACGGAGGTCAGCTGAATAACTTTCTGCGAATGGAGTTCGGACGTATTGGCGAAACAGGTTCAATTAAAGTATCTCAGCGGCAATATACAATTTGTTGAGTAATTTAAGAAGGCCAGAATGTAAACAAGTTGCCACACCACTTGAGGCGGGGTTCCAGGTAACATGTACCGCAAATGATTGCACAGAAATTGATGCTACTAATTATCAATAAGCCATCGGCTTTTGTTGTACTTAGCAATTTCGACACGAGCGGATATCCTGCACTCAGTGATTAAACTTACGCAGCATAACACTGATCCACACGCTGAACATATGACAGCAATAAAACATATATTACGATACCTGAAAATGCAATTCATTTGAAGATAAATTTTTAAAAGACTGGCAGATGCAGACTGGAGTAGTGATGCTACCAATAGGAAGTCATATTCAGGTTTTGCTTTTGTAAAAGCTAATTGTGTATTCTCTTGGGAGGCCAAGAAGCAAAATGTGGGTGCCGTGAGTAGCACGGAAGCAGAATAGATTGCTTTATCTTAAGCAGCTAAAGAAGCAACAGACATAAAGAATTTGATCGTAGAACTAGGCTTTCCAGAAGACCTTTACATTTGTATGGTGATAACCAAAGTGAGCAATATTTACTTCAAAATGCGATATATCACGCCAGAAGTAAACATATAAATTTGAAGTACCATCATGTTCGTGATGTTTATTCTAAAGCCATAATCGGCATTGGATATGTTCCCATTGAACAAATGCTGTCAGATATATTTACGAAAAATTTATGTAAAATTAAACATTTAAAGTTTTGTAAAGCTATGAATTTATATTAAGATTGATACTGTGTTGAGAGGGAGTGTAAAATAACAACACACATTAGTTACCTTTGATTTCAACATGTATACTTGTCAATGTATTTCTTACTTTGATTTTATAATTTTGCATATTTTATTATCATTCTTTGTTTTTCTTTTCAACAAATAAGTTTTGTTTTTTCTGCCAACGTCAATTGAAATGAAGACGATTTTTATTTCCAATATTAGTGGTCATTGTGGGGAAATGGAAAATACTGCTAATATGCCAATATATACAAATGATGGTCCAGAGAGCCCTTTATATAGCAGAAAAGGTTTTATGTCTGAAATAATTTTCGAATTCGATAATATCAGTTTTAAAATTTTGTTTCTTGAGAGGATTAGTGGCCATTGTGGGGAAATGGGATATACTACCACTATGGTTTTATACACAGAGAGCCCTCTATATAGCAGAAAAGGTCTTATGTCTCAAATAAATTTGGAATTCGAGTAATACCTGTTTTAAAATTTCGTTTCTCGAGAGGATTAGTAGCCATTGTGGGAAATGGGAAATACTACTAACATGCCACTATATACAAATGATGGTCCGGGGAGTCCTTTATATAGAAGAAAAGGTCTTATATCTGAAATAATTTAGGAACTTTAATAATATAAATTTTAATAAAGTTCTCTTGAAAAGTAAACTTGGCAAGATTAGTAGTCTTTGTGAGGGAATGGGAAATACTACCAATATGCCACTATATCAAAATGATGGTCCAGAGAGTCCTTTATATAGCACAAAAGTGATAAAAATCCTTTTTGAATAAACTGCAGAGGGATTTTCTTTTACATATAAAAATATTTTATTTTTATATTAGCTAATTATTCCGACATACATGAAATATGTTGCTTAGATGTACATATGAAGAAAAATTTAATATTAGAAATAAAATAATTTCCATAACCTACTATGAAAATATATGTAAATGTTGTTAGGACAAACATTATTATTTTAAATTTGATGAATTAACAAATTTTATATGTTTTGATTTATTTAAATTTTTCGTATATATGTCTGCTATCATATCTTCCGTCGGAATATATTTTAAATATATGTGCTTTTTATTTACGACTTCTCTAATATAGTTTTATTTGATTCGTTACTAATTGCAAATCACCTTGATTATCGACGTTTAGCTCGATGCTTTCTGCATTTAGGAAACCAAGTTCATATAATAATTTTTTTAAATATACTGCTTCTTTCGATGCGTTTGATATTGACATATATTCAGCTTCAGTACTGATTAAAGCTGTTGTAGATTGTTTTTTCGACTCCCAAGATATTGCGTTATTGCCAAGATAAAAAATATTACCTGTATGCGACTTTCTGTCGATTGTACATCCACCCCAATTTGCATCGGCATAACCTATCAATTTCTTACTTCTTTTGTTGAATTTTTATTTAAGATTCTGAGTTTCTTTTAGGTATCGGAGAATATGCTTTGCAGCTTTAAAGTGTTCTGAATTCGGATCAGCACTCATTTGCGCAAGTTTGTTTACAGAAAATAATATATCTGGTCTTGTTGTTAATGCTAAATATAACAAAGCTCCAATTAGTGACTGATAAACAGATTTGTTAGATTTTTCAGCTTTTTCATCGCATTTTGCTTAATAATTTGGCTCTAATGACGCTGATGATGACTTACAATTTTTCATATTATATTCTTTTAATAATTCTTGAAAATAAGTTTTTTGACTGAGTTTAATATATCTTGTTTCGAACTTAAACTTTATTATTTCATTCTTTTCTCTACATCCGATAATTATATCATCCACGTATGCTGCAACCATAACTAAGTTTTCATTTATTTTCTTCTATATAAGCAGGGTTCATTTTTGCAGCTTTCAAATCCTATTTTGCTTATAACTTCATTCAACTTAAAGTACCATTCTCTAACTGCTTGCTTTAAGCCATATAGAGATTTATGGAGACGTAAAACTTTATTTGGGTACTTTGGCTGTTCCATATATATTTCTTCCTTTATATAACCGTTTAAATATGCTGAAACCACATCTAATTGATCCAAATGCATATTGTACTCGCCTGCTAATGCAAAAAACATTCTGATCGTTTCGTACTTTTGATTACAACCCTTAGCTACTAACCTTGCTTTAAAACGGGTCAACTTTTCCTTTACAATTTTTCTTTAAAACTTAAATTTTTTAAAAATTAATTTTTAATAATTTGTTGACCTTTTGGCCATTCTTCTAACGACCAAGTTCTTTTCTTTTTTCGTGTTGATATTTCTTTTTTCATAGCCTCTTTCCATTCCTTATTTATTAAATTGGATAATGCCTATTCAAAAGTTCTTGAAACGTCATCCTCCACCGCATTTTTTACTTTTTGAGGGATTTTTCTAGAACGAACCGGCTTACCATTTGGAAAAATTCTGGGTCTACCTGGACCGCGTTTGACAGTTGATTTGACAGCATGACTTCATCAGAAGAACTATCGCTATTCAACTTTTCTGTTTTGAAATATTCTAAATCTTCTAGATCATTCAATTCGCTTGAGTAATCTTGTAATTCTTTATTATGCGCTTATTGACCTTCAGAAATTTTGCTATTGTCTTCTGATTCTAAGCTATCCGAATCGTTGATTAATAGATCATTATTTATTTGCTGTTGTCTTTTAGTGCTTCCTTTATTGATAACTTCATGAAAATCTATAAAATGATTCGATTCAAATTCCACTCCAGTATATTTAAGTTCATTAAATACAACATTTCGGCCCTCAATAGCTTTATGACTTGCCTTGTCATATAATCGATATGCTTTACATACATTTGAATATCCTACCATTACCATATTCAAGCCTTTGGGTTCAAATTTTCTTTCCTTTTTGTCTAAAATAGCAACGTTTGAACCGAAAATTTTTAATTGATTTACCTTGGGTTTATAACCAGTTCATATTTCGTAGAGAGTCATCTGAAATCTTTGCTGGAGATCTATTGCGTAAATAAACCGCTGTTGCCAATTCTTCAGCCTAAAGATTTTGACTCAGACCAGAATCTACCAACATACAACAAACCATTACTGTGGATCGATTACACCTTTCTGCTAATCCATTCTGCTGTCGCGTATAAAGTACAGTGAGCTGTACTTTATACCATTATCGCTAAGGAGACATTTTATTTTTCGATTGGTTTGGCGTTCTACCAGCTCTTTAGAGATTTAAAATTTTTCAAAAACTTCGCTTTTATATATCAGAAAAGAAACAAAAATTTTTTCTTGATTTATCATCTATGAATGTTATAAAATACTTTGATCCACCTATTGAATCTACATTCATAGGACCACATACGTCAGAATGTATTAAATCTAACAAATCATCACACATTTTTTCTGATTGTTTTGGAAATTTGATTGCATGGGTTTTGCTTACCATATAAATTTTACACGGATCTTCAGGTTTCTTATACCTGTTAGAGCAACGAAGCAGCTTATCTACAATGTCTTATTGAGATACTCTTTTATTACACTTGTTGTTTTTAATTACTTATTTGTATATTACACAATTGTATGTAGAATACTTTTTATTAATTGTCATTCATATTCTTATATTTTCATTCATTAAATCAACCTGAAATACATAAAACTGTTTTAGTATTTTTTAATAGGTTATGGGCCCAGACTGGTTCTGAATCTAATCTGGTGTCTTAGAGAATCTTATGAAAATCCATGGTATAAAATAAGACGAAACGATTAAATAAATAAAAGCAGAAATCGTGAGTATGGCTGGTGTTGTGCGTATAGAATCGCTAAACGCGGAGAACCATGACACATGGAAGTTGCAAATGCGTGCTATCTTAGTGAAGAATGATTTATGGGCATATGTTGACGACAGCATCAAATGCCCCACAATTGCAAAAGAAGCCGAATCGTGGGAAAACCAAGACCAGAAGGTGGCTGCTGATATTATGCTTGCGATGAGTTCTTCGGAAATAGGTTTGATATCAGAATGTTAAACTGCACGACAGATTTGGCTGAGGTTGGAAGCAACTTATCAATCGAAAGGTCGGGCTCGGAAAGCAACTTTACTCAAACGTAAAGCATTATCGCGTATGCGATAATGCGGTGTCAATATTAAGAGAAATTGGTGTTTGCATCGGTGATGAGCTGCTAGTCATTTTATTGCTTTATAGTCTTCCAGATCCAGAAACACGTGACGTATTACCAAAGCCCGAGTTGCTTCGCGTGAATATTTTAGAGGAATACACATGTTTAATGTGGTAAGCTCGGACATTTTGCAAGAAATTGTAGATCAAAAGTAAAAAATATGCAAGGTATTCAAAGAGTTGAGGTAGATACAAAGAAATCAAATATTTGTTTTACATCAATGGAATAGGTGTTTCTGTGCCCGACTGATAATACAAAGTGATGCTTTGACAGTGGATGCACTTCGCACATGAGTGCTGACATTAATAATATTGATCAGTTTTCAAAAATGAATCAAACGATTCACTTGGCAAACAATAGCAAGGCTACAATAAGCCTATGAACATTTCTGTCAATAATCGTGGTTTAAATTCGAACTTGCAGTTGAAAGACGTTCTTTATGTATCTGACTTAAGAACAAATTTGTTATCGGTATTACCGACAGTGGTTATGAGGTAATATTTAGTAAAAATAATGCAATAGTAACTGATATAAGTAAAAAAGTATACCTTTGTGCAGAAAGAATAGGCAATTTGTATTATGTGAAAAATGAAAACACAGCAAATATAACTGAAGCCAAAAATTAACTCGATTTATAGCACTACAAAATGGGACTTGTGTCAATATGGCAAAGAATGGTGATATATATGGACTAAATTTTAGACAAGAATTGAAATTATCAACCTGTGAAGTTTGTATAAGTCAAAAACAAACACGCACGATTTTTCCAAAAAGTTAAAATAATAGGTCCAAACAATTACTGGAAATCATCCATAGTAATTTATGTGGACCAATAAGATGTAAATCAAATTCTGGTGCTCAATACTTTGTAACGTTTATAGATGGTGCGAAGTATATTTTTTGAAAAAAAAAAATCAGATGTATTTCTTGCTTTCCAAAAATATAAAGCTTCGGCAGAGAATTTCACTGGTCAGAAAATTAAAACGTTACAATCAGACAATGGGCGTGAATATTGTAACCGGGAGTTTGAGTCCTATTTGGAGAAACATGGTATAAAATGACGTTTGACAACATGGCTGACTTCCAAAACGTTCGTATACAGAGTTTTTTACAGTATTGCTACTGTATTTAATCCCCATACACATGCAAAGTTCCGAAGCAATGCATCAACTATAAAACCGATGCCTTGCTTGCTTTCTTATTGCATAAAAAATGTTTGGTGGCGGCGTTTTGAAATGGTATATATTGTATAATTATTGTACTGCGGCGTTATGAAATATGATGCTTTGTTCAAACACAAAGCAATTGACGTTTTGGAAGCCAGCCCATCTCATACTCCACAACAAAACAGAACGACAGAACGTAAAAATAAAACCCTTGTCGAAATGTCGCGATGTATGATGAAACATTCCGAATCATCTGCGTCGTTTTGGAAAGAAGCCATTAATACTGCGTTTTATATTAGAAACAGATGTATTACAAAAAGTAATAATGAGATTCCTTATAACATTTTGACAAATAAAAAACCTACAGCGATGCA
Organism: Linnaemya vulpina; assembly: GCA_963675445.1. NCBI lineage: Eukaryota > Metazoa > Arthropoda > Insecta > Diptera > Tachinidae > Linnaemya > Linnaemya vulpina. The sequence goes on along the minus strand of OY776279.1, from coordinate 40,926,597 downwards.
TATGAAAGTTTTTGGTTTTAAAGGCTACGTGCTAAATAAAAATCCTAACAATCGCGTTCAGAACAGTGTGTTTTCTTGGGATATTCTTCTGAATCAAAAGCTTATCGTATGTGGTCTCCAAAGAAAAGAGATGTTATAATTAGTCGAGATGTAAAGTTTATTGACGAAATTGGTTTTAATGACAAATATGAGGACTTTTATGACATAAAAAACAACAATCTTGAAATTGAATTGAAAAAGTCTCATAAAATAGTTCAATTGGAAACAGGTATAGACAACAGTCCAGCAGATATCGATATCAGTCCAACAAATGTCGATGTCAGAAGTGAAAAATGTGGCAGAGGACGTCCAAAACTGCTTAGGTTAGGTACACGTGGACGACCTAAGAAGTTGTATCATGCAATAAAAGAGGATGAAACTAATTCCAACAATGAGGATTGTGAGTCAACTCAGTCAGAAAATGATTTTGAAGAGTGCGAACTAGCTTCCTCTACGGCGATGTCTGATCCTGTAAGTTTTAACCAAGCTATGGAGGCGCCTGATGCAAGGATGCAAATGGCTGGACGATGGCAATACAAGACGCATGTTTGATCTTTAATACGTAACAATATATGGATAGCCGATTAGTATTTCGTACAAAATATGATGAAAAGAGAAAAGTTCGTCTCGTAGCAAAAGCGTATGCTCAACTTCCTGGTGAAAATGTTCACCAAACTTGCTCTCCCGTAGCCCGTTCCTCATCAGTCAGACTTTTAACAGCGTTGGCAGCAGAATTGCACTTGGAGATACACCAAGTGGATGTGATTACAGCCTACTTGAACGGTGATCTGCAGGAAAACGTACACATCAACATACCTGATAGCTTATCCAATCCAATGGATCCAATGGTAATAAAAACCATAGTAGAAATGTTGAAAAAACAGCTAAGAAATATGTACAGACCCTATATACTACAAAAACTCCTGTATGTCTTTCGAAGAAAGCTTTTACGGACTACGTCAATCTGGTCTTATGTGCTACAAATTATCAACAGAATTGTTAAAATTGGGTTTGAAGCCAACTAAAAAGGATCCTTCTCTATTTTCAAAAAGAGAAGGAGATAAAATTTTACTTATTTTAATTTACGTAGATGATTTGTTAATAGGTTCAAATGAACCTGAATGGATACACCATTTTAAGACGTCCTTATCTCAATGCTTTGAGATGAAGGATATTGGCCCGGTGAAACGTTGTTTGGGCATTGAATTTTACCAAAACCTTGGTTCAAAGCAGATTTTCTTATCACAGCTTAACTACGCCGAAAATGTTTTGGATCGTTTTGGTATGTCGGAATGCAGACCTGTAATGACTGCTTTGGAGCCAAACTGCAAATTGACTCGTTGTTTAATCAAAGATGAAAAAATAATGTCAAAATATCCTTATCAAAGGTTAATAGGAGCGTTAATGTATCTTGCTGTAACAACACGCCCCGACATTTCATATGCGGTAAATTAAATTTCATATGCGGCAATGAGTTAAACGAACTTTGCGGTATATACGAGGGACACTCGACTAAGGATTACAATATAAGGCTAGCAACATAGAATTATATGGAATAGTTGATGCAGATTGGGGATCACACCTTACAGATCGTCGATCGTACTCTGGCTATGCATTCATATTAGGAGCTGCTGCAATAATTTGGGAAGCCCGTAAGCAGCGAACAGTATCTTTATCTCGTACCGAATCTGAATATATAGCCATATCCGATGCAAAGAAAGAAGCTCTTTACATTAGAAGTATTCTTGTTGATATTGGTATAAACTACGAAAATATTACTTTGTTCAATAATAGCCAAAGTGCACAAAAACTAATAAACAATTTTGGATACAATTCGAGAACGAAACATATTGATATTCGCCACCATTTTATTCGCTAATGCGTTCGTAATCACAATATAACACTCGAATATATGTCAACAGAAAACATGCCAGCTGATATGTTAACAAAGCCAGTTGACAAAACCAAACAACATTCTTCTTCAACTAACTTGGGTTTAATAATTGAACATCAAAAGAACTTTTAGTATCTCTACTTCGAGGGGAGATGTTAGAGCAGCGAAGCAGCTCATCTACAATGTCTTATTGATATACTCTTTTATTACACTAGTTTTTAATTACTTGTTTGTACATTACATAATTGTACGTAGAATACTTTTTATTAATTGTCATTCATATTCTTATTTTTTCATTCATTAAATCAACCTGAACTACATAAAATTGTTTTAGTATTTTTTAATAGTACCTTTTAGCATATTTTTCCTCGATAAATCGAATAAACTTTGGTAATTAAGATGTCCATATCTTCAATGCCAAGTTTCGTTGTAAGAAGTTACAGCACATATTTTTTCCTTCCATAGATTTGCATTAAATACCAACAATTCTTCTTGGTGTTTGGCCTTTAAAATTAATTCGCCATAATTATCAGTAAAGATTGCTCCATTTATATTGAATTTAATTTTGCCACCATATTTAACTACTTTTTTAACGGACAGGAAATTTCCATTTAATTTTGGAGAATAGAAAACATCCTTCATTTCAATTTTAGAATTATTTACGAAAACATTCATTGTCCCAATTCCTTTGGCAACAATTGACTTTTTATTTGCTAAAATAATATTTTCAGTACATTCTTCTAACTTTGACAACATTGGGATTTGAGCAAATATGACTTGTAGCTCCACTATCGATGTACCAAGATGTTGACGTACTCACATTTGACTTTCACATTGCAATTAGTGAATAAGATTTTTCGTTATTCTGCCTCACATTACATTTATTTGCGTAATATCCTTTCTTACCGCATACGAAACAATTTCCTTTCGACTTTGGATTTTCTTGGTTTCTTTTTGGTAGCACCAAAAGCTTGCTGTGTCAAACTATTTTCATTTTGATGATTTTGTCGTTCGAATTCTTCTAGAAGTTTACTATTAAGCGTTCCTACTGATGGTAATGTGTTTTGATATTCGATCGGAAGACTTGACAACAAAATAATTACTAATATCTCATCTTGCATACAATATACGCTAATTTTTCAGCCATTTAAATATTCTACCATATTTCTGCTATTTTTCATATTCAGGTTCAACAATTTTTTATATATAGAAACCTTCTGGATTGGACCACTATATACAAATGATGGCCCAGAGAGCCCTTTATATAGCAGAAAAGGTCTTATGGCTGAAATAATTTTGGAATTCGAGTAATACCAGTTTTAAAATTTTGTTTCTCGACAGGATTAGTGGCCGTTATGAGGAAATGGGAAATACATCCAATATGCCACTTTATACAAATGATGGCTCAGGGAGTCCTTTATATAGCAAAAAAGATCTTATGTCTGAAATATTTTTGGAACTTTAATAATATCAATTTCAAAACAATTCTCTTAAAAAGTGTGCTTGGCAGGATTAGTGGTCATTGTGGGTAAATGGGAAATACTATCAATATGATACTATTTACATATGATGGTCCAGAGAGTCCCTTATATAGCAAAAAAGGTCTTATGTCGGAAATAATTTTGGAATTCGATAACGCTGTTGAAATCTAATGCCATCTGACAACTCTTTCTTGTACAATATGAACGTTGTTCCATTTTTTCCTTATCCATCATATCATATTATATTAAATTTTCATTCTCAATAAAACCATTGAATAGTAAAAAACATAAATCAGTATTTCTTTTAAATTTTACCAGGTTATGGGCCCAGATGCCCTTATTGTGGAATTTTTTTTTAAAGAAAAAGTTAAATTAAAAGGAATTAAATTAAATTGAGAGCGCCGATCAAACAAATTGAGAAGTTGGATGATATAACTACGATAGTTTGTGCATTCAAATGAAAAGTGTGCTGATTCACAGCGGCTTCTGGAAATATATTAGTCGGTACACTAAAAAACCGGCTGATGGCGAAGCTAAAGTTAAATGAGAGTCTGATGACGAAAAGGCGCTCGCATCAATTTGCTCATGAGTGAAACCACACAGTTGGGCTATATACGAAGCTGTACGTCATCCCATGAGGCATGGAAGAAATTGCAACAAGTGCATTTCCCGCGAGGTCCAATGCAAAAGATTTCAGTGTAAATGTCAGATAAAGGTAATGTACAGCAACATTGAAATGAACTTGCAGAATTGTCGGAAAAATTAGCCGAAAGTGGAATAACAATCTAGGAGGTGCTATTATCTAGTCTTCCAAGGGAATTTGATAACTTTGTGGTAGCCATGGAAACGCGCGATAATTTTCCTAGTTTAACTTTGCTTAAATATAAGCTCCTAGAAGAAGAAAAAAGGAGAAAAGACAAACTGGAAACTGAACAAACGTCTGGTATACAACAACAAGTTTTAGTAGCAAAAACAGAAAATTCTAAAAAAGATAAAAGGTATAACTCAAGAAAAAGTTCAACGGCAAATCAAATGAATTGCAATTGACTGCGGATTAAATGTTTATTTTGATGCAAGCTGTGCAATTATAAAAAGATCAAATTGTAAAATCGTGCTGAGAGCAGAACGCAGAAACAATATGTTTGTAGCAAGTGCAAGTTCGGCTACAGAAGTTGGTGCGGCTGGTAATGCTGACACAAATCTTCTCTGGCATAATAGATACAGCCTTTTAAATCGTAAAAGTCCTTATGATTTGTTAAACAAAAGCATGGTAATGGGTATTAATATTAAAAATAATATTGGTAGAGCAAAATTGCAAGACTTGTTTGCTAAGTGTTCAATCTTATTGAACACTTAAAAATAAACAATAAAATATTGTAATGAAATTAAAATTGTGAAATAAATTCTTATAAAATGTATACTTATCTTTATAATTAATTGTTGTATGTGTAAAGGTACCACTGTGATAGTCGTTTACATAAATAAAACAAATGTTTGAAACACTGAAGAGGAATTTGCGCGCTGCAAAATCCAGTGGAATTCGGGTCTCCGCCTGATATTGGCGGCAATAGGTCACATTGGTTCCTTTTTCACATTCTAAACTTACTTACCTCTCGGCTTTCGATCAAACTACTTACCTTTGTGCTCTAGACCAACCTACATTAATATCTTATTTATAACACTGCTCTGCAAAAAATAATTTTTTGTCTCTCCTTTAAATAATGCTATGTGCACTACATGGATTTTGATGCGCTAAACTCGCATCCGTTTTCGGTTTTTTCCATCAGGTCGAGATTTTTTAAGAACGTGGCAATTTTTTGCCCCTAAATTAGCCAGGTACGTAGACATATTTCATCCTAACTCGCGAAAGAGTTATCCGATTTTAAGAAATAAAACATCAGAAGATGTGTAACAAAATAGTTTTTATTTTAGTCAAACGTAGTTTTTCTTTATCTACCATCGTTTTGGAATTATTCTGAAATGAATCGAGAAAAAAATTTGTTTTCGTGCAAAATTCGCAACTTTTTCCAGTTTAAAAATAGAATTTGAAAAAACTTAAAGCAAATATTCACCACTTTGCACTTTTGTCTAATAGCTACAGGTCTTAGAAATAAAAAAGCAGTAAGCCATAAAAATCGGTTAAAAAATTTAGTTATTATTTTCACTTTAGCGCAGGTATCCAATATAATAATGCAAACAACCTAACATGTGTATGACGATAGCATTTCGTTAAGTCAGCAGGTAATGGAACTAAAGTACAACGATATTTTGCATGGTTATCCATATAAACAACGCATATTTTGTTGATAAAGTCATGAAGAATTTCATTCATCATTCTTTGAAAAGACGCAGCAGCATTCTTTAATTGAGAAGGCATTCGAGTGAACTCATAATGTCCTGTTGGAGTAGAAAACACAGTTTTATGCATATCTTCTGAAGAAAATGTAATTTGATGAAACCCTTTTGCTAAATCGATTGTGCTAAAATAGTAAATAAATCTTCCATATTTGGAAATTTTTCATCAATTGTCACGGCATTAAGTTTTCTGAATTCAACAACTACTCTCCATTTCAGTTCATTAGATTTATCTCATTTTTTTGGAACGATCCATATAGGAGCACTGTATGCACTACAAGATTTTTTTATTATACTTGACTTTAACATATCTTTTATCTGTTTCTCGATATGTTTTACAATATACGGGTATATCATTTATTGTACGTATATTGTGTTTGTATTTGTTAATGTGGTTAAATTTTGATTCTCAATATAAAAAACGGAATTACATTCTTTTATCAATTTGGTTAATTCAGTGATTTCTTCATTATTTAAATTTTTTCTTTTTAATTTACTAATTATTTGGTTTATTCGTGTTTCACTAAAATTTATATCGATTGTTAATTATAATATATTCTATATCTTGTTTAGTTAATGATTCTTCAGTATTTTTGAAAATTAATGGTATTCTAGCGTTATCAGTTGTTGAAACATTCCGTGTAAAGTCAATTTTCGCCTTAAGTGGTCGTAAAATATTGCAACCTATAATACCATCAAAATCATTCATTATTTCTGTTTTTTTTTTAATTTGATTTTGTATCTACCAGTAGTTTAATCGGAATTGATTTTGTTTTCAATACTATGCAGGAAAGATTTTTTCGGCTTGTAATTGAAAATTTTTAACTTCGACATTATCTACATCCGTTGGAACGGCTCTATTAAAAGTATTTGTACTCGTATGTTGCATGTGACCGCTTCTTCCGTTAGAAAAATTTCTATTATTATATCTGCTATTTACTGTTCTATTGCCATTTTTATAATTTTGAAATGTATTAAGGCATTCCCAATTATATAAATTTCCATTATCATTATTAAAACTTTGGTAATGTTTATTCCAAACATTTCCATTTCGGCTACTTATACTATTTTATGAATTTCAATTTCCTACATCGTTAAAATTACTTAAAATTATTTCTATCAAAATTTCCCGAACTATCTTGAATATTCCGATTTGAGTATCGCGGGTTGTTATTGCCATAATGATTATTTGAAAAGAAATTGTTCTTGGAAAAAGAAGATTGTAAAAATTGAGAGGTTTGAAATTTGGTTGCATAAAAGTAATCTGTTTCGATTAGAATCTCTTTAGCATTTGATAATGAAAAAGGATTTCTTGATTTTAATATTAATTTTGGTTCGTTGGGTAACTTATCAATAAAAACTTTTAAAATCAGTTTTCGTTGTTTTTACAACTAAACTACTTATTTTTAACTTGAGTTTAGTTTTTAAGGATTCAATATAATCATAAAATTGATTAACACTTATTTTTACTTCGGCTATTTTAATTTTATTTATTATACTCTCAATACTATCTGGTATAGTAAAATTAATTCTAAGTATTACTTGTATTTCATCCCATTTTGTGGGATTATTATTGTTTATAAGCGAATTGTTAGCATCATTAACAAACTTGTTTCTCACTCTCAAATCAAGTAATCCTTCGACATTTTGCATAAATACCTCTAAGTCCTCAGGCTTTCCGTGAAACTTTGGAATATCAGAAAGTAGCTGGAATGGTATTAATGCTGTTGTTGCCATTTAAGTTGTATTGCTACTAGCTACCAATGAAAATTGGAAAAACGTTCACATGTATTTAAGTATAAAATTCAAACCATAAAATTTTGACTTAGGTATGATGGAACAAAAAATTCAGAAAAATGGGACATGAAGAAAATAATCAAATGGTAACACGGTTATGAAAACAAAAACGTGATAACATCAGTTGGATACAGTTCTCGGATTGTTTTTCATAATAAAAATTGTGTAAATAGGAACTGTTATCACATTCAACTAAGCCACCTAAAAAGTGATGACAAACACAATATACACATGAGTACTGATGACGAAAGTGTTGCGACTTTCGAAAACAGCTGTTCTGCTCTGCTGTGTAAGTTGAATAAAAACTGATGTTGACTTTCCTTTGTGCCTAGGAATATTTATAATCATGTCTTTCTGAGATTTTAACTAAGTTAGAACAATTAGCCTATATAAATATTAATGTAGAAATTATTTATTGTATTTAAAAAATTTATTTGAAATATGTATGCGTATTTTCTTTTAATGTTTCTTATACAAAAGTTATTTTTATATTAAATATTTTTAAAGCAAATAATGGACAAAAGAAGTTTGATATTTGCAACAATATATTCTGTTACTTGTTTTTTAAAATTTCTTTTTATTAAAGTATAATAATAATACAAATAAAGATAGGAACAAGTTGGTTTACATAAATATATATGTAACTAAATGCATATGTATGTACACAGAAAAATACATTCATGTACATATGCGAATTTAGACATAATTACATAAAATTTGGCAACAATTACAATTCACATTTTAAATATAAATAAAATTTAAGCAAACCTAAAAATTTGCAACAATTAACATACAGATTTATATACATATATCAAATTGAACATATTTATATATATATATATATATATATATATATATATATATGTATATATATATATATATATATATATATATTAGCCCGTCCCTTATATATGAAAATTTAATTTTTCTAATGCATACCCTCTAATATTGTTCGAAATGGTCTAGAAGAGCTAAATTAAAAATATTAAACCTTTTGGACAATGTTAACCCATGCCAAGACTCGGTCAAATTTTACATTTGGGGTCATATAAGGCTATATATGGAGTTTCTAAAAAAAAACTTTTGATAGACAAATTTAATAACAACATTATGAAATATGATAATTATTATAAAAATTACCCATCTGTAGCCAATACTAACCCTTTCTGGCCCACGTATATTTGAATAATACAACAAAGAAAGCAAACTTCATACGCTTATCATGTGCATGATTTAATTTGGTTTAAAATTGTTTTAAAATTTCTCATCTTTTATTCTACATAAACTTAAATTAAATATTATGCAACAGCAGCAGTGGCGACAGAAATAAGTACAAACTAACGGTTGTTTGCTCAGTTGAGCAAATTGTTATTGGTGTATTTCTGCATAATTTGTTTTCAATGCTATTGCTTTTGCCTTTTTTTATTAAGAACTCAAAGCGTCTACAAAATTGCTCGCAATTTACAGCTACTAAAGTACAGATTTCTTTTGTACAACGTTTATTTATAAATGATTTGGATTTATTAGTAATTTACAGCTATTCGCTATTTTGTGTTGCGGAACATTTACTTATTTTTAATTGTGAAAAAACTTTCAGTGCTAATTGAAATCATTAAGATCAACATGTCTCTCGCGTTACGCAGCTCTTTCAAAAAAATATAATTAGTGGGAGATGTAAAACATCAAATAAATGGAACAAAGCTTCCATCAAATAGACAAGTTCTATCAGTTTTGTTTTTTAATACTCGTCAAGTAAAATTAACAGTTAGTGCAAGTGCAAATCTTGTGATTCGGGAATGCATGATATTTTGGGAAAAAGCTAGACTTCCCACAAAAGCTTTTCCAAACAGTGTTAAAAAACTTACAGATCTGCATAATGTTTGGAGAAAACTGCAAAAGGGATCAAAAAATACAACTGATGCGTTTAAAGCCCGTGAAAGAAAATTCGTTGATCATTTGGATAACTTGTTTGACATCGCACATGCTGATGCATTAACTACAATAGCAATTGAGGAGGATAGATTGTTTTTACAACGACAGAGAGAAACAGGTCGCCCGGGTCATTTGGCAGGTGTAGATAGCATTTTGGCTGAAAAAGAGGATCGAAAACGGCAAAGGGAATTGGCATTTGAACAAAGGCGCTTGAAAACCGAAGAAGCTACGACGTCTAATGCTTGTTATGTTTTTCCATCAGATGATTCCACCTCAGAGGACTCGGATAATACAATCTCACCTGTTTTACCACTAAAAAAAGAAGAGGTATTAAAAAGACGAGGAAGAAAAGAATTCCTTACTCCAAAATTGGTATCAGCTTTTGATAGATGCCAATTGAGTGTAAGAGATGCAGTTTTTATTGTTCAGGCTACCATGGAAGCACTTGGCCATAATATCGATGATTATCCAATCAACAAATCATCTATCCAAAGAATTAGGGTAGAAAAAAGAAAAGAACGTGCAGAAGCTTTAAAAAGTGACTTTAAAAGTAGTATTCCAGAAGTTGTTACATTACATTGGGATGGTAAATTAATGCCTGCTATAAATATAAAGAATGGCAAGGAAGAACGATTACCAGTACTTATCACTTATGGAAAAAATGAACAACTTATTGCAGTACCAAAGCTAGAAAATTCTTCCGGCAAAGAGCAGGCACAAGCCGTTTGGTCCTCAATAGTGAACTGGAATTTAGAAGACAGCGTGCAAATTTTGTGTTGCGATACAACGGCATCTAACACTGGTCGTTTTAAAGGTGCTTGCGTACAATTAGAACAAAAGTTCGACAGAGAATTATTATTCTTCGCTTGCCGTCATCATGTGTATGAACTTGTTCTTAAAAGTGCTTTTGAATGTAAACTCAGTGAAAATAAAGTCGGGCCCGACGTAACTCTTTTCAAAAAATTTAAGGAGAATTGGAGTAACATTAACAGCCGCAATATTCAATATTTTCAAAATGATATAAATAAACATTTTTCGCTTGAAAAAATTAAAGATCTTTTAATTTTTTATTCAGCTCAATTAAAAAAAAACAAACAAGAAATGATTATAGAGAGTTAATAGAGTTGTGCATTATATTTATGGGTGGAAATACCGACAACAAACTAACAATCAGACCACCAGGAGCAATGCACCACGCACGTTGGATGGCCAAGGCGATATATTCGATAAAAATGTGTCTGCTTCAACCAGAGTTCAATTTAACAGACCAAGAAAAAGACGGATTACTTGCTTTGAGTTTGTTTATAGTCACAACATATGTGAAGCCGTGGATAACCTGTCCGTCAGCATTAAAGGCGCCGTACCAGGATTTATGTTTCCTCAAAACATTGAAACAATATGAAAACATCGATAAAGAAATATCGAAATCAGCTTTCGGGAAGTTTTGTCAACACTTGTGGTATTTGTCGCCAGAATGTGCTATATTTTCTTTATTTGACAATGATGTGGAATTGGAAACAAAGGCAAAGATGGTGGCAAACTTTAGTAAAGATAATGTTTCCAATAATATAAAACGCTACATTCTAGATGAGGACAGCACTGATTTTTTATTAAGTAAGCACATGTTACTATTTTTAATTGTATGTCTTTTATTAACTTTATTTGTCTTGCAGAAAAACAAATGTGCGACTTTATCAACAACAAAAGCAAAGATACTCTTATAAATTTGAGAATACCGGATGATTTTTTAACAGTTTCTCCCATTTTATGGAATGAAAACGCATCATATATAAAGGCCAGAGAATTTATTTCTGATCTGAAGCCAATAAATGATGTTGCTGAGAGATCGGTAAAGCTCATGCAAGATTTTCACGGTTTGATCACTGCAGATGAAGAACAAAAACAATATTTACTACAATGCGTGCAGGAGCACAGAAAGTTGTATCCGGATTGCAAGAAAGACACTCTCAAGAGAAAATATCCAAACGAATAATTAATACATAACTTTGTTCCATTATAACCATAACAAACCCCCACGTGAGCGTATATCAAAATTTTAAATTCTGGCATAAATTAACGGTAATCATTTTGTTTATATTTCGTATTTACTTATGTGTAAGAAAGCATTAGAACACAATAAAAAACCCTAAATGTTATATGATTAATAGCAGTTTAAAAAAAATAATGTACAATAAATAAAAAACTGTATGTGTATGTAAACTGACAGTTTCTAAAATATGGGAAGTTTGCCTTCTTTGTTGTATTATTCAAATATACGTGGGCCAGAAAGGGTTAGTATTGGCTACAGATGGGTAATTTTTATAATAATTATCATATTTCATAATGTTGTTATTAAATTTGTCTATCAAAAGTTTTTTTTTAGAAACTCCATATATAGCCTTATATGACCCCAAATGTAAAATTTGACCGAGTCTTGGCATGGGTTAACATTGTCCAAAAGGTTTAATATTTTTAATTTAGCTCTTCTAGACCATTTCGAACAATATTAGAGGGTATGCGTATCATATTTGAAAAAAAAAAAAACCCATATAAGGGACGGGCTAATATATATATATATATATATATATATATATATATATATATATATATACAGTCTGGATGGGTGGAGTGAACTAATTTTTGCAGAGCGATTTCATAATACCAAGGTTGTTCACTATATCAAGGTTGATATTTTTTATATTAAAATGAGCTAATTTATTTATTTAAACACATTTATTGTTCATAAATTTTTTAGTTTTTTGGATTTAATATTGAATATTAAGTTTAGAAATGAAAGAAATTTGTAATAGTTGTTAGTTTCTTTGATTTGTTCACCGATATTTGCACGAAGGTAATGTAACACTTGAATATTTCCGGAGTTTGTAGTATTTGCCTCAGCCCATTCGATACCTTTAGCGTAAATTTTAATGTTTTCAGCCGCTGATATCGGATTTGTGTTTGCTGGTGTTTCGCCATTTTCTCCGTCATCTGATATGGCAACTATTTTAATATTTCCATTTTCATGCAATAATTCAACAAACAAATCAACCTTGACACACGAACTTTACTGAATATGCGCGCACGCTTAAATGAATTCACACTGAGTGTCCATACTGAATAGAATCCGTATGTATTTATGTGTATGTACATATATGTGAATACTCTAAAAGAATCGTTACTTTACCGTTATTTAGTGGTTTCTCAAAAATCCTATATTCTTTGTCGTTGTTTTTCTCTTTAAGCTATTTTAAAACCTCCCTTATATTATGTTCACTCCATAGAGTCTCATGATTGTTCACTCTATAGAGTAGTACTTATAAAAATTTTGGTATTCACTCTAACGCGGTGTTCATATCATCGGGGGTTGTAACATTTTGACAACTATAGATTAATTGGCTGCCAAGTACATATATCCATATTGTCGTTTTATTTACATCTCTTTCTAATCTTTGTAATACTGCCGCCCACTTAAGCCTATTCGACCCGAATAGGCATACAATCACCTCTTCCATAGTGCCCCAATCGTTCGAGATGTACTTACTTCATTTTCGACCTTGGGCTATTATGCTTCTGTATCTGGTATACAACGTCATTCACTCTCTTATTCACTTCATACGGGCCATCCCAGTGAGTCTGTAATTTTGGGGACAATCCTTTCTTCTGTTGTGGGTTATAAAGTAAAACCAATTGTCCTTCCATAAATCCCTCCGGATTTGCTGCGCGGTCATACCTAGCCTTCATCTTGTCACTGACCATCTTGATTCTATTACGCACGAACTCATGCATTTCGTTTAAGTCTTCTTTCTCTTGGGACGTAACAGCTCCTTCTTCTACAGTTGGCTTAACACCAAATTCCAAATCACCAGGTAGTTTTAATTCCGTCCCGAAGATAATTTTGGCTGGCGTTCTCGATGTTGAGTCGTGTACAGCTGACCTATATGCCATCAAAAATTTGGGGATGGTCTCGTCCCAATCCCTCTGATGGTTGCTTACTACTTTTCGTAGGTACTCTTCTAAGGTGCGGTTTCTACCATGCCATCAGACTGTGGATGCAATGGCATAGTTCTGGTTTTCTTTATCCCATATAACTCGCACATTTCCCTGAATATGGCAGACTCGAAATTCCTTCCCTGGTCGGAATGTAATTCTATTGGGACACCATAGCGTCATACCCAGTTGTTGAAGAATGCATTTACAATTGTCTTTGCTTCCTGGTTAGGTATAGCATATACCTCTGACCATTTACTGAAATAGTCCATTACCACAAGTACATAACGATTTCCGGCTTCAGTGACGGGAAAGGGACCTGCTACATCCATTGCGATCCGCTCGAATGGTGCTCCTGAGTTGTATTGTTGCAGATGTCCCCGGCTTCTTCTTACTGGGCCTTTGGCTGCTATGCACTGTGGGCAGTTTGCTATCCAGTCGGCTACGGCTTGCTGACATCCAACCCTATAAAAACGCTGCTTCAGTTTCTCAAGTGTTTTTGTTACTCCAAGATTACCGCCACTAGGCCCATTATGAAACTCCTGTAAAACTTTACTTATCTTGGAGTATGGCACAAGTATTAAATTTGAAGTTGTTTTGCCATCTAAACTTTCCCATACGTGGTATAAACACCCTTTTATTACCTTAAGGCTGATCCACTGAGCCCAATAACATTTGGCGAGTGGGCTTTCAGCCGAAATTTCATTCCGGGATGGTCGTCTGTCCTCTTCTTTGGCCGCTATAATTTTCCTTAGTATGCCGTCGTCCCTCTGTGTGACTGACCAGTCTTCATCAGGGCCGATGTGCATTAGCCGAACATCCACAACGCCTTCCTTTTGCTCGGTTCTAACACAATGTTTACACTCTAAACAGCAGGGTCTTCTCGAAAGATCATCCGCATTGTTATGCTTTGTGCCCCTTCTATGCTCAATGCTGAAGTCGTAGCTCTGCAGGCGCTCAATCCACCTTGCCAGTTGCCCTTCAGGATTTTTAAACTGCAATAGCCATCTCAGTGCAGAATGATCGGTCCTTAATGTAAAGTGTTGACTATACAGGTACTTATGGTAATGTTTAATGCATACCAGTACCGCCAGAAGCTCACGTCAGTATCCACCACAAATTTTTCTCCAGCCATGGGATACGCTGGCACTGCTGACGTACATAATAATTCTGTGAGTTTCTGGAATGCATTTTCCTGTAGCTTGCCCCAATGGTATGGTCTCGACTTCTTTGTCAGCTCATGCAGGCTTGCAGCTACACTGGCAAAATTCGGCACAAAACGTCTATAGTATGTACAAAGGCCCAAAAAGCGCAATTCATGAAGATTTTTGGGATGATGCCAGTCCCTTACTGCTTTTATTTTATCTTCATCTGTTGAGATTCCGTCTGCTGTAACATGATGCCCCAAATACTTTACTTCTTTCTGGAACAATGCACATTTCTTCAAGCTGAGTTTCAATCCAGATGATAATATCCGTTGAAGAACTTCTGACATGTTTTTGAGGTGCTCATCAAAAGTTTTCCCCATCACGATTATGTCATATAGATATACCAAGCATGTCTTCCATTGAAGTCCTATCAGTTCCTTCTCCATTAGGCGTTCAAATGTGACCGGAGCATTGCAGAGACCAAATGGCATGACTTTGAACTGCCATAATCCGTTACCGACACTCAAGGCAGTTTTCTCCTTGTCTTTCTCTGCACTCTCCACTTGCCAATATCCGCTTCGCAAGTCCAGCGTAGAGAACCATTTGGTACCAGCTAGCATGTCCAAAGTGTCATCGATCCTGGGGAGCGGATAACTGTCCTTCTTGGTTATGTCATTTAGCTTCCTATAGTCTAAGCAGAATCCAGTACTGCCATCTTTCTTTTTAACTAAGACTACAGGCAAACTCCAAAGCCCAGAAGATGGCTTAATTACGACATCACGCTCCATTTCACTTACAAGCTCTTTTACTTTATCTTGCTTTCCTAGGGGTACGCATCTGGGTGGCTGTTTAATCGGCCTAGCTTTGCCTGTGTTAATTGCATGTTTAATCAATGCAGTTCTGCCCTGGCTTTGGCTTCCCATGGCGAAGATACTGGCATGCCTTTTTAGTAAATGTTTGGCTTTATTTTTATCTGTCGCTGATAGACCTGCTATCCATTTCTCTACGTATTCCTCAAATTTTTCACGTTCTTTTGCAGACAAATTAGTAGGCTCTATCTTCTTCTCGCAGTTTATTATTGCCTCTGCTAGAGTACACTGACCAACATCAGAGTTTTCTTTGATGACTTTTTCATGGTCTGACAAGTTAAGCACTCTAATAGGGACTATTCCTCCTTTGCTAGTTTTCACTAGAGCTTTCGGTGTTATAAACTCTCTCTTTAGATCTGCCGGTTCTGCAACCCACAACCGATTGTCCTCACAATATCCCTTCATCCGCGCCCATATGACTGTTTCAGACTGCGGCGGTATTGTCTGACTCTCAATAGCAAATACTCTTGTTACTTGCGGTTTGTTGTCATATCCAACATCAAGGGGTATTTCCACATTACGCCAAATCATCAGCTGTTGTCCCATATATAGATTAATGCCATGATTAATCATAAAATCAGCTCCAATAATAACCTCATCGACAATATCGGCAACAATAAACACATGTCTCACGTTGATGTTGGCTATAGTCACCTTCACTTCAATCTTACCATAGGCAGCGGCAGGCTCTCCAGTAGCTGTACGTAGCCGTATATTGCTTGACTCCTCGGATTTCCCCTTTACTATATCGGGCCTTATTACTGACTGCGATGCCCCTGTGTCTATGGTAACTACGTGCTTTTCCCCGTTGATGTGTCCGGACGCAGTGAGGTTGCTATTTTTCTGCTGCATCACTGATATGGAGATTGTGGGGCCCTCGTTTTCGAGAGCTAGCTCTTGCCCCTTATTGCTAGCTCGTTTTAGTTTAACGCGGACTCTCTTGATGTTGTTTTGTTCACCCGTTTGCTGTTTCTTGGTGGCGAAACAGATCTACCTCTCTTCCTTGGTGCTTTGCAGCTGCGCGGAAAATGACCGATCTTTCCGCAGTTAAAGCACTTAGGCTTTTCTTTGATAGCATTTTCTGCCAGCAGTTGTCGCATTGCCTCCTTAACGCTGGCAACTAGGTTGTTATCCTCCTCAGACAAAACCTCCACATTCCGCACTTTACATATCTGTGACTTGAAAACCATCCTTGCAGTCTCTTGAGCCAGCGCAAATGAAACAGTTTCAGCGAAAGATGATTTCTGCGTAGCGCACATTACCAGTTTAACATCAGAGTCGCGAATGCCGTTAACGAAAACCTCAGTTTTAAAGTGGTCCAGGAACGGGTGACTGTCGCCTGGATATGTGAGCTGGACTAAACGCTCGATTTCCATTTCGAAATTTCGTAGAGATTCGTTAGGTTTCTGAACTCTACATCGCAATTCCATTCTGTATAAATCGCACTTGTGCTCACCACCATACTTGCGCTGCAATGCTGCCATTATATCATTATAGTTGTTTCTGCTGCTTACTGGCACAGCCTCAAGTACCTCTGCGGCTGTACCCTTTAAGGACAAGATCAACTCTATGGCCTTTTCATCAGCATCCCATCCATTTCTGCTAGCAACCGTCTCGAACTGGAATTTGAAGATGCCCAATATTACACTGCCGTCGAGGCATGGCGATCTTATCCGCGCAGAAACTTCCGCAACTGCTCGTACTGGCCCGCCACCACACTCCAGGTTATGCACTTTGTCCTCTAGAGCATGCAATTTCTCTTCGAACTCCTTTGCATTCTGTTCCAGGCCACCGCTTTCTAGATGTTGGACTCTATCCGCTAGCTCTGAGAATTTATGCTCAATAGAATCCACGCTCCTGTTATGGCTTTAGAAACCTCTACCAGGGTCTCGTTCATGGCTTTATTTGACTCCTGTATTTCAGCTCCAAGCTTTTCGTGCATCTGCTGAGAGTTCTGTTTTGTTTCAGTTATTTCGGCTACAAGCTTGTCACTGCTAATCCTTGAAGCCTCTTGCATCTGCTGAGAGTTTTGTTTTATTTCACTTATTTCGGCTACGAGCTTCTCACTGCTGATCCGTGATGGCTCCTGCATCTGCTGAGAGTTTTATTTTATCTCACTTATTGCGGCTACAAGCTTTTCCAGTATCTACTGAGAGTTCTGTTTTGTTTCAGTTATTTCGGCTACAAGCTTGTCACTGCTGATTTTTGATGCAGTTTGTGCATCACTGATTCCTTTTATCTGAATCATCATAGCAGCGAACATTGAATTTATGTCCATGCTGCTGGTCGTGGCTGGAGGGCACACATGAACGGTTTTATTACTTATCCTTCAAGGATTCGTTTTATTGCATCATATTAAAACACGGACAAATTAATTTTAGAACTATAATGCGGCAACACTTTATATACTACTTTATTAACACGAATATTTGTACTACTCAACACTTAGCGATGTTAACACGTCTATGTTTGAAATCACACTCACTCACTGAGCTCTGGCAGCGTCTTTATATAACAAAAATGACGTCGTCTGGTAACTTCGTGAAACTTCTGGGCATGGTTGTTGTTGGTTGTACTTTACTTAACATGGAGCCAGTTACGTGTGTTTGTATACATGACAATGCTGACTTGTGTGTTTTGCTTATGGTCACTATATGTGGTTGTATGTATGACTGTTCTGTGTGTTTTGTCTATGGTAACTATGAGTGGTTGTATGGATGAGTGTTCTGTGTGTTGTGTGGTTTTGTTTGTTCTTCGCCTATGTGTATATGGCTGTGTATACTTGTGAACCTGTTTAGCTTTATTAGCGAATACTTGCATACAAGATCATTAAGAATAAAATCTCTTAGCATATATATTGCTAGGATTTTCGTTGTTGTTGTTTGCACTTATCATTGGAACAGCCTCGAATGATCTTGTATATTCTGGAGTATTCCATTTCCGTTAATTTAAATATTATCTATATTGTGTTGACCAGGGTTGTAACATTTTGACAACTAGAGATTAATTGGCAGTGCTGCCAAGTACATATAGCCACATTGCCGTTTTATTTAAATCTATTTCTAATCTTTGTAACAATATATACTAAGAAAATTTCTTCAAGAAAAAATTACACAGATAACCCAACAAGAAGAACAAATATAAAAACAAATCACCAATAATTCTAATAAATTCATAGATTTTCACGGAACATAAAAGAGAATTAAAATTTATTTTTGAAAATAAAATAATATTAAAGAATTAAATGCGATTAACCTTTCACTAGTTTCCATATATATACATATAAGATTAAATCAAGAGTTTAGAATAGTTACATTAATCCGTTGAGTTTCAACGAATTTTATTTCAAGCAAACCTATACGGCCCTACGCAAGATTTTCAGTTGAAGACATTCATATTTGGTATAAATTGCGCTCCTTTTCTTGCAATTCGTACTCTGCTCCAATTCGCTTCAGACTCAGAAGCTGAGTATCCAGAGGCGGGCTCGATTTTACGATCAGAAACGTATGTGAACCACATACTATTTGGTGGGCATATGTTGAAGAAAACTCTTAACGACAGCTCTCCTTTGAAGAAGATAACTGCAAACGACTCTAGTCTACTCACACACTTATCAAAAGAAGATCTCTATGATTCAGATTTATTGCGATTCCATGAGACAACCAAAACTCTTGGTATAAAATGGAATGCACTCAATGATTTCTTCTCGTACAGTTTCACTTCAATTAGTAATTCATCTAGTATAACTAAGCGTCAAATTCTATCGGCAGTGGCGAAGTTGTTTGACACAACCAGATGGCTGTCTCCTGTAGTCATCAGGGCAAAAATCCTTATGCAAAGCTTATGGTTAGAAGGGCTGCAGTGGGATGAAGGAGCTTCGGAGGATTCGTTACAGAAGTGGAACATATTAGTTCAAGACCTCGCAAAAATAGATCTTATAACAATTCCACGTTGGTTGCAGTACCAACTCCAGGAAAAATGCAAATTCATGGGTTTTCTGATGCCTCGAAATATATATGAGGTGCGAGACAAGCACTCAAAACACTTTCAGTAATTTGCTAGTAACAAAATGCAAGGTAGCTCCGATCCAAACAGTATGCTCACTGCGACTAGAGCTTAGTGGAGCTCTGCTGTTGGCAAAACTCACGAATCATGTACTCATGTCCCTTAAGTTTAAATCCGATGAGATCTATTGTGGACCGACTCGTCTATTGTTTTAGGTTGATTGTCAAAACCCCCGGCGTCTTGGGAAACGTATGTGGCTAACAGAACGGCCAAAATACATCACTTAGTACCAAGTGCAGGTTGGCATCATATCCCGACTCATTACAATCCAGCAGACTTGGGATGTAGCTCTGAAGACCTTCCGACGAGCTTACTATGGTAGCATGGCCCGTCATTGCTAACCCGAATTGCCAAGTAGAAATCCACTTGAGAAAAATTAAGAAGGTTTGAAAACATATTCCTTTCGGTCTCAAGTAGAGTCAATTGAAATATTAGATGGATTTTCATCATACACGAGAGCCCTAAAAGTCCTTTGCTATATTTTTAGATTTTTCAACCTGTTGAAAAAAGCAAATAAGCAAGGGAATACTGAAATAAGGTACGGTAAGCTATCTCAAGAAAATATGAAATTTGTAAAAGAGTAATTTCCCCGGTGCTAGCAAGGCACTAGTACAAGAATTTAAGCATTTTGTTGACCAGGCAGCCCAGGTCGTAGCGCAGAGATACATTGCGCAAGGGTTCGAGTGGAAATTTATACCACCACAAGCTCCACACATGGGCGGCTTATGGGAGGACGCAGTTCGTAGTTTCAAATTTCATCTCAAATGAATCGCAGGAGGGCAAGGATTCACGTTCAAAGAACTCACTACGATCTTAGTGAGAATTGAAGGTGTACTCAACTCCCGGCCAATATCTGCGATTTAAGAAGATCCCGCGAATTTACTGCTTTAACAACCGGGCATTTCTTGAGAGGAGCATTACAAGAACAAAACTGCCAAAATATGTCAATGATAAACCGATGGGAAAAATTTAAAGTGATACACCATCAGTTCGCCATACGATGGAAAGAAGACTACATGAAAGTATTACATAAACGGTACAAGTGGAAGGACGCTACCCTAAACCTCCAGGTAGGCGACTTAGTGGTATGCTTGGACGACTTACGAATGCCGATTGGCAAGGATAAAGAAAATCTTTTCAGGGGCAAATGACAATATACGCGCAGCCGAAGTGCGTATAAGCACCGGCACAATAGTTCGCCCAATAGTCAAATTGTGTTGTCTTCCGTTTCTAAAGAGAGATCAGTGAAACCTTATGATTTATCACTCATTACAAATCACCTCATAACCCAACTCAATTATTAATTTTCTCCCCCTATGATAAAGCATCAATTAATTTGTTTCCTTTTTTTTTTTTTTGTTTCCTAGCCCCAACAGACGGTTAGAAACAACACGTCCCACCGCAGAAAACCGGAGACGGCATAGTAACCGCAGCAGGAGCATTGTGGCAAACAACTACAAGTGCGCTGTATGCACAAAATACCACCCACTCTTCCCTCGTCAGAGGGAAGAGATCGTAGATAAACATCGGTACTGCTGCAATTTCTTAGCCAAGAGCCAGGACTTACACGAGTGCGATTCCAGTGAGACCTGCCGAAAATGTGAAGGTTGTCATCAAACGCTGTTGCATATGAAGGCCAAGTCCAGGCGCTAAACCAAAGGCTTTGAGACGCCAAACCACAAGCGTCAACACAAGCCTAAATCGGAAAATACTCCCAAGTAAGTCAACACGCCAAAAGCATCTACTAGGAAGGTGCTGGTGGAGGCGATTCGTTCATTGGCAAACGTGTTTTGCACCCAAGCGAAGCAGTACACCTCATGCAACCCAAAGCCGGTGCCATGATCAATATTATTGAACACTTAAAAATAAAGAGAATAAAATAATGTAATGAAATTGAAATTGTGAAATGAATTCATATAAAATGTATACTTATCTTTATAATTAATTGTTGTATGTGTAAAGGTACTACTATCACAGTCGTTTACATAAATAAAACAAAATCTAGTGGAATTCGGGTCTCCGCCTGATAACGGCGGCAATAGGTCACATTGGTTCCTTTTTCACATTCTAAGCTTACTTACCTGTCAGCTTTCGAGCAAACTCCTTACCTTTGCGCTTTCGGGCAACCTACATTAATATCTTATTTATAATTGAAACCTATATGTAATTAATAAAAATTTAACTGTGCGTTAAATTTACATATACCTACTTTGAACTTAAATCTAAATATCAATAAATTAAATTATAACTTTGTCAATTGGAAACATTAAATTCTTATTACTAAATTGCAAGCCCCGCAATTTTATTCACTTATGGTGTTTTCTTTTCTACAAAAGTATACTACATTTCCATGTAAAAAGAGTAATTTCGTGATCGCTCTATAAAAGGGTAGTGTGTTTGATTTAAAAATATCTCCCTCAATTATAGTGAAAGGCATTGCACTTTATGCCCCACACAAATCGACAGTGTTGATAGTGCCCTGAAAAGTAATTGACTTTTGTTTATTAATAGTGTTACCAGAAGTATTTGGAAAGAGATCGCCTAGAATTACTAAGTAAAAAGTTACATTTTAAAAGTTAATATCTTTATTGTTTTATATAACAACTATGAGAAAACATTACATTAAGTGATATTAAATCTTACACGATTTGGAGTTTTGAAGTTGCGCTCAAAAAAGTCTGGCAACCAATTTTTACTATTTGTATAGTTTATGAAAACAAACAAAAGAAAATTAAAAAAAATCCTAAAACGTTTAATAAAAGTTAAAAATATTAATATTGTCGCATCAATTATATGTGCAGAAATGGCAATTAGTCAATTGCTAGATTCATCCTCCTATTCTGATGAAGATGAAATTTAAATTTATTGAAATTTCTCCACAAATTGTGTTTTGTTCTAGTGAAATAACAAATTACATTATTATAGGGTTGGCAAGATATTTTATGCATGCACCTTTTAACAAGGTGACATTTTTTGTGCAGAAAAGAAAGCACCATAAGTAAAATACATGTGTTGACATTTCCCAAGAAATCTGAAACAAAATCAAATGAATTGCTGGAAGTTATTCAGGCTGATGTTTGTGGCTCTTTTAAAATAAGGTCTTTTGGCGGCGCAAAGTATTTCGTAACTTTTATCGACGACAGTCTGAATATTTGTTTATTTAATCAAAAGCAAGAGCGAAGTATTAGAACAATTTAAGATGTACAAGGCACAGGTGGAGAGACAGACTGGCAAAAAAAAAAAAAAAAACTGAGGACCGATAACGGTGATGAATTCGTCAACAGAGAGTTTGATTCATTTTTAAATGGCGAAAGCATTAGTAGGCAGCTAACAGTGCCTTACACGCCGCATCAAAATGGTGTGGCAGAGAGGGCTACCGCACTTTAACTGGCCAGATCCATGATAATTCATTAGTAAAACAGTATTTGTGGGCAGAGGCTGTCAACATGTCAGGTTATATTGGAAATCTATGCCCAACAAAACAGTTAAAAGACAAAACGCCTTATGAAATTTGGAGTGGTAAAAAACCTAGTATTCATCATTTTAAAACATTCGGTTCATACGCTGTAGGTTTGAATAAAACGTCTAATAAATCCAAATTTGAAGCCAAATGCACGCAGTATATAACAATTGGTTACTCTACTAAATCGAAGGTTTATAGGCTCTTTGATACGGAAACATCAAAAAAAATTTTCTTTGAAAACAGATTTTGAACAACGATAAGTCAAATCTTAATCATGATGATTATTTAACGTTATGTTAACGTTGTTGATACGTGTGAAAGTGCAGCTGATATTGACAACGATTGCCACTCTTCTGTGCAAAATGAAGAACAAGATGATAGCTTTAATATTGCTGATGATGATACTGATAATGGTGTCACTGACAAATTTGGTGGTCCTGGAAGACCTAAGAAATCAATGAACTGTGTGCTGCTATTTGTGAAAATATACCTACAGCGCTTGCAGGAGCCATGTTAAATGAATAAAAATCTTACTGGGAAAATGCTATGAGATGAGTTTTCAGCTTTAAGGAAAAATAAAACGTGGGCTCTAACTAATTTGCCGATAGGTCATAAAGCTATTCCTTTAAATGGGTTTATTCATTAAAGAGAAATGGCAACGGAGAAATTGAATGCTATAAGGCAAGATTAGTTGAAAAAGGCTGCAATCAGAGATACGGAATTGGCTTTAAGGGTACCTTCTCGCAAGTACTTCGTTATTCAACGATACGGTTGGTTTTAGCATTTGCACTCACACATAAAATACATCTATATCAAATTGATATAAGCACAGCTTATTTGAACAGTAATCTTCAAGACGAAATATATAAGCAGCAACCGAAAAATTTTGTTGCCAACAATTCTCCGAATAAGGTTTTATGTTTACACAAAGCAATATATGGTAAGAAACAAAGCGGAAAAAGTGAAATAGAAAAGTTTATGGTTTTCTCCGTAAGATGAATTTTTTCGCATGTAAAAATGAACCTTGTTTGTATAAGGCAATTGGAAATTGTAATTTTATTTTGATAACAGTCTATGTGGATGATTTGATTATTGGCTGTCGTAAAAAGAAGCTAGTTCTTGATTTAAAAAAGCAGCTTTCAGATGAATTTAAAATTAATAATAAAGGCGTATTAAACCACTTCTTAGGCATGCAAATAGAGCGCGGAAGTGAAACCGGTATTATTAAATTGAGCCACACACAATATATAAAGGATATTTTTAAGGACTATGGTATGGAACAACCCAAGCCCGTTGCGTTGTTTACCAGGTAAAAGTGAAAGAGTTCATCCTAAAAATTACCAGTCACTCATTGGCACACTTATGTACTTGGCAATTTCAACTAGGCCGGGAATTCTCCATTCCCTTCCGAAGATGGCCCAAAGAAATAGCGACCCACACGTTGGACATATGAACAGACTTAAACATATACCAAGATAGAGAACTAAAAATTTTAAATTGTATTTTAAGTCTAGAGGTAGCATTTAAGAAGGCTTCGTTGATGTAGACTAGAATGGAAACGCGGTCGATAGAAAATCTGGCTTCACGTTTTTCTTTGGTGGCTGTCCCATACCATGGGAATCTAAACAGTGGCCCTCAGCAGTACCGAAGCTGAATACATGCCAGCATCAGACACCTCGAAAGAGGCTGTTTATTTTAAGCGTCTTTTGGCAAAACTTAATACTTGTAATGATAGTCGTGTAATCTTGAACATAGATAACCAAGGTGTCAAAAAGTTAGCAGGGAACCCAGTATAACATAAACGGAGTAAGCATATCGACATCAAATTTCGTCACATTAGGGAGTTAGTCCAAAATGAAGAAGTCGAATTGGTATATTATCCCCCACAGAAAAAATGATTGCTGACATTTTGACTAGAAATCTGTCCAAGGTTAAACCTTGTAATATTATTAATATGATGAACTTCAGATAAAAAAGTTTTGTAAAACAGCATCCTCATTGAAGAGGAGTGTTGAAATCGAATGCCATCTGGCAACTCTTTATTTTACAATGTGAACGTTTTTCTATATTTTCATTATCCGTCATATTGTATTATATTAAATTTTCATTCTCAATAAAACCATTGAATAATAGTAAGGAACAAAAATCAATCTTTCTTTTCAATTTTATCTAATAATATGTTTAAAAATTTTGTTGCTCGAGAGGATTAGCGGCCATTGTGGGGAAATGGGAAATACTAGCAATATGCCGCTATATACAAATGATAGCCCAGGGATTCCATTATGTAGCAGAAAAGGTCTTATGTCTGAAATAATTTTGGAACTTTAATAATATCAATTTAAAAAAAGTTCTCCTGAAAAGAGTGCTTGGCAGGATTAGTGGTTGTCGAAAACATAGCAACCACAGATAACGTCTAGGTTTCAACATACGTTTGTACTTTTTAATTTTTTTATTCACTAAAAACCACTTGAACAATAAAGATTTTTTTTTTTAAATAAAATGAAATTTGTTATGGGACCAGATGTTGCAACTTTTTAAAATCAAAAAATAAGAACTTTTAGTGATTCCAAAATATTGACACCTTTGCGCGAAATTGTCGTATATGCCAATTTTTTGGAAGTTGAGTTTTTGGTGCAATCTTGTTCTACATTCAAAGAGACGTCACTTGACAAAATATTGTAGGCGAATTCCACTTCGTTGCTCCAAAAATTGATTGAATACTCGCTTTATTATGTTTTTTCCCCTGTTAATTTTACCGTTAATTTGACAGAAAAGGCTATCTTAGAATTTAAGAGTGTTTAAGGTAATCAGTTATTGTAAACCACTCCAAGTAAAAAATTTTCAATAGAGAAATTAATAAATAGTGTCTTAATAAGGCTATCAGTTTCCAAAACCGTAAGTAAATAATATAACTTAAAAGTAATTTAAAGTGAATCTTGTTAATGTGTAATTATGATTATGTGGTGATGTTTTATTTGTTTGATGTCTATTAAATTAGGTTTTATTTAATAAAAAATATTAAACAGCATGTTTCTCAAGTGTCGTTAGTGCCATACAGCGATAGTGAGAGTGATAACTTATGCTTATTTGAAAATGAAAAATGTGTCAGAAAACGGGGCTACATAAGATGTGCCACAATGGATGTTGTCGTCTCTCCGAGACATCTCGTGAACTTTTAAATGAATATTATTTTTGAATGTCAAAAGCAAAAAGAAGAATGTGGCTGCCTTCTTGTATAAAACATAAACAAATTCAACAAAGGAGAGCTGTTGTCAAAGAAGGAGATTGTAGTCGAAACAATTCTTTTGAATATAATTTTACTCACAAAGGGATCGTTTCTAAAGTTTGTCGAAAATTCATGCTGGCAACTTTAAATATTTCTCAAATGATTCTTCGATATCTTTTAAGGGAAATTAATTATGCTCAGCCAAAAGTTAAGGTTGGGCCTTATAATAAAACAGAAAAACTTCCAGCTGTGCCGTCACATTGTTGTTGAGCCAAAAGTACTAAAGTTTATTTGCCACAAGGATTTCGAAACAAGCAAACCCTTTATTGGTGCTACACTCAATATATGAACGATAAGAACCTAAGCAACTGCATTGTGTCGAATTGGGTTTTCAGACAGGTTTTCCAAAAAGATTTTAATATAGGTTTTCCTTTGCCAAAAAAAGATAATTGCATTAACTGAGTAAATATTAAAAAAATTCCGATGAGTATAGGCTGCATATAAGATCAAAATGAAAGCAAAAATGTGTATAGTTTTCTTTGCGCCAGCTTCGATTTGAAAAAAGTTTTGAGTTCTCCGTTCGGAAATAATATAACCCTTTTTTACTCACGCAAGTACGCCTGCTACAATTTCAGCGTATATGAAAACGGCAATAGAATGGCTATTGTTATTTGTGGGGTGAGAAATTTCGAGAAAGACAGTTCAAGACATAGCCCTATATTGCAACAGTTTCACTGGTCAAAACCGCAACAAGGCTGTATTAGCTATGTTGACAGATTTAAAAAATTTTTCAAACTTCATTGAAAAATTAAAGTAGCTTATCTACTTTCCGGTCATACAATGATGCCATTTGATTCTGTGCATAGCACAATTGAATTATTTGTACACAAGCGTACCATTTGGGCGCCAAGAGAATGGCCAACAATTATCGCAAGGCACGAACTAATCCATCGGGGTACATCTTACTATCAAACAATGTTAAACTAAACATAAATAAAGCTCCCATAGCTTTATTCGACAAAAATCAAAATCAATAAAACTCATTTACAGATATTCCGATAATTCCAATAAAAAAACTACATATGACTTTAATTTTACCTTTAAGTTACGAAAGTTGTACATCTTTGCACATGTTTGTGTATCTCTTTGCAAAAATTCAATGATTTGAAAAATCTATGTTTAAAAAATGACCTACCGTTGAAATACCATAGTGAGTATTTAAATCTGTCAGCATTTTAGCAGCCTTGTTGCGGTTTTGACCAGTGCAGCTGTCAATTTTTATTCTTTACTATTCAATGGTTTTATTGAGAATGAAAATTTAATGTAATACAAAATGACGGATAAGGAAAAGGTAGAAAAACGTTCACATTGTAAAATAAAGACTTGCCAGATGGCATTAGATTTCAACCTTCCTCTTCAATGAGGATGCTGTTTTTCAAAACTTTTTTATTTGAGGTTCATCATGTTAACAATATTACAATGTTTAACATTAGACAGAATTCTAGTCAAAATGTCAGCAATAATTTTTTCTGTGGGGGATAATATACCAATTCGACTTCTTGTTTTTGAACTAACTCCCTAATGTGATGAAATTTGATATCGATATGCTTACTGCTTTTATGTTATACAGGGTTCCCTGCTAGCTTTTTGACACCTTAGTTTTCTATGTTCAAGATTACACGACTATCATTACAAGTATTAAGTTTTGCCAAAAGACGCTTAAAATAAACAGGTTCTTTCGCGGCGTCTGATGCTGCCATGTATTCAGCTTGGGTACTGCTGAGGGCCACTGAAGCATGCTTTTTAGATTCCCATGATATTGCACAGCCACCAAAGAAAAACTTGACGCCAGTATAAGATTTTCTATCGACCGCATTTCCCTACCAGTCTGCATCAACGAATCCTTCTTAAATTCTGTCTCTAGGCTTAAAAATCAATTTCAAGTTTTTAGTTCCACATTTATATCTTGGTATATGTTTAAGTCTGTTATATGTTCAACGTGTGAGTCGCTATTTCTTTGGGCCATCATCGGAACGGAATGGAGAACATCCGCCCTAGTTGAAATCGCCAAGTACATAAGTGTGCAATGAGTGACTGGTAATTTTAAGGATTAACTCTTTCACATTCAGCATCGCATTTTACCTGGTAAACAGATTACAAAGGAACTGCAACGGGCTTGCGATGTTCCATACTATAGCCTTTTCACCTTCGAGCTCTATTTGCATGCCTAAGAAATGGTTTAATACGCCTTTATTCTTAACTGTCCAATGAGTACTTAAATTTAAAATATTCTATACGCGAAAAAGACATGAAGGCGAAAAAAATTAACTCACTTTTTATTATTAATATTGGTTTTTCTTAGTTTTTTTTTTAATGAATTCATGCTTCTTTTAAATATTGATTACATTTTTTATTACTTTGCACCAGTCTAAGTTAAAATATAATGAAGAAATATATAGAACCAAAAATAAATCTTTGTTTCAGTTTATTTCTAACACTGGAAAATGATATCGTAAGTGCCATTTTTACACACACATCTACGAAATATAAATGATATTATCGTATGTGCCAAAAATACGTGTTTGTCGGAAAACTTGAACTTGTCCACCGGAATACTTTTAAGTGTAGTTATATTAGTTAATTATCTAAGTACATGTATATTTTCATTTTGATATTGCAAGCGAAAGCAAGGAAAAGTAGAAAAATGCCTGTCCTGTAAAATTTGGTTTTTGTAACATACAATGATTTCGAGCAAAGGGGTCGATATTTATTTTATTTATTTTATTTATTTATTTATTTTTTTGTCTATGGATAATGATCCTTACAGACAGTTAAATTGTATACATAAATTTTTTAAACATTAGTATAAAACATAAAATAATAATAATATCTACAAAAGTTTAGTACAAAATTATGAGTTTAGATAAATTAATATTTTATTTTTTATTGTACTGTGGCTTGAAGAAAAATCAATAAAATTATAAAATTTGTTGAACTCGTGGCACATCCTTCTCAAAGGATCACCATTGGCATAATTTGCTCTGAAAAATTTAACTGATAGTGGACAAAAATAACGTGAAGGACGTTGTGGGACATTAAAAGTTATATCGTTGATTAAAAAACCAGAGCTTACATCGCCAATAATTATGTTGAAAATAAACGATATGTTCAGCACAGTTCTACGACTTTTTAGAGTTGGCAGCTTGATAAGGGAAAGTCTAGCGGAATACGATGGTAAATTCATTGGGTTAAAGTTTAACCCACGAAGACAAAAAATAAGAAACTGTTTTTGTACAGATTCGATAGCGTCAGAATGTGTTTTATATATAGGGTCCCATATTACCGATCCGTACTCCAACACAGGCCTTACAAGTGATGTATATAGGCTTTTTGTAACATACGGATCATTAAACTCTTTAGCCCAGCGTTTTACAAAACCAAGTACACCTCTAACTTTATTTATTGCCATTGTTATATGAGCAATGAAATTAAGTTCAGAATCAAGCAGGATTCCGAGATCCAAGATATTATCGACCAAGTCCAATTGATAATTTTCAAAAACATAGCATGCAGGAATCGGACGTCTTCTAACAAAACGCATGTATTTACATTTTTTCAAATTAAGTTCCATACGATTTGTTTTGCACCAAGAGTAAAATGAATTTAAATCTTCTTGGAGATGTTTCTGTTCAGATATTTGACTATAACTCAGAAAAATTTTCACGTCGTCAGCATACATCAAAATATTGGATGAACGAATTACATCAGGTAAGTCATTAATAAACAATGTAAATAGAAGTGGTCCAAGGTGACTTCCCTGTGGTACACCAGATAAAACATCAATGCTTCTGGAATATATATTTTTAAAACAAACGGTTTGTTTTCTATCACTCAGGTATGAATATATCCATTTTATACTAAGATCCGTAAAGCCAAGCAAATGCAGTTTAATTTTCAGAAGCATATGGTTGACTTTATCGAAGGCTTTGCTAAAATCAGTGTAGATCACATCGGTTTGTTGTTGTTGAAAAAATCCACGATATATTTCGGTTGTAAGGTGCAGCAGATTCGTTGTAGTAGAGCACCTTTTTTGAAAACCATGCTGACATGGTGATATCAAATTTGATACTTGATAACTTAAGTGATCGGTGACAATTTTTTCAAATAGTTTGGGAATAACACTCAGTTTTGCAATACCACGATAGTTGGCTATATCAGATTTATTTCCTGATTTAAACAATGGAATTATAAAGGAATTCTTCCATACATAAGGAAAATGACCAGATTTTATTGACGCATTGAATAAAAGTGCTAATGGCACAGCAATACTGTCAGCACAGTTTATCAAAATGTTGCTAGGAATTTTATCTGGACCAAAGTTGAAAGAAAATTTAAGGCGTTTTAATTCCATGCAGATTGTTGATATATCAATAAATTGAATAGAGGTTGATTGGTTGGCTGTTATCCTGACTGGATAGTTAAACGAATTGTCGTAGGTAGCATCCGAATAAGTTGTCGAGAAAAAATCGGCAAATAAATTGCTTATAATGGCGTCATCACAGGATTCCATTTGTTGAAACTTCATACAAGAAGGAAAGCCAGTTATTTTTCGCTTGGAATTGACAAATTTGAAAAATGACTTTGGATTACGTTTAAAATTATATTTCATTCTGTTTATATAGTTATCATAGCATGTCTTATTAAGCGAAATGTATCCAGAGCGGCTAATCGAATACCTTAGATAGTCTGCAGGGGAACCAGACTGTTTAAATTTTTTAAAGCACTTATTTTTCTTATTTTTGGCACGAGTCAAAAGTTTATTATTCCAGGGTGGACCAGTTGTTTTCTTAGGTTTTATTTTTGGAACACACAAATCTATAAAGGAGTAAATCTTATTATAGAAGGCTTTAGTCATCTGGTCGACATCAGTATGGCACGATAAAATATTGCCCCAATTTGTGTCAGCGAACAGCTCATTTAACATATTGTAGTTAGTATGTTTGAACGAGTAGACAATTTCATTTCTGCAAAACGAGGGCCTAACTGATTTTGATAGAATTGAAACCACTACTTCTATTGAGGGATGGTAACAGTCTTCAGGAGTTGTAATGGGGGATGAGCGCCTAATGAAACACTCAGCCACATCATTGACGAATATTAAATCTAATAACCTATTGTAGTTATTGAAAATTCCATTTATTTGGTATAGGTTAAGGTCATATAAGATGTTGAAAAATTCGGCATGATTCGAATTCTGCTTCGTTTGAATAAAATATTTATCTTCAGGCAGATATGCCCAGGCAATGGAAGGTAAGTTAAAACCACCAAAAACAAAGACAGAGTCACCAGCAAAAGCGGAACGAGCGATTAATCCTATAGCTTCGGCATGCATAGTATATAAAATTTGCGGGGAAGATGGTGGAATATAAGAACAGGTAACATATACTCTTTTATGATTAAGTTTTATTACTACAGATATAAATTCTATATCAAGCGAAGAATCAAAGATGACGACCTCAGAAGAAAAATCAGAAGAAACTGCAATAAGAACACCACCACCAGTACTTCTGTTACCACGATCACGGCGAAATATATTGAAGTTGTTACAAAGTATTTCGGTATTTAAAAAATTGTCATTGAGCCATGTTTCTGTGAACACCAAGACATGATGATCAATGTTGAAGCTTTCCATATATAGAGTTGATAGTTTAGTTCTCAAGCCACGGACATTTTGGTAAACAATAGAAATATAATCAGTAGTTGCATTTAGTTTTTTGGAGCGTTAGATTGACGTTGTGGCAGCACTTCAATATTTTGTGATCTACTTCTATACACATATTCCCGAACAAGAGTATTATTTGGCCAGAAATTCGGATCAAGTATAGTATCATAAAGATCTATAGAAACCGTAATTTTGAAAGATGATATAGATCTGGGTTGAGAAAAATTGAATTTATGGATTGAGATGGCTGCATGGTTGCCAATTTTACTTTTTACGTAAGATTCAACTGAACCCGAAGTAGTATCACTTGCCAAACGAGAAACGAAAATTGTTTTTCTTGGAGGTACTGCTCGTAGCGAACTATAAGCACCTACATAACTTTGCTGTGAATTAGCGATATTTAATTCTGTGTTTATTGAAGGGCATGTATTTAAACCAGTTCCTAAAGATGATGTAGGTTTGCACGAAACAGCCGGAGGATCATCACATTTTTCTTTGTTGTTGATTCTAGGTGACTTACGACGTTTTTTTTGTGGAGGAGACTTCAGATTATCTAACGATTTAAAATCGTCAAACAATTTACCATAAGCGGAAATACGTTCGTTTAACTTAGAAGCTTCATCCTGTAATTCCAGAAACTTCGATTTCGTATTTTGGAAGAAACGATAATAGTCGACTCCTATTTTCCTGCAGCTTTCACAACACCAATGTAGTCCATTAATCTTGGATAAAGCTTCTGCTACTAACCCAGAGATACCACAGCATTTATAATGACAACATTCATGGCAAAGCCAACAGACAATCATTCTGTCATCTTCGCTTGATATGGTACAGTTTTTTGCTAAACAGGCCATATCAATAAATATTACTTTAAACGTTAAAAATAAAAATAGGAGCAGTTCAAATTTTTTAGTTTTTTTTTTTTTAGTTAATTTATGTTTGCTGGTATATGAATTTATTGCTGATTATTGTTGTTATTGATTAATAATTATAAGTATTATGTTAGTTGTTGCTTTGAATTTGCGGAATTTTTTGCTTTCTTCTTGGTTAAGGGTTTTTGTTGGATATTTCGTTAATTTTTGTAATTTGCACAAAAGATGATTAGTATTGTTGTTTGATGTTAAAATTTTAAATTACATATATGTATATAATCATTGGTTGTTGTTATTATTGTTGAGAAAAATGTATGCAGTATATTATTCAGCAAAGAAAACAAAAGCAGAAAAGAGACACTTTAAAGATTTAATTGTTATTGTTATTGTTTGTATGTTAAATATTCGAGTATGCTGGTATGAATGTATGTCAATATAAAAACGTATGAAATGTGAGGACTAGAATAAATTACTTTTATAGCATAAAGTCGTTGTTTTTTATATTTTATTTTATGTATTTTTTTTTTAGCACAATTCAAAAACAAAAATAAACGCACGACAAAAATTCAATTATTTACATTCGAATTTATTTGTTAACAGTTTTAAGTCAGGATTGAAGGATTATACAGAGCACAGAAAAACACGTCTTACTGCGATGAGTGTCACGCACGTTAATGATGAACGGTTTGTACCAAATGGTCGGTGCAGATTAGAAGTGTGTTAATAAATAGTGGTTTTTGGCAAATTGTATCTGGTAAAGATAAGAGGGAATCTGTTCCAAATGACACAGCTACATTAAAATAGGACGCAGATGATGAAAAAGCACTAGAGTCAGTTATATTGGGTGTAAAACCTACCTAATTAGACTACGTAAAAAATTCTAAGACTTCTCACGAAGCATGGCAAAAATTGCAGACAACATACCAACCAAAAAGCCCTATACAGAAAGTAATACTCTACAAACGTTTACTTGGTCTTTAAATGAAGGATGGTTCCAACATAATGCTCCATATTAAAGATTTTTCTGAAATTGTGGAATGATTATCTGAAACTGACATTGAAATACAAGAGGAACTATTAAGCATTATGTTGTTGTGCTGCCTTACTAAGGATTCAGAAAATTTCGTTATTGCTATGGAAACGCGTGAAAGTCTTCTTGGATTAAGTTTTCTTAAGCAAAAGCTTTTAGAAGAAGCAAAAAGGCGAAAGAAAAAAGTAGTCGAAGAAATATGTAATCAACAACAACAGGTATTTAACGTACGTTATAACCAAAAACATAGAAAGCAAAACAAGAACAAAAAGCCTTTCACTGGAAATGGAAGAAAATTTTGCTAGTCAGTGTGAAAGAAAGAAACACAACAAAAAACAACAAGCCTTGTCTATAGTGGCGAAAGCAGGTCAAAAGATTAAATCGACGTTTTGGTATGTCGATAAAGGCACAACGGCATACATGTGCAATTATATAAGTATGTTCACGAGCTTTGAAGAACATAGCGAACAAATAGCATTAGCAAGTAACAAGTTTATTACAGCTACAGGAAAGGTAAATGAAATACATATTACGATCAAAGATGTACTCTATTCTACTGAGTTGCAGGGTAATTTTATTTCTGTCACTAGAATAGTCGATAAAGGTCTTACTGTCAAGTTTAACGCCCAAATGGCAACGGTTAGAAGACAAGATGGCACAATAGTATTTCACGTAAAAAGAGAAGGTGAATTTTTTGGTTTATACAAGACAAAAGAGAGTTTATTTGCTGCATGTGATATGAAAGAATTATGGCACAGTAGCTTTGGCCATTTCAATTACAACGGGTTGAACGAACTCAGTAAGGCAGGCGTTGTGTCAGGGATACAGTCTTACGGGAACAGAAAACCGTACAAAACATGTATGATGTGTAAAATACATGTACTACCATTTCCAAAGCATAGCGAAAGCGTATCAGAAAATTTATTGGAATTGGTACACTCGGATGTGTGTAGATCATTAACAGTTCAATCGGTTGGTGGCGCTAAATATTTTATAACATTGACGATAAGTCAGAAAAAATCTTCGTTTATTTTATGAAAACAAAGAGCGAAGCATTAGAGAAATTCAAACAGTTGAAAACGAAACCGGGCGTAGAATTGTAAGACTACGGACCGATAATGGTAAAGAGTATGTGAACAATGACATCGAAAAATTTTTACAACAACAAGGAATTCAACACCATTTAACAGTAGCATATTCACCGCAACTAAACGGCGTGGCTGAGCGGTAGTAGTAGGGAACTGTATGTGCTGGGACCATTAAAAATATTAAATTTCAGGAATTAAATTTGAAATTTTTCAATTTTAATTGCCAAAATTCTCAAATTTCACAAAATTCTCAAATTTCATTTTGTGTGTGTTCGTGTGTGTATTTTTTCCCACGGTTTAATAGGGGTGTTCACATTGTTATTTTTTTATTATAATGTTGGGGTAGGCGTGGGATTTTTGTCTGTCCATATGTGACCTTGAGAATACATGTCCGTCTGTATGTGAGCGTGGGAATTTGTGTCTGTCCATATGTGACCTTGAGAATACATGTCCGTCGGTATGTGAGCGTGGGAATTTGTGTCTGTCCATATGTGACCTTGAGAATACATGTCCGTCTGTATGTGAGCGTGGGAATTTCTGTCTGTCCATTTATACTGTGTACGCCTGGTGAATAAAAAAATTTAGAAGCATTTTTAGGAATCACACTATTTAAAAAGTGTAGTAGTTATATATGGATCCCCTTAATGTTTGTGGTTCGTTCATTCTTGCTGGAGAGAGATTTTTTCTTTTATTTTTTTGCTTATTAAAATTTGGTGTGTTTACTTAAGATTTGTCGTCCAGCAATTCAGTGTTTTTTTTTTACTTTTTTGCTTGCAATGCTTGAGTCTGGAGGAATAATTTGATTATTCTGATCTTGAAGACGTTGTGAAAAAAAATTACTATTGCATAAATATTGAAACTGATGTTTTGTTTATTTTATACATGACGATCATCGATGGATTTTATTTGGGGATCTGGATGGTGGTGCGATTTCTGTATTTTGTAGAATATGAATATTTATGCTATGTTTAAGTGTGTATGTTTTTTGTGTTCTGAGTGGCGGTTGGAATGTCTGCCAGTCAGACAGGCTGTGTGTGTGACGATTGGTGAGTCTGTATGACAGTCCGCTTTCTTGCTTTCCTGCTCAGTATAAAATGTGATAAGATGTACATATTCATGCCTACATAAATATCTACAAATTTATTTCATTTACGCATATACATACAAACAAATAATAAGCGTTTATTCTTTGTGCCCAAATATTCCCTTGACCATTTGAATGAATGAATGAACCATTGTTTAAACATATGCATTGTTTTAATTATTATTAATATGTAATACTTATCAAATTATGTATATATTTTTATTTATACCTCAATTTAAATTTGCCTCTACTACATCCGCTGCCTCTAACAACAATTGATCGTCTCCATACATCGCAAGAAAAAGAGGTATATCTATTTTTGGTAGTATTTCAACACTCAATATTTCTATTTGAGGTTTGATTGCTACCTCTCTTTGATGCTCTGTTGTGGTTGGCTGCGAAGACACCACTAAAAAGTGATCCTCATCGCCTGTTAGCATATCATCGTATTCTGCATTCGAAGGATTTGATGTCTCAGGTGCAGATGTTGGCTGCGAAGACACGAAGACATATCATCGTATTCTGCATTCGAAGGATTTGCAGATATTGGCTGCGATGACAGCTCTAACAAAAGTTCCTCATCTCCTTCAAGATGTTTCTCGAACTCTTCCTGTCTGGCTTTTCTTAAATGCTCCTTCAAATGGTGACGCTGAAGTCTCCGATATAATGGTGTGTACCAGAAGGGCTTCATTGTACAAATAAAAGCTCAACTTCAAAATTTGATAATTTTGCTTTGAAAACTTGTGAAGCTACAAAAATTTTGTAGTTTATCAGATACCACAATGTTTTGTCCACGTAGCAGTTTCCTTTGCTACAAAATTTTGGAACGTCTCTACATACATAAGCATGCCTCCGTATTCTGTGTATATCACATATCATAATGCTTGTTTATGTAAATATTGTCTACGTAGCAGTTTCATTTCCGTAAACATTTTGTATCGTATTTGCATGCATAAGCATGCCTCGGCATTCTGTGCATATCAGATACCCCAATGTTTTGTCCACGTAGCAGTCTCTTTTCTAATTTTTTAATCTTAACCGTTTCTATCAGCAGATACGCTACTTTTGCAAAGTAACGCAAAGCTACTTTGTTGGAATGAAGCGTACTATACCAAAACAAAATTTTCACGAATTTATATTAATCTAAATTTTTTAGGATAGAATTCAGTACATTTTTGTATCTAAAAGTAACAAGTCGTGGCTATTAAAAAATTCCTTGTGTGTTAATAATAAATCTAAGACAGAAAATAAATACATATTCTCAAAAAACATATTATTTGTATATTAAAAAATAGGAGTGTGTCATATAATTTAAGCAAAGACAGAATTTAAATATATATATATATATATATATATATATATATATATATCAAAAAATATTATTTTGCTGCAACTGTATAGGTACGTTATATTCAATGGGATATGGAATCTCCGTAGGTGCTGTGAATTGGTTGGTTGACACTGGATACGGATATAAAGGATACGCTGGTACCTGCACTGGATACTGATACTGCACTGGATACTGATACTGCGCCGGATAATGATACTGCAAATTGTTATGGACCATTGAGTTGTATGCATATGTTGAGGGTTGTATGGGCTGTGGGATTTGTTGATATGTTGCTATGGGGTTGCACGCAGATGTTGGGGGTTGTATCGACTGTTGCACTTGTTGTGGTTGAACATGACCTTTGCAATGTTCTAAATAAGATTTTTGGTATTTATATACCATATTACAGATATTGCACTTGAAAATTGGTGAACTCGTTTTTTTTATATTTTGATTTACACTTATAAAAATTATTTTGTTTATAGTGTACTTTTTTTATTAAAAAATATATTGATTGCTTGAATAACAAGTAATATTACAAGGATTTATATATATATATATATATATATATATATATATATATATATATATGTATATATATATATATATATATATATATATATATTATTACCCAAGCTATTTGCCTGTAGATAATCCTTCTCAAGACATGGATATAAGTCAAGTTATTCCACATGATCAGGCAAATACACAAAATAATGAAGTAGAAATGGATATCTCAAATTCTGCGGATGATCTACTGTCTCAAGCTCCAATTAATGCAAATATTATATAATAAATAGTGCTTTTAAAAATAATATTACAACATTTGGAGTTCCAGTAAATAAAGATTGTATTTTATTTGAAGATGTTACTGTGGATAATAAACATATTATCAAAGAAAGACTTGAAAATAGTCTTGCCGTACACAACATTATTAAATTTAATATTACTCTTATTGGAGAGTATATTAAAATTATAAGCGATGATATGGAATTGTGTACTATTTTTCACCGGGCAAAGACGGATCTCCTGTGCATTGGAGATGATGTTGAGGAAATTATGGCAAAGCAATTTCAAGAAATCCACAACAAAATGTCTGAATTTCAAGAACGGGATTCAGGATGGACCTTAATTAGAATTGTTCGCCTCGAAATCGCTATAAATAAGTCATCTTTGGTGAGAGGATCGAACTGGATAAGTACGCTGGAGTACTTAAAAAGTAAAAACGCATGTATAAATGTTGAAAATAATGACATTTATTGTTTTAAATGGGCAATAATATCTGCACTGGATACATCTGATATTAAAAGACCACAACGTTGCTGCTCATACAACATTGCAGATATCAGCGCTGATATCATATGTTTGCAAAACGGAATTGAGATTGATTTCAAAAATTTAAAGTTTCCGTTGGCGTTAAAGAGTATCAGGATATTTGAAGAAAGCAATCCAAATATTAGCGTCAATGTGTTCGGATACAATGATGAAAGCAATGAGATTGTTGGACCATTCTATAACACCAAGAATGAAAAAGCTAAACATATTAATTTGTTATTATTAGAAAATGCTGAAGGATATCAGCATTATATTCTTATAACAAATATATCAAAGTAAGTAATAAAATATACATTTATTTACGTAAATATATTAATATATATTCTTATAACTTTTTTCTTTCCACAGACTTTTAAAATCTCAGACTACCAAGCACTGCAAAAAACGTGTCTTCTGTAACAGCTGCCTCCAATACACCCACAATGAGAGGACGTTAGAGCGACATAAAGAAGAATGTGGGAAAATTGTTGCGGAGCTGCCGTATGAGGAAAATGCCGTGTTGCAGCTTAAAGACCACCAACGACAAATGGATGTACCATTTGTTGTGTACGCAGACTTTGAATGCATACTGGCGGAGGTTAATATTAGAGTAAGTGACAAAAGTAGGTATCGCAAAAAGCACATTCCTTGTGCTTTTAGTTATTATATTAAATGTAAGCATAATGATAGTTTAGATAAGTTTAAATTATATACGGGGAGGGATGCAGCAGAAAAGTTTGTAGAAAATTTGATTGAAGATTGTGAATATATTTATAATGAATATCTAGTAAATAAAAGGGATATGGATGCTTTAACTCCTTTCGAAAATTTTAATTTTCGAAATGCGATAAATTGTCATATTTGTCATAAATATCTAGGCAATGATAGAGTGCGAGATCACTGCGACATAAGTGGTAAATTTAGAGGAGCAGCTCATAATAGATGCAATTTAAAATTTCAAATTCCAAAATTTATACCAATCTATTTCCACAATTATTCATCTTATGACGCGCATCTTTTTGTTAAAGAGTTGGGTAAAAAATCTGACAATATAAAAGTCCTTCCGCTCAACAAAGAATTATACATATCACTATCTAGATTTTCAAAAATGACCGACAACTACAACCTTGAACTTAGATTTTTAGACACAATTCGCTTTATGCCTGAAAGCTTAGAATCTTTAGCTAATAATCTTTCAGAACAAGACTTTCACATCATTAAAAGACAATTTAAAACAAAAAAAGAGTTTGATCTAGTGAGAAGAAAAGGCGTCTTTCCCTATGATTTTCTTAATTCTTTTGAAAAATTGAATGTTGGTGAACTTCCAGCAAGGGAAAATTTCTTCAACCATCTCACTAATAAGGAGTGCTCGATTGAAGACTATGAGCATGCAAAAGAAGTTTGGAATGCTTTCGGCTGCAAAACCTTGCAAGATTACATTGAAGTATATTTAAAAACGGATGTTCTCTTACTTGCAGATATATTTGAAAGTTTTAGAAAGGTTTGCAAGAACATCTACCACTTAGATCCATGTCAATATTACACTGCACCAGGACTATCGTGTGATGCTATGCTAAAGTACACAAATATAGAACTAGAGCTTTTGACGGACATAGATATGTACAATTTCTTCAAGAAAGGAATACGTGGTGCACTTGTACAATGCAGTAACCGATATTCAAAGGCTAACAACAAATATCTACCTGATTTCGATAGAGAAAAGCCCTCAGAATTTATTGTGTACTTAGACGCAAATAACCTCTACGGTTGGGCTATGTCTGAGTATTTACCTTATGGTGGATTCAGGTGGCTGTCAGCTGAAGAGCTAAATCTGGATCCTAAAACCATAGGTGATAATTCAAGTGATGGATATGTCTATGAAGTTACTTTAGACTGTCCTTCTCATTTGCATGACTCTCACAATGACCTACCTTTCTGTCCAGAAAATAAGAAAATTTTGCAAACAAAGCACATTAAATTAGTTGCAGATTTTTCAACAAAACAAGCATATGTCATACATTATAGAGTTCTTAAACAATGTTTACAGTATGGTCTAGTTCTAAGGAAAGTGCATCGAATTCTCACCTAAAAGCAATCAACCTGGTTGAAAAGTTATATAGACTTGAATACCAAACATAGGGCTACTGCAAAAAATACTTTTGAAAAAAATTTTTTCAAATTGTTAAATAATGCAGTATACGGTAAAACTATGGAGAATGTGGAAAAGAGAAAAGATGTACGAATAGTTACGAACTGGAAAAGGACAAACTGTAATCATTTAGGAGCTCAAGATTGGATATCTAAACCTAATTTTCATAGTTTGTCAATATTTTCTGAGAATATGGTAGCGATTGAAATGAATAGAGTGAAAACCTATTACAATAAGCCTATATATTTAGGATTTTGTGTATTAGAGCTTTCCAAATGGAAAATGTATGATTTCCATTATGGGTAAATGCAACCCAAATTCAAGTCAAACTTATCACTGAGTTATATGGATACTGACTCTTTCATTTACACAGTAA
Organism: Linnaemya vulpina; assembly: GCA_963675445.1. Classification (NCBI taxonomy): domain Eukaryota; kingdom Metazoa; phylum Arthropoda; class Insecta; order Diptera; family Tachinidae; genus Linnaemya; species Linnaemya vulpina. The sequence goes on along the minus strand of OY776279.1, from coordinate 40,885,376 downwards.
AAACAGAAGACTATTACGCTGACATAAAAACTGACATCGACCATAAGTTTGATACATCAGATTACCCAAAAGACAATGTATATGGATTTCCTCTGGTAAACAAAAAGGTATTGGGTATGATGAAGGATGAGAATTGTGGAAAGGTAATGAAGGAATTTGTAGGATTTCGATAAAAAATGTACTCTTTTAGTGTGCAACATCAAAGTGATATTAAAAAATCGAAAGGAGTAAAGAAGTGCATTCTTAATAATTATAGTATAGCTTCATATAGAAATTGCTTATTCAATAAGTCGACTGTGTATGATGATATGCTAACATTTAAATCAAAAATTCATCAAATTTATACAAATGAAATAAATAAAGTAGTATTAAACTATGCAGACGATAAAAAAAAATAAGAAGTGATAAGATGAGTACATATGCATGGTATCATTTTCGAATCGAGGAAACTAATCCTGATTATGAACTTGACATGCTACTGTGGGAAATTTCAAGACTAGAAGAGGAAGAAGCAATGCTATAACTGTATCCCTATTTTTAAGTAATAATTTTTATATTTATTTAAGTAGTTAAATCTATTAATAAGTAAAAAAATTGTTGTATTGTTAAGAGAAATAAACAAAAAAATTTTACAAATATATTTAAAGTGAAAAAACATTCAGAATTTGTTTTATTTTGTTTGGTGATTTATTATTTAGTTTCATCGAAATATTGCATAATATGAATTAATTAAATGATTTATCATCATTTTTCTTAAGTAAAATACGGAGTACCGGCAGGTATCTGGCCCCTCCTCACAATCTGGATGGCTCCATGGACAAGACTTAAAGTGACCATCGTCCTTGTCCTCATCTTCCATTAAACCAAAATCATCGCTTTCATTCAACATATCGAGGAACATTTTCACCATTTCCATGTGTTCGTATATTACACATCTCTCAAAATCAATTAAGAATAGTGCGAGCTTGTTTCTAATGTCACTCATGATTTTATGAAATATTTTATACTATTACTAAAATTTACTTCCGATCTTTTTGACTGCTAGCTCTCTACTAATAATTGTTTTCAACGAACCAGTACTAAGGTGTATGTTATGAAATTAAAAAAAAAAAAAAAACCATGTCAGCGTTTTTAGTCCAGAAAATAATTTAAAATACGACTCAAAAAAATGAATACGTATCTATGACATCTCTCTATCCTTTTTCAACTACTTAGTTTTAAATTTTTATATATATTTAATTTTTCCTCTCTTCGTCTTTTGTCAAAAATAAAACAAAAAAATCATTGTATAATGATTTTCTGTTAAGCTTCTTACAGTCTAGAAAGCTAAAATCGAGATTAGTTTGCAATAAAAGTTCAATGCTATACGTTGTGAAAAATTTTTACCGCAATGGATCTAGTGGAAAAATTTAATTCGTACAATACAAAATCCTTAATCCATATATAAAGGATCTAGATGAATTATCCAAACACACTATTGTACGTGCAAAACGAGTAACAACAAAGTATGGGGAAACAGTTCAACTTGAGCTGGAAAACCACATAATAGTAGTAGGGAACTGTATGTGTTTCGACCATTAAAAATCTTAAATTTCAGCAATTAAATTTGAAATTTTTCAATTTTAATTGCCAAAATTCTCAGATTTCACAAAATTCTCAAATTTCATTTTGTGTGTGTTCGTGTGTGTGTTTTTTCCCACGGTTTAATAGGGGCGTTCACATTGTTGTTTTTTTTAAATAAAATGTTGGGGTAGGCGTGGGAATTTGTGTCTGTCCATATGTGACGTTGAGAATACATGTCCGTCGGTATGTGAGCGTGGGAATTTGTGTCTGTCCATATGTGACCTTGAGAATACATGTCCGTCGGTATGTGAGCGTGGGAATTTGTGTCTGTCCATATGTGACGTTGAGAATACATGTCCGTCGGTATGTGAGCGTGGGAATTTGTGTCTGTCCATATGTGACCTTGAGAATACATGTCCGTCGGTATGTGAGCGTGGGAATTTGTGTCTGTCCATATGTGACCTTGAGAATACATGTCCGTCGGTATGTGAGCGTGGGAATTTCTGTCTGTCCATTTACACTGTGTACGCCTGGTGAATAAAAAATTTAGAAGCATTTTTAGGAATTACACTATTTAAAAAGTGTAGTAGTTATATATGGATCCCCTTAATGTTTGTGGTTCGTTCCTTCTTGCTGGAGTGAGATTTTTTCTTTTATTTTTTTGCTTATTAAAATTTGGTGTGTTTATTTAAGATTTGTCGTCCAGCAATTCAGTGTTTTTTTTTTTTACTTTTTTGCTTGCAATGCTTGAGTCTGGAGGAATAATTTGATTATTCTGATCTTGAAGACGTTGTGAAAAAAAATTACTATTGCATAAATATTGAAACTGATGTTTTGTTTATTTTATACATGACGATCATCGATGGATTTTATTTGGGGATCTGGATGGTGGTGCGATTTCTGTATTTTGTAGAATATGAATATTTATGCTATGTTTAAGTGTGTGTGTTTTTTGTGTTCTGAGTGGCGGTTGGAATGTCTGCCTGTCAGACAGGCTGTGTGTGTGACGATTGGTGAGTCTGTATGACAGTCCGCTTTCTTGCTTTCCTGCTCAGTATAAAATGTGATAAGATGTACATATTCATGCCTACATAAATATCTACCAATTTATTTCATTTACGCATATACATACAAACAAATAATAAGCGTTTATTCTTTGTGCCCAAATATTCCCTTGACCAATTGAATGAATGAATGAACCATTGTTTAAACATATACATTGTTTTAATTTTTATTAATATGTAATATTTATACATACATTTACATATATTTTTTAATATAAAGCTGCCTCCACTGCGTCAGCTGCCTCTATCAACAATTGATCGTTGGTATCTTCGTATAATGCAAGAAACATTGGGACATCAATTTTTGGGAGCATTTGGACTTCCAATATTTCTATGTGTGGTTTGTTGGTTACCTCACTTCTATTGGATTCACTACCAGCTTCGGCAGGCTGAGTGTTGATGCTCAAAAATAGGTCATCGTCACCTGTCAGCATCTCTTCATATTCTTCATCTATTTTTTGGAGTGGGTTAGATGAAGATGGTTGCGAAGACAGCTCTAGGAGAAGCTCCTCATCTCCTTCAAGATGTTTCTCGAACTCTTCCTGTCTGGCTTTTCTTAAATACTCCTTCAAATGGTGACGCTGAAGTCTCCGATATAATGGTGTGTACCAGAAGGGCTTCATTGTAAAAATAAAAGCTCAACTTCAAAATTTGATAATTTTGCTTTGAAAACTTGTGAAGCTACAAAAATTTTGTAGTTTATCAGATACCACAATGTTTTGTCCACGTAGCAGTTTCTTTTGCTACAAAATTTTGTGACGTATCTGCATGCATAAGCATGCCTCCGTATCCTGTGTATATCACATATCATAATGTTTGTTTACATAAATTTTGTCCACGTAGCAGTTTCATTCCCTGTACTCTGTAGATATTACTTATCAAAATTTTTGTTTACATAAATATTGCCTACGTAGCAGTTTCATTCCCTTAAACATTTTGTATTGTAGAGGCATGCATAAGCATGTCTCGGCATTCTGTGTATATCAGATACCACAATGTTTTGTCCACGTAGCAGTTTCTTTTGCTACAAAATTTTGGAACGTCTCTACATGCATAAGCATGCCCCCGTATTCTGTGTATATCACATATCATAATGCTTGTTTATGTAAATATTGTCTACGTAGCAGTTTCATTTCCGTAAACATTTTGTATCGTAGAGGCATGCATAAGCATGTCCCCGTACTCTGTATATATCACATTTCGTTCAAAACTTTGTAACGTGTCTGCATGCACAAGCATATCTCTGTACTTTGTAGATATCACTTATCAAAATTTATGTTTACATAAATATTGTCTACGTAGCAGTTTCATTCCCTTAAACATTCTGTGTATATCAGATACCACAATGTTTTGTCCACGTAGCAGTTTCTTTTCTAATTTTTTAATCTTAACCGTTTCTATCAGTAGATACGCTACTTTTGCAAAGTAACGCAAAGCTACTTTGTTGGAATGAAGCGTACTATACCAAAACAAAATTTTCACGAATTTGTATTAATCTAAATTTTTTAGGATAAAATTCAGTACATTTTTGTATCTAAAAGTAACAAGTCGTGACTATTAAAAAATTCCTTGTGTGTTACTACTAAATCTAAGACAGAAAATAAATACATATTCTCAAAAAACATGTTATTTGTATATCAAAAAAATAAGAGTGTGTCATATAATTTAAGCAAAGACAGAATTTAAATATATATATATATAAAAATCCTTGTAATATTACTTGTTATTCAAGCAATCAATATATTTTTTAATAAAAAAGTACACTATAAACAAAATAATTTTTATAAGTGTAAATAAAAATATTAAAAAAAATGAGTTCATCAATTTTCAAGTGCAATATCTGTAATAAGGTATATAAATACCAAAAATCTTATTTAGAACATTGCAAAGGTCATGTTCAACCACAACAAGTGCAACAGTCGATACAACCCCCAACATCTGCGTGCAACCCCATAGCAACATATCAACAAATCGCACAGTCCATACAACCCTCATCATATGCATACAACTCAATGGTCCACAACAATTTGCAGTATCAGTATCCGGCGCAGTATCAGTACCCAGTGCAGTATCAGTACCCAGTGCAGTATCAGTATCCAGTGCAGGTACCAGCGTATCCTTTATATCCGTATCCAGTGTCAACCAACCAATTCACAGCACCTATGGAGATTCCATATCCCATTGAATATAGCGTACCTATACAGTTGCAGCAAAATAATATGCCTAATTATTACCCAAGTTATTTGCCCGTAGATAATCCTTCTCAAGACATGGATATAAGTCAAGTTATTCCACATGATCAGGCAAATACACAATATAATGAAGTAGAAATGGATATCTCAAATTCTGCGGATGATCTACTGTCTCAAGCTCCAAATGAATGCAAATATTATATAATAAATAGTGCTTTTAAAAATAATATTACAACATTTGGAGTTCCAGTAAATAAAGATTGTATTTTATTTGAAGATGTTACTGTGGATAATAAACATATTATCAAAGAAAGACTTGAAAATAGTCTTGCCGTACACAACATTATTAAATTTAATATTACTCTTATTGGAGAGTATATTAAAATTATAAGCGATGATATGGAATTGTGTACTATTTCTCACCGGGCAAAGATGGATCTTCTGTGCATTGGAGATGATGTTGAGGAAATTATGGCGAAGCAATTTCAAGAAATCCACAACAAAATGTCTGAATTTCAAGAACGGGATTCAGGATGGACTTTAATTAGAATTGTTCGCCTCGAAATCGCTATAAATAAGTCATCTTTGGTGAGAGGATCGAACTGGATAAGTACGCCAGAGAACTTAAAAAGTAAAAAGGCATGTATAAATGTTGAAAATAATGACATTTATTGTTTTAAATGGGCAATAATATTTGCACTGGATACATCTGATATTAAAAGACCACAACGTTGCTGCTCATACAACATTGCAGACATCAGCGCTGATATCATATGTTTGCAAAACGGAATTGAGATTGATTTCAAAAATTTAAAGTTTCCGTTGGCGTTAAAGAGTATCAGGATATTTGAAGAAAGCAATCCAAATATTAGCGTCAATGTGTTCGGATACAATGATGAAAGCAATGAGATTGTTGGACCATTCTATAACACAAAGAATGAAAAAGCTAAACATATTAATTTGTTATTATTAGAAAATGCTGAAGGATATCAACATTATATTCTTATAACAAATATATCAAAGTAAGTAATAAAACATACATTTATTTACGTAAATATATTAATATATATTCTTATAACTTTTTTTCTTTCCACAGACTTTTAAAATCTCAGACTACCAAGCACTGCAAAAAACTTGTCTTCTGTAATAGCTGCCTCCAATACACCCACAATGAGAGGACGTTAGAGCGATATAAAGAAGAATGTGGGCAAATTGTTGCGGAGCTGCCGTCTGAGGAAAATGCCGTGTTGCAGTTTAGAGACCACCAACGACAAATGGCTGTACCATTTGTTGTGTATGCAGACTTTGAATGCATACTGGAGGAGGTTAATATTAGAGTAAGTGACAAAAGTAGGTATCGCAAAAAGCACATTCCTTGTGCTTTTAGTTATTATATTAAATGTAAGCATAATGATAGTTTAGATAAGTTTAAATTATATACGGGGAGGGATGCAGCAGAAAAGTTTGTAGAAAATTTGATTGAAGATTGTGAAGATATTTATAATGAATATCTAGTAAATAAAAGGGAAATGGATGCATTAACTCCTTTCGAAAATTTTGATTTTCGAAATGCGATAAATTGTCATATTTGTCATAAATATCTAGGCAATGATAGAGTGCGAGATCACTGCGACATAAGTGGTAAATTTAGAGGAGCAGCTCATAATAGATGCAATTTAAAATTTCAAATTCCAAAATTTATACCTATCTATTTCCACAATTATTCATCTTATGACGCGCATCTTTTTGTTAAAGAGTTGGGTAAAAAATCTGACAATATAAAAGTCCTTCCGCTCGACAAAGAATTATACATATCACAATCTAGATTTTCAAAAATGACCGACAACTACAACCTTGAACTTAGATTTTTAGACACAATTCGCTTTATGCCTGAAAGCTTAGAATCTTTAGCTAATAATCTTTCAGAACAAGACTTTCACATCATTAAAAGACAATTTAAAACAAAAAAAGAGTTTGATCTAGTGAGAAGAAAAGGCGTCTTTCCCTATGATTTTCTTAATTCTTTTGAAAAATTGAATGTTGGTGAACTTCCAGCAAGGGAAAATTTCTTCAACCATCTCACTAATAAGGAGTGCTCGATTGAAGACTATGAGCATGCAAAAGAAGTTTGGAATGCTTTCGGCTGCAAAACCTTGCAAGATTACATTGAAGTATATTTAAAAACGGATGTTCTCTTACTTGCAGATATATTTGAAAGTTTTAGAAAGGTTTGCAAGAACATCTACCACTTAGATCCATGTCAATATTACACTGCACCAGGACTATCGTGTGATGCTATGCTAAAGTACACAAATATAGAACTAGAGCTTTTGACGGACATAGATATGTACAATTTCTTCAAGAAAGGAATACGTGGTGCACTTGTACAATGCAGTAACCGATATTCAAAGGCTAACAACAAATATCTACCTGATTTCGATAGAGAAAAGCCCTCAGAATTTATTGTGTACTTAGACGCAAATAACCTCTACGGTTGGGCTATGTCTGAGTATTTACCTTATGGTGGATTCAGGTGGCTGTCAGCTGAAGAGCTAAATCTGGATCCTAAAACCATAGGTGATAATTCAAGTGATGGATATGTCTATGAAGTTACTTTAGACTGTCCTTCTCATTTGCATGACTCTCACAATGACCTACCTTTCTGTCCAGAAAATAAGAAAATTTTGCAAACAAAGCACATTAAATTAGTTGCAGATTTTTCAACAAAACAAGCATATGTCATACATTATAGAGTTCTTAAACAATGTTTACAGTATGGTCTAGTTCTAAAGAAAGTGCATCGAATTCTCACCTAAAAGCAATCAACCTGGTTGAAAAGTTATATAGACTTGAATACCAAACATAGGGCTACTGCAAAAAATACTTTTGAAAAAAATTTTTTCAAATTGTTAAATAATGCAGTATACGGTAAAACTATGGAGAATGTGGAAAAGAGAAAAGATGTACGAATAGTTACGAACTGGAAAAGGACAAACTGTAATCATTTAGGAGCTCAAGATTGGATATCTAAACCTAATTTTCATAGTTTGTCAATATTTTCTGAGAATATGGTAGCGATTGAAATGAATAGAGTGAAAACCTATTACAATAAGCCTATATATTTAGGATTTTGTGTATTAGAGCTTTCCAAATGGAAAATGTATGATTTCCATTATGGGTAAATGCAACCCAAATTCAAGTCAAACTTATCACTGAGTTATATGGATACTGACTCTTTCATTTACACAGTAAAAACAGAAGACTATTACGCTGACATAAAAACTGACATCGACCATAAGTTTGATACATCAGATTACCCAAAAGACAATGTATATGGATTTCCTCTGGTAAACAAAAAGGTATTGGGTATGATGAAGGATGAGAATTGTGGAAAGGTAATGAAGGAATTTGTAGGATTTCGATAAAAAATGTACTCTTTTAGTGTGCAACATCAAAGTGATATTAAAAAATCGAAAGGAGTAAAGAAGTGCATTCTTAATAATTATAGTATAGCTTCATATAGAAATTGCTTATTCAATAAGTCGACTGTGTATGATGATATGCTAACATTTAAATCAAAAATTCATCAAATTTATACAAATGAAATAAATAAAGTAGTATTAAACTATGCAGACGATAAAAGAAAAATAAGAAGTGATAAGATGAGTACATATGCATGGTATCATTTTCGAATCGAGGAAACTAATCCTGATTATGAACTTGACATGCTACTGTGGGAAATTTCAAGACTAGAAGAGGAAGAAGCAATGCTATAACTGTATCCCTATTTTTAAGTAATAATTTTTATATTTATTTAAGTAGTTAAATCTATTAATAAGTAAAAAAATTGTTGTATTGTTAAGAGAAATAAACAAAAAAATTTTACAAATATATTTAAAGTGAAAAAACATTCAGAATTTGTTTTATTTTGTTTGGTGATTTATTATTTAGTTTCATCGAAATATTGCATAATATGAATTAATTAAATGATTTATCATCATTTTTCTTAAGTAAAATACGGAGTACCGGCAGGTATCTGGCCCCTCCTCACAATCTGGATGGCTCCATGGACAATACTTAAAGTGACCATCGTCCTTGTCCTCATCTTCCATTAAACCAAAATCATCGCTTTCCTTCAACATATCGAGGAACATTTTCACCATTTCCAATTCTCAAATTTCATTTTGTGTGTGTTCGTGTGTGTATTTTTTCCCACGGTTTAATAGGGGCGTTCACATTGTTGTTTTTTTTAAATAAAATGTTGGGGTAGGCGTGGGAATTTGTGTCTGTCCATATGTGACGTTGAGAATACATGTCCGTCGGTATGTGAGCGTGGGAATTTGTGTCTGTCCATATGTGACCTTGAGAATACATGTCCGTCGGTATGTGAGCGTGGGAATTTGTGTCTGTCCATATGTGACGTTGAGAATACATGTCCGTCGGTATGTGAGCGTGGGAATTTGTGTCTGTCCATATGTGACCTTGAGAATACATGTCCGTCGGTATGTGAGCGTGGGAATTTGTGTCTGTCCATATGTGACCTTGAGAATACATGTCCGTCGGTATGTGAGCGTGGGAATTTCTGTCTGTCCATTTACACTGTGTACGCCTGGTGAATAAAAAATTTAGAAGCATTTTTAGGAATTACACTATTTAAAAAGTGTAGTAGTTATATATGGATCCCCTTAATGTTTGTGGTTCGTTCCTTCTTGCTGGAGTGAGATTTTTTCTTTTATTTTTTTGCTTATTAAAATTTGGTGTGTTTATTTAAGATTTGTCGTCCAGCAATTCAGTGTTTTTTTTTTTTACTTTTTTGCTTGCAATGCTTGAGTCTGGAGGAATAATTTGATTATTCTGATCTTGAAGACGTTGTGAAAAAAAAATTACTATTGCATAAATATTGAAACTGATGTTTTGTTTATTTTATACATGACGATCATCGATGGATTTTATTTGGGGATCTGGATGGTGGTGCGATTTCTGTATTTTGTAGAATATGAATATTTATGCTATGTTTAAGTGTGTGTGTTTTTTGTGTTCTGAGTGGCGGTTGGAATGTCTGCCTGTCAGACAGGCTGTGTGTGTGACGATTGGTGAGTCTGTATGACAGTCCGCTTTCTTGCTTTCCTGCTCAGTATAAAATGTGATAAGATGTACATATTCATGCCTACATAAATATCTACCAATTTATTTCATTTACGCATATACATACAAACAAATAATAAGCGTTTATTCTTTGTGCCCAAATATTCCCTTGACCAATTGAATGAATGAATGAACCATTGTTTAAACATATACATTGTTTTAATTTTTATTAATATGTAATATTTATACATACATTTACATATATTTTTTAATATAAAGCTGCCTCCACTGCGTCAGCTGCCTCTATCAACAATTGATCGTTGGTATCTTCGTATAATGCAAGAAACATTGGGACATCAATTTTTGGGAGCATTTGGACTTCCAATATTTCTATGTGTGGTTTGTTGGTTACCTCACTTCTATTGGATTCACTACCAGCTTCGGCAGGCTGAGTGTTGATGCTCAAAAATAGGTCATCGTCACCTGTCAGCATCTCTTCATATTCTTCATCTATTTTTTGGAGTGGGTTAGATGAAGATGGTTGCGAAGACAGCTCTAGGAGAAGCTCCTCATCTCCTTCAAGATGTTTCTCGAACTCTTCCTGTCTGGCTTTTCTTAAATACTCCTTCAAATGGTGACGCTGAAGTCTCCGATATAATGGTGTGTACCAGAAGGGCTTCATTGTAAAAATAAAAGCTCAACTTCAAAATTTGATAATTTTGCTTTGAAAACTTGTGAAGCTACAAAAATTTTGTAGTTTATCAGATACCACAATGTTTTGTCCACGTAGCAGTTTCTTTTGCTACAAAATTTTGTGACGTATCTGCATGCATAAGCATGCCTCCGTATCCTGTGTATATCACATATCATAATGTTTGTTTACATAAATTTTGTCCACGTAGCAGTTTCATTCCCTGTACTCTGTAGATATTACTTATCAAAATTTTTGTTTACATAAATATTGCCTACGTAGCAGTTTCATTCCCTTAAACATTTTGTATTGTAGAGGCATGCATAAGCATGTCTCGGCATTCTGTGTATATCAGATACCACAATGTTTTGTCCACGTAGCAGTTTCTTTTGCTACAAAATTTTGGAACGTCTCTACATGCATAAGCATGCCCCCGTATTCTGTGTATATCACATATCATAATGCTTGTTTATGTAAATATTGTCTACGTAGCAGTTTCATTTCCGTAAACATTTTGTATCGTAGAGGCATGCATAAGCATGTCCCCGTACTCTGTATATATCACATTTCGTTCAAAACTTTGTAACGTGTCTGCATGCACAAGCATATCTCTGTACTTTGTAGATATCACTTATCAAAATTTATGTTTACATAAATATTGTCTACGTAGCAGTTTCATTCCCTTAAACATTCTGTGTATATCAGATACCACAATGTTTTGTCCACGTAGCAGTTTCTTTTCTAATTTTTTAATCTTAACCGTTTCTATCAGTAGATACGCTACTTTTGCAAAGTAACGCAAAGCTACTTTGTTGGAATGAAGCGTACTATACCAAAACAAAATTTTCACGAATTTGTATTAATCTAAATTTTTTAGGATAAAATTCAGTACATTTTTGTATCTAAAAGTAACAAGTCGTGACTATTAAAAAATTCCTTGTGTGTTACTACTAAATCTAAGACAGAAAATAAATACATATTCTCAAAAAACATGTTATTTGTATATCAAAAAAATAAGAGTGTGTCATATAATTTAAGCAAAGACAGAATTTAAATATATATATATAAAAATCCTTGTAATATTACTTGTTATTCAAGCAATCAATATATTTTTTAATAAAAAAGTACACTATAAACAAAATAATTTTTATAAGTGTAAATAAAAATATTAAAAAAAATGAGTTCATCAATTTTCAAGTGCAATATCTGTAATAAGGTATATAAATACCAAAAATCTTATTTAGAACATTGCAAAGGTCATGTTCAACCACAACAAGTGCAACAGTCGATACAACCCCCAACATCTGCGTGCAACCCCATAGCAACATATCAACAAATCGCACAGTCCATACAACCCTCATCATATGCATACAACTCAATGGTCCACAACAATTTGCAGTATCAGTATCCGGCGCAGTATCAGTACCCAGTGCAGTATCAGTACCCAGTGCAGTATCAGTATCCAGTGCAGGTATCCTTTATATCCGTATCCAGTGTCAACCAACCAATTCACAGCACCTATGGAGATTCCATATCCCATTGAATATAGCGTACCTATACAGTTGCAGCAAAATAATATGCCTAATTATTACCCAAGTTATTTGCCCGTAGATAATCCTTCTCAAGACATGGATATAAGTCAAGTTATTCCACATGATCAGGCAAATACACAATATAATGAAGTAGAAATGGATATCTCAAATTCTGCGGATGATCTACTGTCTCAAGCTCCAAATGAATGCAAATATTATATAATAAATAGTGCTTTTAAAAATAATATTACAACATTTGGATATCCAGTAAATAAAGATTGTATTCTATTTGAAGATGTTATTGTGGATAATAAACATATCATCAAAGAAAGACTTGAAAATAGTCTTGCCGTACACAACATTATTAAATTTAATATTACTCTTATTGGAGAGTATATTAAAATTATAAGCGATGATATGGAATTGTGTACTATTTCTCACCGGGCAAAGATGGATCTTCTGTGCATTGGAGATGATGTTGAGGAAATTATGGCGAAGCAATTTCAAGAAATCCACAACAAAATGTCTGAATTTCAAGAACGGGATTCAGGATGGACTTTAATTAGAATTGTTCGCCTCGAAATCGCTATAAATAAGTCATCTTTGGTGAGAGGATCGAACTGGATAAGTACGCCAGAGAACTTAAAAAGTAAAAAGGCATGTATAAATGTTGAAAATAATGACATTTATTGTTTTAAATGGGCAATAATATTTGCACTGGATACATCTGATATTAAAAGACCACAACGTTGCTGCTCATACAACATTGCAGACATCAGCGCTGATATCATATGTTTGCAAAACGGAATTGAGATTGATTTCAAAAATTTAAAGTTTCCGTTGGCGTTAAAGAGTATCAGGATATTTGAAGAAAGCAATCCAAATATTAGCGTCAATGTGTTCGGATACAATGATGAAAGCAATGAGATTGTTGGACCATTCTATAACACAAAGAATGAAAAAGCTAAACATATTAATTTGTTATTATTAGAAAATGCTGAAGGATATCAACATTATATTCTTATAACAAATATATCAAAGTAAGTAATAAAACATACATTTATTTACGTAAATATATTAATATATATTCTTATAACTTTTTTTCTTTCCACAGACTTTTAAAATCTCAGACTACCAAGCACTGCAAAAAACTTGTCTTCTGTAATAGCTGCCTCCAATACACCCACAATGAGAGGACGTTAGAGCGATATAAAGAAGAATGTGGGCAAATTGTTGCGGAGCTGCCGTCTGAGGAAAATGCCGTGTTGCAGTTTAGAGACCACCAACGACAAATGGCTGTACCATTTGTTGTGTATGCAGACTTTGAATGCATACTGGAGGAGGTTAATATTAGAGTAAGTGACAAAAGTAGGTATCGCAAAAAGCACATTCCTTGTGCTTTTAGTTATTATATTAAATGTAAGCATAATGATAGTTTAGATAAGTTTAAATTATATACGGGGAGGGATGCAGCAGAAAAGTTTGTAGAAAATTTGATTGAAGATTGTGAAGATATTTATAATGAATATCTAGTAAATAAAAGGGAAATGGATGCATTAACTCCTTTCGAAAATTTTGATTTTCGAAATGCGATAAATTGTCATATTTGTCATAAATATCTAGGCAATGATAGAGTGCGAGATCACTGCGACATAAGTGGTAAATTTAGAGGAGCAGCTCATAATAGATGCAATTTAAAATTTCAAATTCCAAAATTTATACCTATCTATTTCCACAATTATTCATCTTATGACGCGCATCTTTTTGTTAAAGAGTTGGGTAAAAAATCTGACAATATAAAAGTCCTTCCGCTCGACAAAGAATTATACATATCACAATCTAGATTTTCAAAAATGACCGACAACTACAACCTTGAACTTAGATTTTTAGACACAATTCGCTTTATGCCTGAAAGCTTAGAATCTTTAGCTAATAATCTTTCAGAACAAGACTTTCACATCATTAAAAGACAATTTAAAACAAAAAAAGAGTTTGATCTAGTGAGAAGAAAAGGCGTCTTTCCCTATGATTTTCTTAATTCTTTTGAAAAATTGAATGTTGGTGAACTTCCAGCAAGGGAAAATTTCTTCAACCATCTCAATAATAAGGAGTGCTCTATTGAAGACTATGAGCATGCAAAAGAAGTTTGGAATGCTTTCGGCTGCAAAACCTTGCAAGATTACATGGAAGTATATTTAAAAACGGATGTTCTCTTACTTGCAGATATATTTGAAAGTTTTAGAAAGGTTTGCAAGAACATCTACCACTTAGATCCATGTCAATATTACACTGCACCAGGACTATCGTGGGATGCTATGCTAAAGTACACAAATATAGAACTAGAGCTTTTGACGGACATAGATATGTACAATTTCTTCAAGAAAGGAATACGTGGTGCACTTGTACAATGGAGTAACCGATATTCAAAGGCTAACAACAAATATCTACCTGATTTCGATAGAGAAAAGCCCTCAGTATTTATTGTGTACATAGACGCAAATAACCTCTACGGTTGGGCTATGTCTGAGTATTTACCTTATGGTGGATTCAGGTGGCTGTCAGCTGAAGAGCTAAATCTGCATCCTAAAACCATAGGTGATAATTCAAGTGATGGATATGTCTATGAAGTTACTTTAGACTGTCCTTCTCATTTGCATGACTCTCACAATGACCTACCTTTCTGTCCAGAAAATAAGAAAATTTTGCAAACAAAGCACATTAAATTAGTTGCAGATTTTTCAACAAAACAAACATATGTCATACATTATAGAGTTCTTAAACAATGTTTACAGTATGGTCTAGTTCTAAAGAAAGTGCATCGAATTCTCACCTATAAGCAATCAACCTGGTTGAAAAGTTATATAGACTTGAATACCAAACATAGGGCTACTGCAAAAAATACTTCTAAAAAAAATTTTTTCAAATTGTTAAATAATGCAGTATACGGTAAAACTATGGAGAATGTGGAAAAGAGAAAAGATGTACGAATAGTTACGAACTGGAAAAGGACAAACTGTAATCATTTAGGAGCTCAAGATTGGATATCTAAACCTAATTTTCATAGTTTGTCAATATTTTCTGAGAATATGGTAGCGATTCAAATGAATAGAGTGAAAACCTATTACAATAAGCCTATATATTTAGGGTTTTGTGTATTAGAGCTTTCCAAATGGAAAATGTATGATTTCCATTATGGGTACATGCAACCCAAATTCAAGTCAAACTTATCACTGAATTATATGGACACTGACTCTTTCATTTACACAGTAAAAACAGAAGACTTTTATGCTGACATAAAAACTGACCTCGACCATAAGTTTGATACATCAGATTACCCAAAAGACAATGTATATGGATTTCCTCTGGTAAACAAAAAGGTATTGGGTATGATGAAGGATGAAAATTGTGGAAAGGTAATGAAGGAATTTGTAGGATTGCGATCAAAAATGTACTCTTTTAGTGTGCAACATCAAAGTGATATTAAAAAATCGAAAGGAGTAAAGAAGTGCATTCTTAATAATTATAATATAGCTTCATATAGAAATTGCTTATTCAATAAGTCGACTGTGTATGATGATATGCTAACATTTAAATCAAAAATTCATCAAATTTATACAAATGAAATAAATAAAGTAGTATTAAATTATGCAGACGATAAAAGAAAAATAAGAAGTGATAAGATGAGTACATATGCATGGTATCATTTTCGAATCGAGGAAACTAATCCTGATTTTGAACTTGACATGCTACTGTGGAAAATTTCAAGACTAGAAGAGGAAGAAGCAGTGCTATAACTATATCCCTATTTTTAAGTAATAATTTTTATATTTATTTAAGTAGTTAAATCTATTAATAAGTAAAAAAATTGTTTTATTGTTAAGAGAAATAAACAAAAAAATTGTACAAATATATTTAAAATGAAAAAACATTCAGAATTTGTTTTATTTTGTTTGGTGATTTATTATTTAGTTTCATCGAAATATTGCATAATATGAATTAATTAAATGATTTATCATCATTTTTCTTAAGTAAAATACGGAGCACCGGCAGGTATCTGGCCCCTCCTCACAATCTGGATGGCTCCATGGACAAGACTTAAAGTGACCATCGTCCTTGTCCTCATCTTCCATTATACCAAAATCATCATTTTCATTGAACATATCGAGGAACATTTTCACCATTTCCATGTGTTCGTATATTACACATCTCTCAAAATCAACTAAAAATTGTGCGAGCTTGTTTCTAATGTCACTCATGATTTTATGAAATAATTTATACTATTACTAAAATTTACTTCCGATCTTTTTGACTGTTAGTTCTCTACTAATAATTGTTTTCAACGAACCAGTACTAAGGTGTATGTTATGAAATTAAAAAAAAAAAAAACCATGTCAGCGTTTTTAGTCCAGAAAATAATTTAAAATACGACTCAAGAAAATGAATACGTATCTATGACATCTCTCTATCCTTTTTCAACTACTTAGTTTTAAATTTTTATATATATTTAATTTTTCCTCTCTTCGTCTTTTGTCAAAAATAAAACAAAAAAATCATTGTATAATGATTTTCTGTTAAGCTTCTTACAGTCTAGAAAGCTAAAATCGAGATTAGTTTGCAATAAAAGTTCAATGCTATAAGTTGTGAAAAATTTTTACCGCAATGGATCTAGTGGAAAAATTTAATTCGTACAATACAAAATCCTTAATCCATATAAAGGATCTAGATGAATTATCCAAACACACTATCGTACGTGCAAAACGAGTAACAACAAAGTATGGGGAAACAGTTCAACTTGAGCTGGAAAACCACATAATGTTTCTCCCCAACCGATACAATGCATTGACCAATGCAGAATTAGAAGATCTTTCGAATAATAAATATCGACTACAGAGAAAAAGAGAGCGAAACCTGATCTTAGAAAGCGAGATGAACGAGTTTTTAATACCAAACTCCCAGTACCCCGTTTGGCAGTAAAAAATATGTTATGTTCATATATTTTGTAATTAACAAGAAAAAAAAATAATAATAATAAAAAAGAAAATGTTTTTAAATATGTATGTATATAAATATATATGATTGTGTTTTATTTAATATCTTTGGTTATATCATAAAGAAATTTCAAACATAAGTGACCGCAATTATATGTATTAAAGTTTTGATATTGATTGTAGTTGTATTGAATATTTCTACCTAAATATTTGATTAATTCTAGAGGAGGTTGTAAATTTCCAAAGCTGTCGAAATATTGTTTTTCATTCTTGTTCCTATAGTATGCTACCCAATGAGTACCTGGGCCTGTTGATAAATCCAAATTGATTATTCCACACTCTACAGTCTTTGGTCGTTTTGGTAGTGAATCCAACATATAAACTCCTCTAAAGTGTGGAATATATTTTAAAAATTTTCTTAGATCAAATTCTTATAATGGTCTATTGGGTAGCATTTCTAATAGTTTTTTGAATGATCTTTACAAACAAGTCCATAACCGTTTTTATATGGTTTAAGGTACAGTCCTTTTCCCACAGCAATAGACTCCATTGCCTTATTGTGTCTGGTGGCTTCTTCAAGTTCTTTTTTTGCATTCTTTGTTGCATTTACAGCTTTAGCTATAGCGGCACCTCCAGTTGCTAGACTACCAAGTGCACCTAGAGCAGTTAGAATCGGTATTATGGGCAAAAAACCACCAATTTTTGGAACATTTATAATACGCGGTATTATAACACGAGCTTTTTTCCCTTTAAGAGATTTACTGATAGCTTTACGAGCAATCTTAATGACTGAATTAATATCTTGTGGTTTTTCCTTCTTAAATATCTTTGTTGCTGATTTAATTGTTTTATGAAACAGATTTTTGTCATTTATACGAATTCGTCGTGATGGTCTTTTCACTGTATTCCTTTTCTTTCCTTCAACACCCATACCAAGTTTAGTTTTTGCTTTCATTGCGTTGGTGACTATATATGAAAATGTTTTTTCTGCAAGATCACTATCTTTTGAAAGAACTCTTTCCCAAGCCTTATTTTCAAGAATTTTGTCAGCTTGATGTCTGCTGTTTAAGTCTTTATTTTTCGAGTAAGCAATATCGTGATTTTTGCAAGCAGCATCCAATAAGTTAATTCCTTTATCTCCTCTATCTAAACGCTTTTGTAATCTTGTGCCAGGTCCACAACACTGGTATCCAGGAAGATGTAATTCAAAAGGTAGAGAATTTATTGCTTTATTTAGTAAACCTTCTCCAACGATAGTTTGTTTGTGACTAAAATTTTTGTTATAAAGTACAACCATATTAATTTAATCTACAATAAAAGATATTGTTTGCAAGTTTAGCAAGTAGTTATTAAAATGCGCTTCATAAAACAACATAACAATATTTTAGTTCGTAATGCTGATATTTGTTCAAATGACAGTAAAAAAATAAGACATAGTTCCTTGTTGCCAAATTCTATTCGAGCATTAATAGTTGGTCCTTCAAATTGTGGAAAAACTAACATAATGATTAGTTTGCTGGAAAGTCCTTATGGTCTCAAGTTTGAAAATATTTACTTGTACTCAAAATCTTTTCTGCAAACTTGTACAACATTTGCAGAAAACGAGGTCGTTGTTCCTCCTAGTGAAGCTAAAAGCAATTCAATTATGATTTTTGATGATGTTGCATGTGAAAAACAAAACAATATACGTGCATATTTTTGTATGGGTCGTCATAAGAACGTAGACTCATTTTACTTGTGTCAAACTTACACGCGGATTCCAAAACATTTGATAAGAGATAATGCTAATGTAATTATTATGTTTAAACAAGATCCGAAAAATATGAAACATGTATATGATGATCACATTGCCAGCGACATGAACTTTGAAATGTTTCAATGAATTTGTAGAGAATTTTGGAAGGAAAAATACGGATTTTTGGTGATAAGTAAAGATAATGAACTAAACAATGGTCGTTATAGAAAGTCATTTGATTACTTCATCATAATATAATTTACTGTTCATCAAATGCACCCTGCAGTATTTAATCTGACTTCAAACTTTATACATGTGATTATTGTAACTGATGAGATAAGCAGATCTGATACCTGACTAACTGACCTGATACCTGTTAAACTGACCTGATAAGCTCATCTGATAAACTGAGCTGATACCTGTTAAACTGACCTGATAGCTGCTAAGCTGATCTGGTACCTGATAAACTGACCTGATACCTGTTAAACTGACCTGATAAGCTGATCTGATACCTGTTAAACTGACCTGATAAGCTGGTCTGATACCTGATAAACTGACCTGATAGCTGTTAAATTGACCTGATAAGCTGATCTGGTAACTGATAAACTGACCTGATAGCTGTTAAACTGACCTGATAAGCTGGTCTGATACCTGATAAACTGACCTGATAACTGTTAAACTGACCTGATAATCTGATCTGCTTCCTATTGAACTGACCTGATAGCTAAAATGAATGAACAAATTCTTAAAGACTTGGTGACAACAAGAAATATCTTGAAGAAGAAGCGTCGTAAGTATAAAAACTGGTGAAATAGATACACATCAGCAATTAACAGATACATTCAAGCCTATCACAGAACCTTTAAAAGAATTTATCAATAGCTCTAAATACGTTGGTAGACCAGTTAAAAAAGAACCGAGTGAAGTGAAGAAAAAATTTTAAGCAATCTAATAGTAAAAGTAGCAGTAATTATGATGAAGATGACTTTTACTCACAAAATTCGAATAATGAAGAACGTTATTCTGACTTATCACTATTGCAATCGAGAAACGAACTAGATACTAACTATGGTCCACATAAAGATAATAATAACGAATGGAGATTTGGTAATAGCACCATCGAGTTAAATCAAGATAAGATACAGGTTGGGGGACAAATATGGGCGCTCACGCCAGGACTTTTTTCTTTAATGTTTCATAAACCACCAAAAAACTATGATAAATTCGAGCTTGAAATCTATAAAAAAATATTACTTGCTACCAATGCCCACAGGAGAGGCTATAAGTCTGATGGTCAAATCAAAGGGAGCATAGCCCATAAGTACAAACATATTATTGGAAAACTTTTCAAAGGAGACAATCATACAGGCTCATCAGATGTAACAAAAAGTAATTATTTAGGAAGGGGTTTGATGCAGTTTAACCCTCATAATCCAAACTATATATACTGGGATGATCCAAACGAGTTGGTAGATCGACTTAGACTACTGCTTGCATCACAGTCTGCAGGCCATACTAATCACAACAACGAAATTGTCTCAATTATTGAAGAACTACGTGAAGCTAATATAATTGTATAAACTATATAGATTTTTATATAAAACATGTCCGTTGATAAATTTGGGCATTATATTAACGATAGAAGTGAAGTAATTTCAACCAAAAATGCGCCTAAGTTGTTGGGCTTCTTTATGGATACGAACAAAAACATTGATGTCCAATACAAGAGAATCAAAAATGTTGCAAATGCTGTGGAGGAAAACGATGTTATCAGTAAATTGTTTCTGCAAACTGAACTCAAAAAACAGCAACAAGAAGTAGCTTTCCAGTTAGAAAATCTTAATGCTCATTTGCAGGATATCAATAAGAAAATGGATGGTAATAAATCACTTTTTGATATGGAAATTGAAGAGCTACGAGAAAAAATGTATAGAATAGAAAATTACATGTTCGTATCAATAGGTGCAAGTGCATCAAGTAGATCACAACACACTTAAAACAGCGACTGGAAAATTAAGATGTCTTCAAAGAGAAATGTTGTAAATGAATTGCATAAGCAGGCTCGAAAACGTTTTGTACGTCGTAGAGTTGTGATGAAAGGAATAGATGATCTTTGGCAAGCTGATTTAGTTGAAATGGGAAATTATTCCTTAGACAATAGAAATTATCGATTTTTGCTAACTGTAATTGATACATTCTCAAAATTTGCTTGGGCAGTACCTTTGAGCAGAAAGAATGCATTCGAAACAACTCAGGCAATGGAGAATATTTTCAAATTGGGACGAATACCGAAAAACTTGCAAACAAACGATGGTAAAGAATTTTTCAATAAATATTTCAGTCAGTTGATGAATAAATACAATATTAATCACTACTCAACATATAGCACTATGAAAGCCTCAATAGTAGAACGATTCAATAGAACATTAAAAGGAATGATGTGGAAGGAATTTAGCTTAAATGGTTCATATAATTGGATTGATATGTATAGAGATTTACTTGATGCATACAATAGAAAAATTCATCGCACCATTAAAATGTCACCGATTAAAGTAAATTCACCAAATGAAAAAAAGCTTTTAAACACAGTATACAGTCATTTAAAGATGTATAAAATGTTAAAATTTAATGCAGGTGATCATGTACGCATAAGCAAATATAAAAACATTTTTGAAAAAGTTATACTCCGAATTGGACAATAGAAATCTTTACAATTAAAAGAGTACAAAATACATATCCTACAACATATATATTAGAAGACTATCGCGGAAATCCTATTAAAGGTGGATTCTACGAATAAGAACTTTCAAAAACCAGATATCCTAATACATACCTAGTTGAAAAGGTTCTCAAAACTAAAGGACATAAGGTATTTGTCAAGTGGCTGGGCTTTGGTAATGAGCACAATTCTTGGATAAGCAAAGATGAGATATTGTAAATGGAAGAATACAATAAATAAACAACAACAAAAACAACAACAATGGCATCAATATTTAATTTAGTTTAAAATAAGTAAATAAACAATAAATACGAACCTGCTTCTTATAAATCATACTGTGTGTTTAACCTCATTTATTTACAATCAAACAGTCACAATGTCAATAACATTGACTCTGAGCTCCAATTCATCAGAGCTATCTGCTAATTATTTTCCTCCTATTGATTTAAACGGAACCTATGAATGTGCTCTAACTGATTTTCATTCATACAACAGTATCCCAAATGTGGATGTCTACAACAATATATTTCATATCGGTGAACTTGTAATTGAAATACCGATCGGATCTTATGAATTAAATGATATAGTTGACTATATAGAAGAACAATACAAACGATATAGACCAGAAAACAAAATTTTGATTGAAGCTAATAACAATACAATGCAAGTCAAAGTCAGCAGCTCTAAAGAACCAATATATTTTAATAAAGAAAATACAATAGGTAGACTTTTAGGATTCAATAGCAGAATATTAACGCCAAACAAAGAACATTACTCTGATCTTCCAGTGAATATCTTTAAGGTGAATCTCTTGAGGATTGAAAGCAGTATTGTGGTTAATACTTATATGAATAATTCTAAGGCTCATACACTACATGAATTTCCGATTAATGTACCGGCTGGATATAAAATAGTTGAGATTCCCAAAAATCTTATTTATTTGCCAGTAAACCCCAGAGAGATAAGTTCAATAGCTCTTTGCGTGGTTGATCAAAACGGCGACTTAATTAATTTCAGAGGTGGGGAAATTACAATACGAATACATTTAAGGACAACTAAATAATGATAATATACAACACGAGTATATCGAAGAATACTACAGCAACATCTAATTCTCAAACGTTACAACCTAAGCAACAATTGAAAAGATCTGTTCGTCAAAAATCGCTTACATCAGCAAACAAGA
This sequence comes from Linnaemya vulpina, assembly GCA_963675445.1. Lineage (NCBI taxonomy): Eukaryota > Metazoa > Arthropoda > Insecta > Diptera > Tachinidae > Linnaemya > Linnaemya vulpina. The sequence continues at coordinate 40,862,621 of OY776279.1, read as the reverse complement.
GTTTTCTCAAGTCACTGAACTTTAAATTGAAAACAAAATGAGTTCAATAATAGACGTTTTAGATAAACCAATATCTGACGAAAATATTATCAAAAAGGATTATCACACATACATACCATACCTTCAGTCTTTTAACAACAACGATGAAATAAGAATTTCAATACAAAACCAAGATCTATATGTGTTACCCAGTGAAAGCTATATATATGTGGAAGGACTTGTTGTAGACGAAAAAACATCGAAATCTACACCCAACTTTCAGTTGAAAAATAATTTTGTTGCATATCTCTTTGATGAAATCCGCTATGAACTGAATGGTATTGAAATTGATCATACAAGATATTTGGGAGCCACCAGTACCATAAAAAATTTGTTTTCTTTATCGCCTACGGAAAGCGTTGTGTTGCAAAATGCTGGATGGAATAAACTTGATAAAATAGATCTTCAAAATGGAAATTTTAATTTCTATGTACCACTCAAACTTCTTTTAGGATTCGCTGAAGACTACAATAAAGTTTTATTAAATGGTAAACATTAATTAATACTCTTGAGTAATAAGAACGATGAAGATCTTGTACACTCGAATGTTTCCACCGAGAAAGCAAAACTTACAATTTCACTAATATCATGGAGAATTCCACGTGTTCAATTATCTGATCATAGTAAATTGAATATGATCAAAATACTTAATAATGGTGCTGCTATACCAATGGCATTCCGTAGTTGGGATTGTCATATGAATCCACACCTTAATACGGGAACCAATCACATATGGAATGTTAAACTGGCCGCTAATAAAGAACGCCCTCGTTTTGTCTTGATTGCCTTTCAACAAGAAAACAAGTTTGTTCATTGTGATCTTACTAACTTAAAAGTACATTTAAACTCAACCTCTTACCCATATGACGATCTTAATATAAAATTCAAAAATGAGCGCTATGCTATTCTATATGATATGTATCTAAGATTCCAACAAAGCTACTACATGAAACAACCCCAAACCTCTTCTAACAGGTCAAGAGTTTAAAAATAACGCTCCAATTATTGTAGTTGATGTCAGTCACCAAAACGAAACGCTCAATACCGGACCAATCGACATAAAAATTGAATTTGAAACAGCAACAAATATTCCAGCAAAAACATCAGCTTACTGCGTTCTTATTCATGACCGCGTAATAGAATACATACCAATAAAAGGTCAAGTCCGGAAGCTCTTATAAATTAAATAACATGGATGGTGATATTGTTTTTGTAGACTTGCAAGGTTTCAAAACTAATTCAAATGACTTCATCGCAAAAGAACTAGCTGTAGTTTTCAGCAACAAGGAATGGTTCAATTTCATCATAAAACCTCCTTTTGATTTCGCATGTTTATCAGCCAAAAAACAGAGAGAAGCAGTTTGGTTAACAAAAAACTATCATCATATTAACTGGAATGATGGATCAGTCTCATTTCGAAGCGTTTGCAAGTTTTTAAAATCGAATATGAGAAATTCACAAATATATGTTAAGGGGGGAGAGAAGAAAAAATGGCTGGAAAAAATTATTCATCAAACAGTTTATAACATTGAAGACATTGGCTGCATTAATTTCAAACAAATGGAAACTAAGCATTCCATATATCTCTATTGTAGCTATCACGACTATGATGTTTGTGCCTTAAGGAATGCAATTTTACTTAAAAATGAAAGTGTTAACAAACTTTTAAATAAATGCTTATAAAAATTAAAATAAATGTCTTTTTATTTCAAACAAAAAACCTACATACATATATATTTTTTTCAGAGAACACACAAACAAACATACACAATGGTTCATTCATTCATTCATTCAAATGGTCAAGGGAACATTTGGGCACAAAGAATAAACGCTTATTATTTGTTTGTATGTATATGCGTAAATGAAATAAATTTTTAGATATTTATGAACGCATGAATATGTACATCTTATTACATTTTATAGTGATCAGGAAAGCAAGAAAGCGGACTGTCATACAGACTCACCAATCGTCACACACACAGCCTGTCTCACAGGCAGACATTCCAACCGCCACTCAGAACACAAAAAACACACACACTTAAACATAGCATAAATATTCATATTCTACAAAATACAGAAATCGCACCACCATCCCGATCCCCAAATAAAATCCATCGATGATCGTCATGTATAAAATAAACAAAACATCAGTTTCAATATTTATGCAATAGTAATTTTTTTTTTTCGTCTTCAAGATCAGAATAATCAAATTATTCCTCCAGACTCAAGCATTGCAAGCAAAAAAGTAAAAAAAACACTGAATTGCTGGACGACAAATCTTAAGTAAACACACCAAATTTTAATAAGCAAAAAAATAAAAGAAAAATCTCACTCCAGCAAGAAGGAACGAACCACAAACATTAAGGGGATCCATATATAACTACTACACTTTTTAAATAGTGTGATTCCTAAAAATGCTTCTAAATTTTTTTATTCACCAGGCGTACACAGTATAAATGGACAGACAGAAACTCCCACGCTCACATACCGACGGACATGTATTCTCAAGGTCACATATGGACAGATACAAACTCCCACGCTCACATACCGACGGACATGTATTCTCAAGGTCACATATGGACAGACACAAATTCCCACGCTCACATACCGACGGACATGTATTCTCAAGGTCACATATGGGCAGACAAAAATTCCACGCCTACCCCAACATTATATTAAAAAAACAACAATGTGAACACCCTATTAAACCGTGGGAAAAAATACACACACGAACACACACAAAATGAAATTTGAGAATTTTGTGAAATTTGAGAATTTTGGCAATTAAAATTGAAAAATTTCAAATTTAATTGCTGAAATTTAATATTTTTAATGGTCCCAGCACATACAGTTCCCTACTAGTACCGCTACAACAGATCTCTTATTGAGATGAGACGTTCTATGATGTTTCATTCTGCAGTACAGCAAAATTTGTGAGCTGAAGCTGTAAGCACAGCAGCATACATACGCAACAGATGTCCTAAAAGGATTAATGGTATCAAAACACCGTTTGAGGTATGGTATGGTAAACCTTCTGTCAAACTCTTTCGTACTTTTGGTTCTTTTTGAACCAAAAGGTGAACAACTGATAATGGTAGGCTATTCGGCTGTAGCCAAGGCATATAGATTGTTTGACAATAGAACTCATCAATTTGTTGAAAAAAAAGATGTTTTGTTTGATAAGATACTTTTTGTAAAAATACTGATGAAGATAGAATTGATGTAGATCAACATCAGCATTCATGTATAGAAGAGAACTATTTAACAATGTACATAGATGATGACAAGGATGCTGCAGATTAACATGATAGAGAAAGGGGAGAGAATATTGATAATAAGGACGCTGAAGATCAACATGTTATAGAAAGGGCAGAGAGTATTGATAATATAGATAATGTTTTTCATACAGGAAGAGAAAATAATGAAGATGAAGAATTTAACACAGCTGATTAAGATAGTCACAATAAACTAGAAGAAGATGAACACATCCCTTGAGTGATTTTAAGAGGTAGGCCGAAAGTTGTAAGGAGCGAAAAGCATGGAAGATCTCGAAAACAATTTAATGTCTTAAACAGTTTGATAGAAATTAAAATACCTCCGACTGTAGAACAGGCAATTGTAAGTAAAGAAAAGAAATTGTGGGTAGAGGCTAAGAGAGCAGAATTTTATATTCTTGGAAAGAATAATACATGGTCAGATCTACCTGATTGCCATAAAGCAATATCGTGCGAATGGGTGTATTCTTTTAAAAGATACAAACAAGGTAACACTGAGCTTTACAAGGCTCCTTTAGTGGCTAAAGGTTGCAGCCATCAATACGGGATTAATTATATGAAAACATTCTCTCCTGTTGCTAGACAATCTACCATACGAGTTTTATTAGCATTATCTGTTGAATATCAAATGCTCCTTCTTCAAATTGATATAAAAACAGCTTACCTGAATAGCGAATTACACGATGAAATTTATATAAAACAACCACAATATTTCAAAGACGAAAAATATCCCAATAAAGTTTTATGCCTTAATAAGGCAATACATGGCCTTAAACAATTAGGAAGGGAGTGGAAACCCAAATTACACATGGTTTTAAGAAAATATGATTTTCAACCAACTGAAGCTGACCCTAGTCTTTATAAAGAGGAAGAGTGTTTTAATACTGGAAGCTGTATATGTTGACGACATCATTGTTGGATGTGCAGATGAGCATATTGTATTGCAGGTAAAAATGCAGTTATGCAGAGAACTTGATGTATCCGATAAAGGGCCATTACATTTCTTGGGTATTGAAATTGATCGGAGTGATAAGACATTAGCAATAGAATTTGGTCAGAAGAACTACATTAAAATATGTTAGAGAAATATGGTATGAGCGATTGTAGAAAAGTTACAATACCACTTGATGCAGGTTATCAAACACATTGCACAGCTAAATGCGAAAAGGTTGATCAGCATGAATATCAATCTATGATTGGAGCACTGATGTATCCGACTATAACGACTACACCAGATACTTTTCACTCTGTGTCGAAATTAGCTCAGCATAATTGTGATCCTCACTGTGGTCACTTGCAGGCAGCAAAGTATGTAATGAGGTACTTAGCGGGTACTGCAGATAACAAATTGCATTATACTACTATAAGAAACTGTTCAATAGCAGGTTACGTAGAGGCTGACTGGGGTGGTGATATATGTGATCGGAAGTATTTGTTGGCAACTGTTTGATGTAATGGGAGTCTCGAAAACAGAATTCTGTTGCACAAAGCAGCACCGAGGCTGAATATATGGCCGCATCAGAAGCGGCAAAAGAGGCGGTATACCTACGAAGGTTTCTAATAGAGCTTGGTTATAGTAAAGATGAGCCAGTGACTTTATATATTGACAAGCAAGGAGTTCAAAAACTTGCGACTAATCCTATAGACCACAGACGAAGTAAACATGTAGATATAAAATATCATCATATACGAGAGGTTGTTCGAGAATACAAGATTGTTTTAATATATTCCCCAACGAACAGTATGGCAGCAGATATTTTAACTAAGAATTTGTGTAAAATTAAACATACTAACTGTATGAATTTATTAAATATTAATTGAAATAATGTAAGGATACATCCACGTTGAGGGGGCGCGTTGAAAACATAACAACTATAGACAACGTGTATGCTTCAACATGCATACATATTATTTTGACGTTTGTATATTTTAATTTTTTCATTCACTAAAAACCATTTGACAACTAAAGATCTATTTGTAAATAAAAACGAAATAAACAAAAGTGGTCACGGTAGGTAAATGGAAAATACTACCAATATATAAAAATGATGGTCCAGAGAGCCCTTTATATATCAGTAAAGGTCTTATGTCTGAAATAATTTTGGAGTTCGAGTAATTCAGTTTTAAAACTTTGTTTCTCGAGAGGATTAGTTGCCACTGTGGGGAAATGGGAAACACTACCAATATGCCACTTTATACAAATGATGGTCCAGAGAGCCCTTTATATAGCAGAAAAGGTCTGTCTGAAATAATTTTGAAACTAAAATACTACCAATGTGCCACTATATACAAATGATGGCCCAGGGAGTCCTTTACATAGCAGAAAAGGTATTTTTTTGAAATAATTTTGAAACTTTAATAATATCAATTAAAAAAGGTTCTCTTGAAAAGTGTGCTTGGCAGGATTTTTGGTCATTGTGGGGAAATGGGAAATACTACGAATATGCCACTATATACAAATGGTGGTCATTTGTATATAGTATCATATTGATAGGATTTCCTGTTGTATATAAAGTATTACTTGACTATTTTACTCCTTTGATTATAATAACACATTTTTTTCATATCGTTTTTATTTGCAATCTATTTTTCAATAATAAGCAAATTTGTTAAAATAGTGTATATTACCATGAATTTCAACCTACATTAAGATTAAAACATAATTATTCACATTAATTCCTTTTAACAAATAAATAACTCTGGTTTACAGCCAAAAAATACCAAGAACGCCACATGCCTAGATAAGTTCATTGGGACCTCCTGAACACGAAAAACCCTGTAATTTTTTTTTCTTAAGTACCGTTTTTTAGATTGCGGTACTTTTGTGTTTTTCGGTGTATGGACCCACCAAAACCCTTATGGAGCCCAACCGAATTAATTCGCATATCGTTGAAAATTTAATTGAATGTCTTTTCCGTCGATGTGCTGCAAATTTCTATGAGACAAGAAATGGCTGAGTTATGGTACCTCAAAGTTCAAAGATTGCCTATTTTTACGTTTTTTTCAAAATTTTTCATTTTTACTTCGTTTTTTTTTTTCTACGTTATAGTAAAAATCTGGAATGTTTTATTTTTTAACAAATAGTTTATTTAATTACCAACATTTTAAGCGTAATTTGAAAAAAAAACGGATGAAAAATAAAGTTTTTATTAAAAATTTTGTGGAACGACAATATGTTCATTTTCATTAATAAATAGTGGTGTTAATAAATAGTGGTTTTTGGCAAATTGTATCTGGTAAAGATAAGAGGGAATCTGTTCCAAATGACACAGCTACATTAAAATAGGACGCAGATGATGAAAAAGCACTAGAGTCAGTTATATTGGGTGTAAAACCTACCTAATTAGACTACGTAAAAAATTCTAAGACTTCTCACGAAGCATGGCAAAAATTGCAGACAACATACCAACCAAAAAGCCCTATACAGAAAGTAATACTCTACAAACGTTTACTTGGTCTTTAAATGAAGGATGGTTCCAACATAATGCTCCATATTAAAGATTTTTCTGAAATTGTGGAATGATTATCTGAAACTGACATTGAAATACAAGAGGAACTATTAAGCATTATGTTGTTGTGCTGCCTTACTAAGGATTCAGAAAATTTCGTTATTGCTATGGAAACGCGTGAAAGTCTTCTTGGATTAAGTTTTCTTAAGCAAAAGCTTTTAGAAGAAGCAAAAAGGCGAAAGAAAAAAGTAGTCGAAGAAATATGTAATCAACAACAACAGGTATTTAACGTACGTTATAACCAAAAACATAGAAAGCAAAACAAGAACAAAAAGCCTTTCACTGGAAATGGAAGAAAATTTTGCTAGTCAGTGTGAAAGAAAGAAACACAACAAAAAACAACAAGCCTTGTCTATAGTGGCGAAAGCAGGTCAAAAGATTAAATCGACGTTTTGGTATGTCGATAAAGGCACAACGGCATACATGTGCAATTATATAAGTATGTTCACGAGCTTTGAAGAACATAGCGAACAAATAGCATTAGCAAGTAACAAGTTTATTACAGCTACAGGAAAGGTAAATGAAATACATATTACGATCAAAGATGTACTCTATTCTACTGAGTTGCAGGGTAATTTTATTTCTGTCACTAGAATAGTCGATAAAGGTCTTACTGTCAAGTTTAACGCCCAAATGGCAACGGTTAGAAGACAAGATGGCACAATAGTATTTCACGTAAAAAGAGAAGGTGAATTTTTTGGTTTATACAAGACAAAAGAGAGTTTATTTGCTGCATGTGATATGAAAGAATTATGGCACAGTAGCTTTGGCCATTTCAATTACAACGGGTTGAACGAACTCAGTAAGGCAGGCGTTGTGTCAGGGATACAGTCTTACGGGAACAGAAAACCGTACAAAACATGTATGATGTGTAAAATACATGTACTACCATTTCCAAAGCATAGCGAAAGCGTATCAGAAAATTTATTGGAATTGGTACACTCGGATGTGTGTAGATCATTAACAGTTCAATCGGTTGGTGGCGCTAAATATTTTATAACATTGACGATAAGTCAGAAAAAATCTTCGTTTATTTTATGAAAACAAAGAGCGAAGCATTAGAGAAATTCAAACAGTTGAAAACGAAACCGGGCGTAGAATTGTAAGACTACGGACCGATAATGGTAAAGAGTATGTGAACAATGACATCGAAAAATTTTTACAACAACAAGGAATTCAACACCATTTAACAGTAGCATATTCACCGCAACTAAACGGCGTGGCTGAGCGGTAGTAGTAGGGAACTGTATGTGCTGGGACCATTAAAAATATTAAATTTCAGGAATTAAATTTGAAATTTTTCAATTTTAATTGCCAAAATTCTCAAATTTCACAAAATTCTCAAATTTCATTTTGTGTGTGTTCGTGTGTGTATTTTTTCCCACGGTTTAATAGGGGTGTTCACATTGTTATTTTTTTATTATAATGTTGGGGTAGGCGTGGGATTTTTGTCTGTCCATATGTGACCTTGAGAATACATGTCCGTCTGTATGTGAGCGTGGGAATTTGTGTCTGTCCATATGTGACCTTGAGAATACATGTCCGTCGGTATGTGAGCGTGGGAATTTGTGTCTGTCCATATGTGACCTTGAGAATACATGTCCGTCGGTATGTGAGCGTGGGAATTTCTGTCTGTCCATTTACACTGTGTACGCCTGGTGAATAAAAAATTTAGAAGCATTTTTAGGAATTACACTATTTAAAAAGTGTAGTAGTTATATATGGATCCCCTTAATGTTTGTGGTTCGTTCCTTCTTGCTGGAGTGAGATTTTTTCTTTTATTTTTTTGCTTATTAAAATTTGGTGTGTTTATTTAAGATTTGTCGTCCAGCAATTCAGTGTTTTTTTTTTTTACTTTTTTGCTGGCAATGCTTGAGTCTGGAGGAATAATTTGATTATTCTGATCTTGAAGACGTTGTGAAAAAATATTACTATTGCATAAATATTGAAACTGATGTTTTGTTTATTTTATACATGACGATCATCGATGGATTTTATTTGGGGATCTGGATGGTGGTGCGATTTCTGTATTTTGTAGAATATGAATATTTATGCTATGTTTAAGTGTGTGTGTTTTTTGTGTTCTGAGTGGCGGTTGGAATGTCTGCCAGTCAGACAGGCTGTGTGTGTGACGATTGGTGAGTCTGTATGACAGTCCGCTTTCTTGCTTTCCTGCTCAGTATAAAATGTGATAAGATGTACATATTCATGCCTACATAAATATCTACAAATTTATTTCATTTACGCATATACATACAAACAAATAATAAGCGTTTATTCTTTGTGCCCAAATATTCCCTTGACCATTTGAATGAATGAATGAACCATTGTTTAAACATATGCATTGTTTTAATTATTATTAATATGTAATACTTATCAAATTATGTATATATTTTTATTTATACCTCAATTTAAATTTGCCTCTACTACATCCGCTGCCTCTAACAACAATTGATCGTCTCCATACATCGCAAGAAAAAGAGGTATATCTATTTTTGGTAGTATTTCAACACTCAATATTTCTATTTGAGGTTTGATTGCTACCTCTCTTTGATGCTCTGTTGTGGTTGGCTGCGAAGACACCACTAAAAAGTGATCCTCATCGCCTGTTAGCATATCATCGTATTCTGCATTCGAAGGATTTGATGTCTCAGGTGCAGATGTTGGCTGCGAAGACACGAAGACATATCATCGTATTCTGCATTCGAAGGATTTGCAGATATTGGCTGCGATGACAGCTCTAACAAAAGTTCCTCATCTCCTTCAAGATGTTTCTCGAACTCTTCCTGTCTGGCTTTTCTTAAATGCTCCTTCAAATGGTGACGCTGAAGTCTCCGATATAATGGTGTGTACCAGAAGGGCTTCATTGTACAAATAAAAGCTCAACTTCAAAATTTGATAATTTTGCTTTGAAAACTTGTGAAGCTACAAAAATTTTGTAGTTTATCAGATACCACAATGTTTTGTCCACGTAGCAGTTTCCTTTGCTACAAAATTTTGGAACGTCTCTACATACATAAGCATGCCTCCGTATTCTGTGTATATCACATATCATAATGCTTGTTTATGTAAATATTGTCTACGTAGCAGTTTCATTTCCGTAAACATTTTGTATCGTATTTGCATGCATAAGCATGCCTCGGCATTCTGTGCATATCAGATACCCCAATGTTTTGTCCACGTAGCAGTCTCTTTTCTAATTTTTTAATCTTAACCGTTTCTATCAGCAGATACGCTACTTTTGCAAAGTAACGCAAAGCTACTTTGTTGGAATGAAGCGTACTATACCAAAACAAAATTTTCACGAATTTATATTAATCTAAATTTTTTAGGATAGAATTCAGTACATTTTTGTATCTAAAAGTAACAAGTCGTGGCTATTAAAAAATTCCTTGTGTGTTAATAATAAATCTAAGACAGAAAATAAATACATATTCTCAAAAAACATATTATTTGTATATTAAAAAATAGGAGTGTGTCATATAATTTAAGCAAAGACAGAATTTAAATATATATATATATATATATATATATATATATATATATATATATATCAAAAAATATTATTTTGCTGCAACTGTATAGGTACGTTATATTCAATGGGATATGGAATCTCCGTAGGTGCTGTGAATTGGTTGGTTGACACTGGATACGGATATAAAGGATACGCTGGTACCTGCACTGGATACTGATACTGCACTGGATACTGATACTGCGCCGGATAATGATACTGCAAATTGTTATGGACCATTGAGTTGTATGCATATGTTGAGGGTTGTATGGGCTGTGGGATTTGTTGATATGTTGCTATGGGGTTGCACGCAGATGTTGGGGGTTGTATCGACTGTTGCACTTGTTGTGGTTGAACATGACCTTTGCAATGTTCTAAATAAGATTTTTGGTATTTATATACCATATTACAGATATTGCACTTGAAAATTGGTGAACTCGTTTTTTTTATATTTTGATTTACACTTATAAAAATTATTTTGTTTATAGTGTACTTTTTTTATTAAAAAATATATTGATTGCTTGAATAACAAGTAATATTACAAGGATTTATATATATATATATATATATATATATATATATATATATATATATATATGTATATATATATATATATATATATATATATTATTACCCAAGCTATTTGCCTGTAGATAATCCTTCTCAAGACATGGATATAAGTCAAGTTATTCCACATGATCAGGCAAATACACAAAATAATGAAGTAGAAATGGATATCTCAAATTCTGCGGATGATCTACTGTCTCAAGCTCCAATTAATGCAAATATTATATAATAAATAGTGCTTTTAAAAATAATATTACAACATTTGGAGTTCCAGTAAATAAAGATTGTATTTTATTTGAAGATGTTACTGTGGATAATAAACATATTATCAAAGAAAGACTTGAAAATAGTCTTGCCGTACACAACATTATTAAATTTAATATTACTCTTATTGGAGAGTATATTAAAATTATAAGCGATGATATGGAATTGTGTACTATTTTTCACCGGGCAAAGATGGATCTCCTGTGCATTGGAGATGATGTTGAGGAAATTATGGCAAAGCAATTTCAAGAAATCCACAACAAAATGTCTGAATTTCAAGAACGGGATTCAGGATGGACCTTAATTAGAATTGTTCGCCTCGAAATCGCTATAAATAAGTCATCTTTGGTGAGAGGATCGAACTGGATAAGTACGCTGGAGTACTTAAAAAGTAAAAACGCATGTATAAATGTTGAAAATAATGACATTTATTGTTTTAAATGGGCAATAATATCTGCACTGGATACATCTGATATTAAAAGACCACAACGTTGCTGCTCATACAACATTGCAGATATCAGCGCTGATATCATATGTTTGCAAAACGGAATTGAGATTGATTTCAAAAATTTAAAGTTTCCGTTGGCGTTAAAGAGTATCAGGATATTTGAAGAAAGCAATCCAAATATTAGCGTCAATGTGTTCGGATACAATGATGAAAGCAATGAGATTGTTGGACCATTCTATAACACCAAGAATGAAAAAGCTAAACATATTAATTTGTTATTATTAGAAAATGCTGAAGGATATCAGCATTATATTCTTATAAAAAATATATCAAAGTAAGTAAAGAAATATACATTTATTTACGTAAATATATTAATATATATTCTTATAACTTTTTTCTTTCCACACACTTTTAAAATCTCAGACTACCAAGCACTGCAAAAAACGTGTCTTCTGTAACAGCTGCCTCCAATACACCCACAATGAGAGGACGTTAGAGCGACATAAAGAAGAATGTGGGAAAATTGTTGCGGAGCTGCCGTATGAGGAAAATGCCGTGTTGCAGCTTAAAGACCACCAACGACAAATGGATGTACCATTTGTTGTGTACGCAGACTTTGAATGCATACTGGCGGAGGTTAATATTAGAGTAAGTGACAAAAGTAGGTATCGCAAAAAGCACATTCCTTGTGCTTTTAGTTATTATATTAAATGTAAGCATAATGATAGTTTAGATAAGTTTAAATTATATACGGGGAGGGATGCAGCAGAAAAGTTTGTAGAAAATTTGATTGAAGATTGTGAATATATTTATAATGAATATCTAGTAAATAAAAGGGATATGGATGCTTTAACTCCTTTCGAAAATTTTAATTTTCGAAATGCGATAAATTGTCATATTTGTCATAAATATCTAGGCAATGATAGAGTGCGAGATCACTGCGACATAAGTGGTAAATTTAGAGGAGCAGCTCATAATAGATGCAATTTAAAATTTCAAATTCCAAAATTTATACCAATCTATTTCCACAATTATTCATCTTATGACGCGCATCTTTTTGTTAAAGAGTTGGGTAAAAAATCTGACAATATAAAAGTCCTTCCGCTCAACAAAGAATTATACATATCACTATCTAGATTTTCAAAAATGACCGACAACTACAACCTTGAACTTAGATTTTTAGACACAATTCGCTTTATGCCTGAAAGCTTAGAATCTTTAGCTAATAATCTTTCAGAACAAGACTTTCACATCATTAAAAGACAATTTAAAACAAAAAAAGAGTTTGATCTAGTGAGAAGAAAAGGCGTCTTTCCCTATGATTTTCTTAATTCTTTTGAAAAATTGAATGTTGGTGAACTTCCAGCAAGGGAAAATTTCTTCAACCATCTCAATAATAAGGAGTGCTCGATTGAAGACTATGAGCATGCAAAAGAAGTTTGGAATGCTTTCGGCTGCAAAACCTTGCAAGATTACATGGAAGTATATTTAAAAACGGATGTTCTCTTACTTGCAGATATATTTGAAAGTTTTAGAAAGGTTTGCAAGAACATCTACCACTTAGATCCATGTCAATATTACACTGCACCAGGACTATCGTGGGATGCTATGCTAAAGTACACAAATATAGAACTAGAGCTTTTGACGGACATAGATATGTACAATTTCTTCAAGAAAGGAATACGTGGTGCACTTGTACAATGGAGTAACCGATATTCAAAGGCTAACAACAAATATCTACCTGATTTCGATAGAGAAAAGCCCTCAGTATTTATTGTGTACATAGACGCAAATAACCTCTACGGTTGGGCTATGTCTGAGTATTTACCTTATGGTGGATTCAGGTGGCTGTCAGCTGAAGAGCTAAATCTGCATCCTAAAACCATAGGTGATAATTCAAGTGATGGATATGTCTATGAAGTTACTTTAGACTGTCCTTCTCATTTGCATGACTCTCACAATGACCTACCTTTCTGTCCAGAAAATAAGAAAATTTTGCAAACAAAGCACATTAAATTAGTTGCAGATTTTTCAACAAAACAAACATATGTCATACATTATAGAGTTCTTAAACAATGTTTACAGTATGGTCTAGTTCTAAAGAAAGTGCATCGAATTCTCACCTATAAGCAATCAACCTGGTTGAAAAGTTATATAGACTTGAATACCAAACATAGGGCTACTGCAAAAAATACTTTTAAAAAAAATTTTTTCAAATTGTTAAATAATGCAGTATACGGTAAAACTATGGAGAATGTGGAAAAGAGAAAAGATGTACGAATAGTTACGAACTGGAAAAGGACAAACTGTAATCATTTAGGAGCTCAAGATTGGATATCTAAACCTAATTTTCATAGTTTGTCAATATTTTCTGAGAATATGGTAGCGATTCAAATGAATAGAGTGAAAACCTATTACAATAAGCCTATATATTTAGGGTTTTGTGTATTAAAGCTTTCCAAATGGAAAATGTATGATTTCCATTATGGGTACATGCAACCCAAATTCAAGTCAAACTTATCACTGAATTATATGGACACTGACTCTTTCATTTACACAGTAAAAACAGAAGACTTTTATGCTGACATAAAAACTGACCTCGACCATAAGTTTGATACATCAGATTACCCAAAAGACAATGTATATGGATTTCCTCTGGTAAACAAAAAGGTATTGGGTATGATGAAGGATGAAAATTGTGGAAAGGTAATGAAGGAATTTGTAGGATTGCGATCAAAAATGTACTCTTTTAGTGTGCAACATCAAAGTGATATTAAAAAATCGAAAGGAGTAAAGAAGTGCATTCTTAATAATTATAATATAGCTTCATATAGAAATTGCTTATTCAATAAGTCGACTGTGTATGATGATATGCTAACATTTAAATCAAAAATTCATCAAATTTATACAAATGAAATAAATAAAGTAGTATTAAATTATGCAGACGATAAAAGAAAAATAAGAAGTGATAAGATGAGTACATATGCATGGTATCATTTTCGAATCGAGGAAACTAATCCTGATTTTGAACTTGACATGCTACTGTGGAAAATTTCAAGACTAGAAGAGGAAGAAGCAGTGCTATAACTATATCCCTATTTTTAAGTAATAATTTTTATATTTATTTAAGTAGTTAAATCTATTAATAAGTAAAAAAATTGTTTTATTGTTAAGAGAAATAAACAAAAAAATTGTACAAATATATTTAAAATGAAAAAACATTCAGAATTTGTTTTATTTTGTTTGGTGATTTATTATTTAGTTTCATCGAAATATTGCATAATATGAATTAATTAAATGATTTATCATCATTTTTCTTAAGTAAAATACGGAGCACCGGCAGGTATCTGGCCCCTCCTCACAATCTGGATGGTTCCATGGACAAGACTTAAAGTGACCATCGTCCTTGTCCTCATCTTCCATTATACCAAAATCATCATTTTCATTGAACATATCGAGGAACATTTTCACCATTTCCATGTGTTCGTATATTACACATCTCTCAAAATCAACTAAAAATTGTGCGAGCTTGTTTCTAATGTCACTCATGATTTTATGAAATAATTTATACTATTACTAAAATTTACTTCCGATCTTTTTGACTGTTAGTTCTCTACTAATAATTGTTTTCAACGAACCAGTACTAAGGTGTATGTTATGAAATTAAAAAAAAAAAAAAACCATGTCAGCGTTTTTAGTCCAGAAAATAATTTAAAATACGACTCAAAAAAATGAATACGTATCTATGACATCTCTCTATCCTTTTTCAACTACTTAGTTTTAAATTTTTATATATATTTAATTTTTCCTCTCTTCGTCTTTTGTCAAAAATAAAACAAAAAAATCATTGTATAATGATTTTCTGTTAAGCTTCTTACAGTCTAGAAAGCTAAAATCGAGATTAGTTTGCAATAAAAGTTCAATGCTATAAGTTGTGAAAAATTTTTACCGCAATGGATCTAGTGGAAAAATTTAATTCGTACAATACAAAATCCTTAATCCATATAAAGGATCTAGATGAATTATCCAAACACACTATCGTACGTGCAAAACGAGTAACAACAAAGTATGGGGAAACAGTTCAACTTGAGCTGGAAAACCACATAATGTTTCTCCCCAACCGATACAATGCATTGACCAATGCAGAATTAGAAGATCTTTCGAATAATAAATATCGACTACAGAGAAAAAGAGAGCGAAACCTGATCTTAGAAAGCGAGATGAACGAGTTTTTAATACCAAACTCCCAGTACCCCGTTTGGCAGTAAAAAATATGTTATGTTCATATATTTTGTAATTAACAAGAAAAAAAAATAATAATAATAAAAAAGAAAATGTTTTTAAATATGTATGTATATAAATATATATGATTGTGTTTTATTTAATATCTTTGGTTATATCATAAAGAAATTTCAAACATAAGTGACCGCAATTATATGTATTAAAGTTTTGATATTGATTGTAGTTGTATTGAATATTTCTACCTAAATATTTGATTAATTCTAGAGGAGGTTGTAAATTTCCAAAGCTGTCGAAATATTGTTTTTCATTCTTGTTCCTATAGTATGCTACCCAATGAGTACCTGGGCCTGTTGATAAATCCAAATTGATTATTCCACACTCTACAGTCTTTGGTCGTTTTGGTAGTGAATCCAACATATAAACTCCTCTAAAGTGTGGAATATATTTTAAAAATTTTCTTAGATCAAATTCTTATAATGGTCTATTGGGTAGCATTTCTAATAGTTTTTTGAATGATCTTTACAAACAAGTCCATAACCGTTTTTATATGGTTTAAGGTACAGTCCTTTTCCCACAGCAATAGACTCCATTGCCTTATTGTGTCTGGTGGCTTCTTCAAGTTCTTTTTTTGCATTCTTTGTTGCATTTACAGCTTTAGCTATAGCGGCACCTCCAGTTGCTAGACTACCAAGTGCACCTAGAGCAGTTAGAATCGGTATTATGGGCAAAAAACCACCAATTTTTGGAACATTTATAATACGCGGTATTATAACACGAGCTTTTTTCCCTTTAAGAGATTTACTGATAGCTTTACGAGCAATCTTAATGACTGAATTAATATCTTGTGGTTTTTCCTTCTTAAATATCTTTGTTGCTGATTTAATTGTTTTATGAAACAGATTTTTGTCATTTATACGAATTCGTCGTGATGGTCTTTTCACTGTATTCCTTTTCTTTCCTTCAACACCCATACCAAGTTTAGTTTTTGCTTTCATTGCGTTGGTGACTATATATGAAAATGTTTTTTCTGCAAGATCACTATCTTTTGAAAGAACTCTTTCCCAAGCCTTATTTTCAAGAATTTTGTCAGCTTGATGTCTGCTGTTTAAGTCTTTATTTTTCGAGTAAGCAATATCGTGATTTTTGCAAGCAGCATCCAATAAGTTAATTCCTTTATCTCCTCTATCTAAACGCTTTTGTAATCTTGTGCCAGGTCCACAATACTGGTATCCAGGAAGATGTAATTCAAAAGGTAGAGAATTTATTGCTTTATTTAGTAAACCTTCTCCAACGATAGTTTGTTTGTGACTAAAATTTTTGTTATAAAGTACAACCATATTAATTTAATCTACAATAAAAGATATTGTTTGCAAGTTTAGCAAGTAGTTATTAAAATGCGCTTCATAAAACAACATAACAATATTTTAGTTCGTAATGCTGATATTTGTTCAAATGACAGTAAAAAACTAAGACATAGTTCCTTGTTGCCAAATTCTATTCGAGCATTAATAGTTGGTCCTTCAAATTGTGGAAAAACTAACATAATGATTAGTTTGCTGGAAAGTCCTTATGGTCTCAAGTTTGAAAATATTTACTTGTACTCAAAATCTTTTCTGCAAACTTGTACAACATTTGCAGAAAACGAGGTCGTTGTTCCTCCTAGTGAAGCTAAAAGCAATTCAATTATGATTTTTGATGATGTTGCATGTGAAAAACAAAACAATATACGTGCATATTTTTGTATGGGTCGTCATAAGAACGTAGACTCATTTTACTTGTGTCAAACTTACACGCGGATTCCAAAACATTTGATAAGAGATAATGCTAATGTAATTATTATGTTTAAACAAGATCCGAAAAATATGAAACATGTATATGATGATCACATTGCCAGCGACATGAACTTTGAAATGTTTCAATGAATTTGTAGAGAATTTTGGAAGGAAAAATACGGATTTTTGGTGATAAGTAAAGATAATGAACTAAACAATGGTCGTTATAGAAAGTCATTTGATTACTTCATCATAATATAATTTACTGTTCATCAAATGCACCCTGCAGTATTTAATCTGACTTCAAACTTTATACATGTGATTATTGTAACTGATGAGATAAGCAGATCTGATACCTGACTAACTGACCTGATACCTGTTAAACTGACCTGATAAGCTCATCTGATAAACTGAGCTGATACCTGTTAAACTGACCTGATAGCTGCTAAGCTGATCTGGTACCTGATAAACTGACCTGATACCTGTTAAACTGACCTGATAAGCTGATCTGATACCTGTTAAACTGACCTGATAAGCTGGTCTGATACCTGATAAACTGACCTGATAGCTGTTAAATTGACCTGATAAGCTGATCTGGTAACTGATAAACTGACCTGATAGCTGTTAAACTGACCTGATAAGCTGGTCTGATACCTGATAAACTGACCTGATAACTGTTAAACTGACCTGATAATCTGATCTGCTTCCTATTGAACTGACCTGATAGATAAAATGAATGAACAAATTCTTAAAGACTTGGTGACAACAAGAAATATCTTGAAGAAGAAGCGTCGTAAGTATAAAAACTGGTGAAATAGATACACATCAGCAATTAACAGATACATTCAAGCCTATCACAGAACCTTTAAAAGAATTTATCAGTAGCTCTAAATACGTTGGTAGACCAGTTAAAAAAGAACCGAGTGAAGTGAAGAAAAAATTTTAAGCAATCTAATAGTAAAAGTAGCAGTAATTATGATGAAGATGACTTTTACTCACAAAATTCGAATAATGAAGAACGTTATTCTGACTTATCACTATTGCAATCGAGAAACGAACTAGATACTAACTATGGTCCACATAAAGATAATAATAACGAATGGAGATTTGGTAATAGCACCATCGAGTTAAATCAAGATAAGATACAGGTTGGGGGACAAATATGGGCGCTCACGCCAGGACTTTTTTCTTTAATGTTTCATAAACCACCAAAAAACTATGATAAATTCGAGCTTGAAATCTATAAAAAAATATTACTTGCTACCAATGCCCACAGGAGAGGCTATAAGTCTGATGGTCAAATCAAAGGGAGCATAGCCCATAAGTACAAACATATTATTAGAAAACTTTTCAAAGGAGACAATCATACAGGCTCATCAGATGTAACAAAAAGTAATTATTTAGGAAGGGGTTTGATGCAGTTTAACCCTCATAATCCAAACTATATATACTGGGATGATCCAAACGAGTTGGTAGATCGACTTAGACTACTGCTTGCATCACAGTCTGCAGGCCATACTAATCACAACAACGAAATTGTCTCAATTATTGAAGAACTACGTGAAGCTAATATAATTGTATAAACTATATAGATTTTTATATAAAACATGTCCGTTGATAAATTTGGGCATTATATTAACGATAGAAGTGAAGTAATTTCAACCAAAAATGCGCCTAAGTTGTTGGGCTTCTTTATGGATACGAACAAAAACATTGATGTCCAATACAAGAGAATCAAAAATGTTGCAAATGCTGTGGAGGAAAACGATGTTATCAGTAAATTGTTTCTGCAAACTGAACTCAAAAAACAGCAACAAGAAGTAGCTTTCCAGTTAGAAAATCTTAATGCTCATTTGCAGGATATCAATAAGAAAATGGATGGTAATAAATCACTTTTTGATATGGAAATTGAAGAGCTACGAGAAAAAATGTATAGAATAGAAAATTACATGTTCGTATCAATAGGTGCAAGTGCATCAAGTAGATCACAACACACTTAAAACAGCGACTGGAAAATTAAGATGTCTTCAAAGAGAAATGTTGTAAATGAATTGCATAAGCAGGCTCGAAAACGTTTTGTACGTCGTAGAGTTGTGATGAAAGGAATAGATGATCTTTGGCAAGCTGATTTAGTTGAAATGGGAAATTATTCCTTAGACAATAGAAATTATCGATTTTTGCTAACTGTAATTGATACATTCTCAAAATTTGCTTGGGCAGTACCTTTGAGCAGAAAGAATGCATTCGAAACAACTCAGGCAATGGAGAATATTTTCAAATTGGGACGAATACCGAAAAACTTGCAAACAAACGATGGTAAAGAATTTTTCAATAAACATTTCAGTCAGTTGATGAATAAATACAATATTAATCACTACTCAACATATAGCACTATGAAAGCCTCAATAGTAGAACGATTCAATAGAACATTAAAAGGAATGATGTGGAAGGAATTTAGCTTAAATGGTTCATATAATTGGATTGATATGTATAGAGATTTACTTGATGCATACAATAGAAAAATTCATCGCACCATTAAAATGTCACCGATTAAAGTAAATTCACCAAATGAAAAAAAGCTTTTAAACACAGTATACAGTCATTTAAAGATGTATAAAATGTTAAAATTTAATGCAGGTGATCATGTACGCATAAGCAAATATAAAAACATTTTTGAAAAAGTTATACTCCGAATTGGACAATAGAAATCTTTACAATTAAAAGAGTACAAAATACATATCCTACAACATATATATTAGAAGACTATCGCGGAAATCCTATTAAAGGTGGATTCTACGAATAAGAACTTTCAAAAACCAGATATCCTAATACATACCTAGTTGAAAAGGTTCTCAAAACTAAAGGACATAAGGTATTTGTCAAGTGGCTGGGCTTTGGTAATGAGCACAATTCTTGGATAAGCAAAGATGAGATATTGTAAATGGAAGAATACAATAAATAAACAACAACAAAAACAACAACAATGGCATCAATATTTAATTTAGTTTAAAATAAGTAAATAAACAATAAATACGAACCTGCTTCTTATAAATCATACTGTGTGTTTAACCTCATTTATTTACAATCAAACAGTCACAATGTCAATAACATTGACTCTGAGCTCCAATTCATCAGAGCTATCTGCTAATTATTTTCCTCCTATTGATTTAAACGGAACCTATGAATGTGCTCTAACTGATTTTCATTCATACAACAGTATCCCAAATGTGGATGTCTACAACAATATATTTCATATCGGTGAACTTGTAATTGAAATACCGATCGGATCTTATGAATTAAATGATATAGTTGACTATATAGAAGAACAATACAAACGATATAGACCAGAAAACAAAATTTTGATTGAAGCTAATAACAATACAATGCAAGTCAAAGTCAGCAGCTCTAAAGAACCAATATATTTTAATAAAGAAAATACAATAGGTAGACTTTTAGGATTCAATAGCAGAATATTAACGCCAAACAAAGAACATTACTCTGATCTTCCAGTGAATATCTTTAAGGTGAATCTCTTGAGGATTGAAAGCAGTATTGTGGTTAATACTTATATGAATAATTCTAAGGCTCATACACTACATGAATTTCCGATTAATGTACCGGCTGGATATAAAATAGTTGAGATTCCCAAAAATCTTATTTATTTGCCAGTAAACCCCAGAGAGATAAGTTCAATAGCTCTTTGCGTGGTTGATCAAAACGGCGACTTAATTAATTTCAGAGGTGGGGAAATTACAATACGAATACATTTAAGGACAACTAAATAATGATAATATACAACACGAGTATATCGAAGAATACTACAGCAACATCTAATTCTCAAACGTTACAACCTAAGCAACAATTGAAAAGATCTGTTCGTCAAAAATCGCTTACATCAGCAAACAAGAGTTTTCTCAAGTCACTGAACTTTAAATTGAAAACAAAATGAGTTCAATAATAGACGTTTTAGATAAACCAATATCTGACGAAAATATTATCAAAAAGGATTATCACACATACATACCATACCTTCAGTCTTTTAACAACAACGATGAAATAAGAATTTCAATACAAAACCAAGATCTATATGTGTTACCCAGTGAAAGCTATATATATGTGGAAGGACTTGTTGTAGACGAAAAAACATCGAAATCTACACCCAACTTTCAGTTGAAAAATAATTTTGTTGCATATCTCTTTGATGAAATCCGCTATGAACTGAATGGTATTGAAATTGATCATACAAGATATTTGGGAGCCACCAGTACCATAAAAAATTTGTTTTCTTTATCGCCTACGGAAAGCGTTGTGTTGCAAAATGCTGGATGGAATAAACTTGATAAAATAGATCTTCAAAATGGAAATTTTAATTTCTATGTACCACTCAAACTTCTTTTAGGATTCGCTGAAGACTACAATAAAGTTTTATTAAATGGTAAACATTAATTAATACTCTTGCGTAATAAGAACGATGAAGATCTTGTACACTCGAATGTTTCCACCGAGAAAGCAAAACTTACAATTTCACTAATATCATGGAGAATTCCACGTGTTCAATTATCTGATCATAGTAAATTGAATATGATCAAAATACTTAATAATGGTGCTGCTATACCAATGGCATTCCGTAGTTGGGATTGTCATATGAATCCACACCTTAATACGGGAACCAATCACATATGGAATGTTAAACTGGCCGCTAATAAAGAACGCCCTCGTTTTGTCTTGATTGCCTTTCAACAAGAAAACAAGTTTGTTCATTGTGATCTTACTAACTTAAAAGTACATTTAAACTCAACCTCTTACCCATATGACGATCTTAATATAAAATTCAAAAATGAGCGCTATGCTATTCTATATGATATGTATCTAAGATTCCAACAAAGCTACTACATGAAACAACCCCAAACCTCTTCTAACAGGTCAAGAGTTTAAAAATAACGCTCCAATTATTGTAGTTGATGTCAGTCACCAAAACGAAACGCTCAATACCGGACCAATCGACATAAAAATTGAATTTGAAACAGCAACAAATATTCCAGCAAAAACATCAGCTTACTGCGTTCTTATTCATGACCGCGTAATAGAATACATACCAATAAAAGGTCAAGTCCGGAAGCTCTTATAAATTAAATAACATGGATGGTGATATTGTTTTTGTAGACTTGCAAGGTTTCAAAACTAATTCAAATGACTTCATCGCAAAAGAACTAGCTGTAGTTTTCAGCAACAAGGAATGGTTCAATTTCATCATAAAACCTCCTTTTGATTTCGCATGTTTATCAGCCAAAAAACAGAGAGAAGCAGTTTGGTTAACAAAAAACTATCATCATATTAACTGGAATGATGGATCAGTCTCATTTCGAAGCGTTTGCAAGTTTTTAAAATCGAATATGAGAAATTCACAAATATATGTTAAGGGGGGAGAGAAGAAAAAATGGCTGGAAAAAATTATTCATCAAACAGTTTATAACATTGAAGACATTGGCTGCATTAATTTCAAACAAATGGAAACTAAGCATTCCATATATCTCTATTGTAGCTATCACGACTATGATGTTTGTGCCTTAAGGAATGCAATTTTACTTAAAAATGAAAGTGTTAACAAACTTTTAAATAAATGCTTATAAAAATTAAAATAAATGTCTTTTTATTTCAAACAAAAAACCTACATACATATTTGTTTTTTTCAGAGAACACACAAACAAACATACACAATGGTTCATTCATTCATTCATTCAAATGGTCAAGGGAACATTTGGGCACAAAGAATAAACGCTTATTATTTGTTTGTATGTATATGCGTAAATGAAATAAATTTTTAGATATTTATGAACGCATGAATATGTACATCTTATTACATTTTATAGTGATCAGGAAAGCAAGAAAGCGGACTGTCATACAGACTCACCAATCGTCACACACACAGCCTGTCTCACAGGCAGACATTCCAACCGCCACTCAGAACACAAAAAACACACACACTTAAACATAGCATAAATATTCATATTCTACAAAATACAGAAATCGCACCACCATCCCGATCCCCAAATAAAATCCATCGATGATCGTCATGTATAAAATAAACAAAACATCAGTTTCAATATTTATGCAATAGTAATTTTTTTTTTTCGTCTTCAAGATCAGAATAATCAAATTATTCCTCCAGACTCAAGCATTGCAAGCAAAAAAGTAAAAAAAACACTGAATTGCTGGACGACAAATCTTAAGTAAACACACCAAATTTTAATAAGCAAAAAAATAAAAGAAAAATCTCACTCCAGCAAGAAGGAACGAACCACAAACATTAAGGGGATCCATATATAACTACTACACTTTTTAAATAGTGTGATTCCTAAAAATGCTTCTAAATTTTTTTATTCACCAGGCGTACACAGTATAAATGGACAGACAGAAACTCCCACGCTCACATACCGACGGACATGTATTCTCAAGGTCACATATGGACAGATACAAACTCCCACGCTCACATACCGACGGACATGTATTCTCAAGGTCACATATGGACAGACACAAATTCCCACGCTCACATACCGACGGACATGTATTCTCAAGGTCACATATGGGCAGACAAAAATTCCACGCCTACTCCAACATTATATTAAAAAAACAACAATGTGAACACCCTATTAAACCGTGGGAAAAAATACACACACGAACACACACAAAATGAAATTTGAGAATTTTGTGAAATTTGAGAATTTTGGCAATTAAAATTGAAAAATTTCAAATTTAATTGCTGAAATTTAATATTTTTAATGGTCCCAGCACATACAGTTCCCTACTAGTACCGCTACAACAGATCTCTTATTGAGATGAGACGTTCTATGATGTTTCATTCTGCAGTACAGCAAAATTTGTGAGCTGAAGCTGTAAGCACAGCAGCATACATACGCAACAGATGTCCTAAAAGGATTAATGGTATCAAAACACCGTTTGAGGTATGGTATGGTAAACCTTCTGTCAAACTCTTTCGTACTTTTGGTTCTTTTTGAACCAAAAGGTGAACAACTGATAATGGTAGGCTATTCGGCTGTAGCCAAGGCATATAGATTGTTTGACAATAGAACTCATCAATTTGTTGAAAAAAAAGATGTTTTGTTTGATAAGATACTTTTTGTAAAAATACTGATGAAGATAGAATTGATGTAGATCAACATCAGCATTCATGTATAGAAGAGAACTATTTAACAATGTACATAGATGATGACAAGGATGCTGCAGATTAACATGATAGAGAAAGGGGAGAGAATATTGATAATAAGGACGCTGAAGATCAACATGTTATAGAAAGGGCAGAGAGTATTGATAATATAGATAATGTTTTTCATACAGGAAGAGAAAATAATGAAGATGAAGAATTTAACACAGCTGATTAAGATAGTCACAATAAACTAGAAGAAGATGAACACATCCCTTGAGTGATTTTAAGAGGTAGGCCGAAAGTTGTAAGGAGCGAAAAGCATGGAAGATCTCGAAAACAATTTAATGTCTTAAACAGTTTGATAGAAATTAAAATACCTCCGACTGTAGAACAGGCAATTGTAAGTAAAGAAAAGAAATTGTGGGTAGAGGCTAAGAGAGCAGAATTTTATATTCTTGGAAAGAATAATACATGGTCAGATCTACCTGATTGCCATAAAGCAATATCGTGCGAATGGGTGTATTCTTTTAAAAGATACAAACAAGGTAACACTGAGCTTTACAAGGCTCCTTTAGTGGCTAAAGGTTGCAGCCATCAATACGGGATTAATTATATGAAAACATTCTCTCCTGTTGCTAGACAATCTACCATACGAGTTTTATTAGCATTATCTGTTGAATATCAAATGCTCCTTCTTCAAATTGATATAAAAACAGCTTACCTGAATAGCGAATTACACGATGAAATTTATATAAAACAACCACAATATTTCAAAGACGAAAAATATCCCAATAAAGTTTTATGCCTTAATAAGGCAATACATGGCCTTAAACAATTAGGAAGGGAGTGGAAACCCAAATTACACATGGTTTTAAGAAAATATGATTTTCAACCACCTGAAGCTGACCCTAGTCTTTATAACGAGGAAGAGTGTTTTAATACTGGAAGCTGTATATGTTGACGACATCATTGTTGGATGTGCAGATGAGCATATTGTATTGCAGGTAAAAATGCAGTTATGCAGAGAACTTGATGTATCCGATAAAGGGCCATTACATTTCTTGGGTATTGAAATTGATCGGAGTGATAAGACATTAGCAATAGAATTTGGTCAGAAGAACTACATTAAAATATGTTAGAGAAATATGGTATGAGCGATTGTAGAAAAGTTACAATACCACTTGATGCAGGTTATCAAACACATTGCACAGCTAAATGCGAAAAGGTTGATCAGCATGAATATCAATCTATGATTGGAGCACTGATGTATCCGACTATAACGACTACACCAGATACTTTTCACTCTGTGTCGAAATTAGCTCAGCATAATTGTGATCCTCACTGTGGTCACTTGCAGGCAGCAAAGTATGTAATGAGGTACTTAGCGGGTACTGCAGATAACAAATTGCATTATACTACTATAAGAAACTGTTCAATAGCAGGTTACGTAGAGGCTGACTGGGGTGGTGATATATGTGATCGGAAGTATTTGTTGGCAACTGTTTGATGTAATGGGAGTCTCGAAAACAGAATTCTGTTGCACAAAGCAGCACCGAGGCTGAATATATGGCCGCATCAGAAGCGGCAAAAGAGGCGGTATACCTACGAAGGTTTCTAATAGAGCTTGGTTATAGTAAAGATGAGCCAGTGACTTTATATATTGACAAGCAAGGAGTTCAAAAACTTGCGACTAATCCTATAGACCACAGACGAAGTAAACATGTAGATATAAAATATCATCATATACGAGAGGTTGTTCGAGAATACAAGATTGTTTTAATATATTCCCCAACGAACAGTATGGCAGCAGATATTTTAACTAAGAATTTGTGTAAAATTAAACATACTAACTGTATGAATTTATTAAATATTAATTGAAATAATGTAAGGATACATCCACGTTGAGGGGGCGCGTTGAAAACATAACAACTATAGACAACGTGTATGCTTCAACATGCATACATATTATTTTGACGTTTGTATATTTTAATTTTTTCATTCACTAAAAACCATTTGACAACTAAAGATCTATTTGTAAATAAAAACGAAATAAACAAAAGTGGTCACGGTAGGTAAATGGAAAATACTACCAATATATAAAAATGATGGTCCAGAGAGCCCTTTATATATCAGTAAAGGTCTTATGTCTGAAATAATTTTGGAGTTCGAGTAATTCAGTTTTAAAACTTTGTTTCTCGAGAGGATTAGTTGCCACTGTGGGGAAATGGGAAACACTACCAATATGCCACTTTATACAAATGATGGTCCAGAGAGCCCTTTATATAGCAGAAAAGGTCTGTCTGAAATAATTTTGAAACTAAAATACTACCAATGTGCCACTATATACAAATGATGGCCCAGGGAGTCCTTTACATAGCAGAAAAGGTATTTTTTTGAAATAATTTTGAAACTTTAATAATATCAATTAAAAAAGGTTCTCTTGAAAAGTGTGCTTGGCAGGATTTTTGGTCATTGTGGGGAAATGGGAAATACTACGAATATGCCACTATATACAAATGGTGGTCATTTGTATATAGTATCATATTGATAGGATTTCCTGTTGTATATAAAGTATTACTTGACTATTTTACTCCTTTGATTATAATAACACATTTTTTTCATATCGTTTTTATTTGCAATCTATTTTTCAATAATAAGCAAATTTGTTAAAATAGTGTATATTACCATGAATTTCAACCTACATTAAGATTAAAACATAATTATTCACATTAATTCCTTTTAACAAATAAATAACTCTGGTTTACAGCCAAAAAATACCAAGAACGCCACATGCCTAGATAAGTTCATTGGGACCTCCTGAACACGAAAAACCCTGTAATTTTTTTTTCTTAAGTACCGTTTTTTAGATTGCGGTACTTTTGTGTTTTTCGGTGTATGGACCCACCAAAACCCTTATGGAGCCCAACCGAATTAATTCGCATATCGTTGAAAATTTAATTGAATGTCTTTTCCGTCGATGTGCTGCAAATTTCTATGAGACAAGAAATGGCTGAGTTATGGTACCTCAAAGTTCAAAGATTGCCTATTTTTACGTTTTTTTCAAAATTTTTCATTTTTACTTCGTTTTTTTTTTTCTACGTTATAGTAAAAATCTGGAATGTTTTATTTTTTAACAAATAGTTTATTTAGTTACCAACATTTTAAGCGTAATTTGAAAAAAAAACGGATGAAAAATAAAGTTTTTATTAAAAATTTTGTGGAACGACAATATGTTCATTTTCATTGCTCACACTATATTCGTCGTAAATTCAAAAAATTGAAGTTAAAATGACGAGCGACTTGAACTTTTGGGTTTTTTTTTGCGGATGGATCTACACGATTGAGGAACCAACAATAGTCCGCCATCATTTCTTCATCTCGATGTCTTCCATATCCTGGTGAAATCTTTCACATTGTTGAACACTTTCGGAGCCCAAGTTCGTGGAGAAAATATCCAAATGACTAAATATGAAATGTAATTTAGGTGTAATATATGAACCTAAAAGTTTAAAAGAATAAATTTTCTAATGGTAACGGTCTGTTTAATATGCATGTTTTCATTCAACGCTTACTAATGGCATTGGCAAAAGTTGCCAAAATTACCTTAAAAAAAATTTCCGAGAGCCACAGCGAGCAAAATTGAAGCTGGTATACTTGATGGACCTCAAATTCGGGCTCTGTACGGTGACCAAGTATTTAATGAGTGTTTAAATCCAGCTCATTTGGATGCATGGGAAGCATTCCAGGACATCGTTCACAACTTTTTGGGAAACTACAGAAGTCCTGATTACGCTGAGAAGATCGATACATTACTGTAAAATTTCAATGTAATTGGTCGCTCGTCATTTTAATTTAAATTTTTTGAATTTACGCCGAATATAGTGTGTGAGCAATGAAAATGAACATATTGCCGTTCCACAAAATCCTTAATAAAAACTTTATTTTCCATCCGTTTTTTTTTCAAATTACGCTTAAAATGTTGGTAACTAAATAAACTATTTGTTAAAAAATAAAACATTCCAGATTTTTACTATAACGTAGAAAAAAAAAAACGAAGTAAAAATGAAAAATTTTGAAAAAAACGTAAAAATAGGCAATCTTTGAACTTTGAGGTACCATAACTCAGCCATTTCTTGTCTCATAGAAATTTGCAGCACATCGACGGAAAAGACATTCAATTAAATTTTCAACGATATGCGAATTAATTCGGTTGGGCTCCACAAGGGTTTTGGTGGGTCCATACACCGAAAAACACAAAAGTACCGCAATCTAAAAAACGGTACTTAAGAAAAAAAAATTACAGAGTTTTTCGTGTTCAGGAGGTCCCAATGAACTTATCTAGGCATGTGTCGTTCTTGGTATTTTTTCAAATTAAAAATTTGTAAAGCTGTGTAATATATATTTACATACATACAATGATTTATTTATATACTATTTTCTAAATGGAAGGTCAAGCACATGTTGTCTTTTTAATCTGTGTACTTCTTCTTCATCCTCTAATAGAATTATAGCTAAGGGGTTGGAGTGGTAGCTAAGTCCATCAAGGTACCTTGAACTGTAATTGTTTATTTCATTTTTAATTTTTGGTATACATAAATCTCTATGAATCGCATCATTAGTTACAAACCGTGGGGCATCTATAATCATTCTAACAGTTTTTGATTGATGTCGCTGAAGTATTTCTATGTTGGAAAGTTGAATTCCATACGTCCATATTGGTTTTAAAATTGTTTTATATAATAGTATCTTATTTTCTAAACTAAGTTCAGATTTTTTTCCCTGTAAGCCATACATTCGTTTTGTTTTAATATCCAAACAATCTCGTTTAGCTTTTATGTGAATAACACATGTAAACCATGATAATTAATTTAGTTTCAATAATGAAATTTTCTTGTCAGTCTTCAAAATAAAACTTATTTAATAAGCATACAAAATAGTTTGTGTCCGTATTATTTAAGATTTTTGTAGATTATGGGCTCAGAACTCATGAAAGATATACAATAAAATAAAATGAGGTATTCGGGGTTTAAAATAGAACCATTGTGTAAATATAATTTCGACACATGGAAAATCCGAGTAGAGTCACTTCTTATAAAAGGTGACTAATGGAAGCTTGTAAGTAGAAGTTTCCCAAAACCAATCAGACCTCAAGAAAGCGTAAATTCTTGGGATTCAGGAGACGTAATAGCAAAAGCCGGGTTAATATTGTTAATATTCACCAGTGAACTAAAGCAAATTAAAAATTGCATCACGTGTAAGGAAGTATGGGATAAAATGCATAGCATTTACCAATCAAAGGGACCCGCAAAGAAAGCAATGCTTTTAAAATGTCTAATTTTGATAAATATTACCACATAAGAGACCATATTAGAAAATTTTTTATTATTGTGGATAAAATAAACGAAATGGAATTAGAAATAATTGATGAATTATTAAGAATTTAACTTTTATATAGCATTCCTGAGGAGTATTAATCTTTTAGAATTACAATTGGAAACTCAAGAGAAGCTACCAAGACCTGAAATTTTGAAAATAAGTCTTTTCGGAGAATACGAAGCTCGGAAAAAAATGTTCGTGAGGAATCATCCGATGCAATGATTGCAAAGAAAAAATACAGCAAGTTTTCCAAAACAAACGCAAATCAACAAGACAAAGGTGAGAAATTTTAATTTGCAAGTAATAATTGCGGCAAAATAGGACACAAAACAAAAGATTGTTAGTCGAGAAATAAAAACCAATACAATTAGGGAAATAAGAACCAAGAGACAACCAGAAATGCAGAAGTTGCACTACAAGTAAATGGAGAGCGTGATCCGTGGTGTTTAGATTCTGGAGCTTCATCCCATATGTGTTCAGATAAAATAAAATTTCATACGTTGGACAAATCATGTACTGAAGTTTTACATTTGGCAAACAATGAATAAACTTAAATCGAAGGTCATGGAACTGTGAAAATCAATACTAAATCAAGACTTACGTTTACTCTAGAGAGTACTATTTACGTTCCGGATTTAAGATCCAATTCATTATCAGTAGCAAAGCTAACTGATCGTGGATTTGAAGTAAATTTCAATAAAAAAGAAGCCATTGTAAGAAATCCTAAAATTGGTGAGAAATTATTCACTGCAAAGCGAGATAAAGATTTATATTACATTAAAGGAGTGATTCAAAAATGTAAAGCAGTTGAATTACCGGGTATACAAGAATGGCATGAACGTTATGGTCACTTAAATAAAGGCGACTGAAAAGAATTGTTACGAAAACAGAAGATAAATGGAATAAATTTTAATATAAATGAAACATTAAAAACTTGTGAGGTATGTATAAAAGGAAAGCAAACTCAAAAGACTTTTAGCAACTCTATTTCAAAATCAAGAGACTTAATGCAGCGCATTCAATTGGTAGTTCAAGATACTTTTTAACTTACATTGATGACAAATCAAAATGGTGCGAAGTCTATTTTCTTAAGAAAAAGAGTGCGGTATTTGAAAAATGTAAAGAATTTAAAAGTATTGTTGAAAATAGAACAAATCAGAAAATTAAAACAATGCGTTCAGACAATGGAACTGAATATACAACGAATTCAAAATTTTTAAAAAAAGAGAAGTTATAAAATATGAATTTAATTTAACCGCAACAAAATGGTGTAGCCGAAAGGAAAAACTGCACCCTAATAGAAATGGTATGATGATACAATCTGGTCTAAGTCCAAGTTTTTGAACAGAAGCAGTTCTAACTGCAAATCATATAAGAAAAAGATGTCCTTCTAAAAGTATTGATGGTGAAGCTCCTTTTAAAATTTGGATTGGAAGATATACAACCGTAAATTATTTAAGGAAGTTCGGTTCTGTAGCGCATACAATTATAAGACCTAACAAAAAATGAAAATTTGAACCAAAAGGAAAAAATTTATATTTGTGGGATATTCTATAAAATCAAAAGCGTATAGATTATGGGATATAATATATAAACAAATTATATGTGCAAGAGATGTAAATTTTACAAATTCTTATCAATTAAATGATAATTACACAAACTTTCTGAAAAATGAATCTGAAAATTGGAAAAATTAAGACATTTAATCCAAAAGAATATACCACTGCACAGCCTGATGAATATTTACAAGAGTTAGAATAAAGAAGCAGCAAAAGAGATATTGACGGTTTTTGTGGTTTTTCTGAAGGTAATGGAGAATCTATAAATGAAGACCAAGAAAATTATTTAACACGGTTCATAATAACGAAATAGAACAATATCTTGCAAACAATAATGATTCACTGACAGCAAATAAAGTTTTTTCTGGTCCTGAAGTAAACGAATGGAAGAATGCAATGAAATCTGAATACGACGCAATATTAAAAAATAAAACCTGGTGTTATGTTGACTATTCGCAAAATAGTAAAACCACAGAGTGCAAGTGGGTACTACGAAAAAATTTTAAAGCAGATGGAACAATAGACCGTTACAATGCAAGATTAGTAGCAAAAGGGTTTAAGCAAATACATGGTATCGATTATACTGAAACGTTTGCACCCGTGGCAAGAATCAGTTCGATACTATTTCAACACAATTGAAACTCGAAGTATATCAACTAGATTTTGTCACTGCATACTTAATGGTAATTTAGAAGAAAAAATTTATATAAAAATTCCAAATGAAATCGAATTGATTTTAGATGAAAATGAATATTAGAAATATAAAGGCAAATCGTGCTTATTAAAAAAAAAATTATATGGACTGAAGCAATCTGGAAGACAATGGTATAAAAAACTAAATGACAAACTGAAACAAATTAGTTTTAAACCATTAGATTCAGATAATTGTGTATATATGTCAAAACAAGGGGAAGATATTACAATCAAGAATGATAAAATAAAAATTACGCCTTGCGCATGATATCCCGTTTAATGACGTATTTAGTCCTTCGAAGAGATTGCTAAATGTTTATTATATGCAAAGCTAATACTTTTTCGTACAAAATTAATACTTTATGCTACATTTGGTAGCTCTACACACAATTTACTCAGAGAGATCTCAAGTTAAATCGGATTTATAAAAATGCAAGTTTTGTGTTATATTTTATAATAAACTGTGTTATTTTTTATAATAAATATATTTAAATAATTATGAAATAACTTAAAGTGTAAAAAACTTACTAAAACTTGATTTTTAACGCTCATAAACCAGTATTGCGCATGTTTTTATTTGCCTATCGCGCGAATTAATTTTTACTTTGCTATGTGCAGTAAAAATATACATATATTTTTTAGACACATGTGCCTTTATTTTATTAATAATATTCACTTCTGAATTAAAAATACAACGACATATACACGTCTCTGCTACTTATTTTTAACTCCCCGACTTACAAGAAAATATCAATCTTAAATACTAAAGGAATAAAATTTTTATCTTATCATAACTTATTTATTGTATTGTTCTAAAACGTATCTTTTTTATGGTTGTTTACAATATTAGGTTGTTTATAATATTTAGGGATGTTTATGATATTTTATGATCTTTAAAATATTTCCTTTGTTCAATAAATTTACTATATTTAGTTAGGGTTGTTTATGTGTGTTTACAATAATTGTTATTTATCATATGGATAGTTACTAATTACTTTCTTATCATCTATGGGAATTTACTTGTTATCTTAAAAGAATATTAGTATTACTATAAACAAATAACATTCATATGTTTATTAATAAAGAAAACATATTTATGCATGAGCGTCGCTAACTCTCCCCTGGGTTAAGCGAGAGCGTCCCGATCTCTATTAATTCTTTCAACTTGTTGGTTATAATAAACTCTAAAGCTTTGTTCTATACGTTTTCTTTTATATATTGATACATATTTACATATTTTGAGCCCGAAATAGAATATTCCAATAATTATGATTATGAAAAGTAGCGTATAGAAAGTTGCACGTATAGGGTGTTGTTCGAAAAGAATGACTGAATATTTTAGTGAGTCTATATTATTAAACGCGTTTTCACGATCTGAGTTTAGTACTTTTATGATTTCAAAATCCTCAACGTGTTTCGTGTGGATTGCTTCTATGAGTCTGTCATGTATGTTCCTATAAGTATTATTGTCTATTTTAACTTTGTACGTATATTTTAATAATATTATGCCTTAGTAGTGATATTGCCAACTTGGTGAGTAACGTCCAATAATATGAATCCTTCTTTAATTTCGAGTAAGTCTTGGAAGTATTTTTGTTAGACTTGTGACATGAAAGAGGCATGACGTTTATCATATAGAAAAACGTCATCAGTCTTAGTTAGGACGAATTTCTGGTTATCTAAGTTTTTAATTTCTACGTCTGCTTTGGTTTTTGATATGACCACTGCGAGAAAGATAAGGTAGATGATCATCATTACTAATAGCATAGTTTTTAATGTTATCCTTATGTACAATCTTCTCCCTTGTGGTTAAGACAGTGTCCTCACGGTCTTCCTTTACAATATATTTAATGTATCTGGTGTCTTTTTTCTTTCTTGCTCCCTTGATTTTAACTAGGATTTGCTCATTTGGTGAGAAAATTCGATGTTTTGTACCCTGGTTCAATCTTTCGAGTGTTTTAACTGATGCTCTTTTTAATTTTTTATATATAACTTTCTTGTCATATTTTATTTTGTTGAATAAAATGTCAACTGCTTTTTATCCTGTGACTTTGTGTATAGTGTTATTTATTTCTCTTAATTGTTGTTTCGTTTTGTATTTTATATATTCTTGCTAGCTCAGAAATTGTACTGTGGACGTGTTCTACTTGTCCGTTTGATGTCGTTCTATAGATTAGTGTTTCTATATTTTTTATACCATATATTATACACATCATGTTTACTGTTGGTGTATTTAGGTATTTTTCGTTATCAGTCATCAATCGTATGCAGTTTGGATAGTTATTTGTGAGAATTTCTTCAATTTTCTCAGCCATGCATTCTCTTGAGTCAGTTTTCCTCAAAGTGGTATATTTCGAAAATTTATCAACGGCGACTAAAAACGTTTTGTTGTCATTGAAATATACGTCCATATATTTGAATGTCGGAATCTCCTAAAGGTTCTCTCGTTGGGTTCCTCTCATATTTACCATATAGGCAAGGTGTACACTTTTTGTTAAATGCTTTGCATTGTTGTTTCATTTCTGGGCAATAGTAATTTTCGAGTATCTCCTGTATTTCAGCTTGTTTTTCTTCTTCTCGAACATCAATAAGTTTAGTTGGTGTATATATGTATAAAGTTTACACCATTGAAAATGTTTGTTATAATGGGGCCTAGTGCATAGATTTTTTCTCTTGTGGTAAATAATCCAGTCGTTTTATTCTGTTGTATTACTTTTCTTAATTCGAGTATAAGGTTTTCTTCATTCGTAAAGTTTATCTTGTGTCTAATTTTGTTTTGAAATATTATACGAGTTCGTGTTTCGTTTATTCTATTATTTGGTACAAGCTCGATTTAAATGCCGTATGCATTTAGTGATTGCTTGACCTGTTTAATAATTTCTGAAAACGAGCTTTCAGCTGAGTGTACCGTGTCGATGGATGAATTATTTATATGTTGGCTTCACAATGCGTCAGCTACCACGTTCTGATGTCCGGGTTTGTACCGAAATTTTCAGGTATTGCCTTCCATCGTTTTAGTTTTGGATTCGGATTTTTTTCAGATATAGCGTGTGTTAAGAGTTGGTGGTCAGTATAAATAGTTAGGTCTGTTGTATCGTAGATGTAGTTTCTCAATTTTTGTAGTGCCCAGATAATGGCTAATAATTCTTTCTTGTTTGTGGAATAGTTTTCCTCTGTTTTACTAAGTGTTCTACTAAGGAAAAATATTGGTATTTTCATTTGACTAAGGACTACTCCAATGGCTATGTTGGAGGCGTCTGTAGTTAGTTCAAATGGTTTATCATATTTAGGTTCGAAAAGTTCAACCTGTTCCTTCAGACTATTTTTTAATTTATTAAAAGCTTGTATTGCGTGATCACCTAAATCCATCTTCGTTTTAGCACTTTTATTCTTTCCGATTTGTCCATTATCTCCTCTTAAGTGGACTGTAAGTGGCTTGGCTATACTAGCATATCCTTGTACAAATTTCCTGTTATATCCTGTCATGCCCAGATATACTCTTAAGTCTTTTGATGTTTGGGGAATGGTGTATTTTTCTATTACCTCAGTTTTCTCTGGATTTGTTGCAATTTTGTTATGTTTTATTATGTGCCCTACTTCGGTTTGAAAGAATTTTGACTTTTTGTCAGAAACTCTCAGTGTGGCCTTGTTTAATGCGTCAAATATTATTATGATGTGTTCCATATGTTCCTCAAGTGAGGAAGAAAATATGGGTACATCATCTATGTAAACATACGCAAATTTTTAACAAATTCGTATTTTCCGCCATTTACGCAGAAAGCTGTTTTTTCCCTATCTCCTTTAGATATTTTTATCTAGTAGAAGCCAGATTCTAAGTCCAAAGTAATAAAATATTTAGCCTGACCTAAATTTTGTATGGTCATATTCACATCCGGGATAATATATCTATCATTAATTGTATTATCATTTAGTTTCTGGAAATCTATGACCATTCGTCTTTTTGGACTGTCCATATTGGAGAGTTGTATGGGCTATTACTTCTCTGTATAATTCCTTCGTCCAATAGTTTCTTAATTTTCCTATTGACGAAATCGTTATCCGCTATGGGATATGGATACTGTTTTGTGCATATTGGTTCTTCATTTTTTGTTCTAATTGTGGCCTCAATAGTTGTTGTGAAAGGTAATGGTGCTATGTTATTATTTTCCTTCATTATTCAGTCTATTTCCTGTTTGCATTTCTCTTCTCCTACAATGTAACTTAACTTGGGCTGATTGTCACTACTTATGGTGGTTAAGGTTATATCCCTAAAATTCGCTTTTACATTTAATATCCTTAATCCTTCTAAACCTAAAATCATGTCACAAGATTCAATATTTTCTAACTCAAGAAATGTTATTTCTCTATTCATTAATTTAATTATTCTCTTTGTATTTATTATTGAATGGTCGTGTATAGTCTTCATTGCAACAGGTTTAATCCTTATTCTATCCGAGGAATCACACTTAATATCTATATAATTATGGATTGCACCAGTATCAATTAAAGTATTATATTTCTTATTGGTTAAATCGCTAGTTAGTACGAGATAGGGCAACCCGTTTGTTTCGGCGTACATTTATTATTATGCACAATTATTATTATTTATTTATTAGTAGTATTAATATACTTTGAATATTACAATTTCATATTATGTTCACAATATTAAATAATTTACTCTGTTTAACAATTTTTTATGAAAATAAAAATTTTTTTCTAAATAGATTAACATTGAGTTCATTCTTAATTTCATTTGGAATCATATTATATAAATTAATTCCCTTGTAGAAAAGTGATTTCTGCATTGTATTAGTATCTGCACGCTGAAGTCTAAAATCACGGGAATTTCTTAGATAAGATAGATAGAATATATGTATCTCCTACATATCTGATTTGTTCAGTTAAATATTCTGGTGACCTATTTGTTTTAATTTTCTGGATGAAGAAAATTGTGTTTAGCTGTAACCTCTGTCTTATGTTAATCCATTTTAAAGAATCTAGCATAGATCTTATTGGCGTGTATCTATTACATTTTAGTATTGAACGCATAGTCTTGTTTTGTAATTTCTGCAATCGTGTTATATGTTGGTCTGTACAGCATGTGAATATAATCGTTGATCCATATTCGAAATGTGGTTTAATTATCGTATTATATATATTTATTGCGGTTAATATTGTTACATTGTTTCTTATTCTTTTAAAAAACCCAATCTTTTTACCAATTTTCTTACATATATATTCAATGTGTTCTTTAAAATTTAATTCTTTATCAATAATGAAACCCAAGTACTTTATACTTTTCACTTTTTCTATTGTAACAGTATTGATTTCAATTGTAAAATTCGTGTTCATATTAATTTCCATAATTTTAATTTTGTTTTCGTTAAGTTTTAATTTATTCATTTTAAACCAGTTGCTTATATTTAATATATCACTTTTTAGTTAGTTCTGTTGTTGCTTCGGAAAAAATTAATGTATCATCTGCATACTGCACAATTTCGCATTTATCTAATATATTTTCCATGTCATTTATATATATAATAAAGAGAAGTGCTCCAAGTATGGATCCTTGTGGTACGCCAAAGTCATTTACTGCAGCATTAGATATTTTGTTGTTAACATTTGTTTGTTGCCTGCGTTCAGTTAGATAAGATTGAAACCATTTTAGTTCTGTTCCTTCGATACCGTACTTTGATAATTTCTGTATTAATATATGTCTGTCTATAGTTTCAAATGCTCTTTTGAAGTCTAGGAATATTGCTAGTATTTTGTTTTCTTTCTGTTTAAATTTCCATCTATTTATAACATAATTTACTGCTGTTTCACATGAATAGTTTTTTCTAAAACCTGATTGGTATTTTGAAAGAATCTTGTGATGTTCCATATATTCTTCCAATTGATTTTTAACTAACATTTCTATAATCTTTTCTAATGTCTACATAGTGTTAATTGGCCTGAACTCGTCACAGCTTGTTGTATTATTAATTTTTTCAATTGGAAATACCATTGACTCTTTCCAGTTGTTGGGAAATACGCCTGTTTGTAATGACTTATTTACTATGCTTAATACTATATCGCCAGTTATATTCCAATTGTCTAGTATTAACTTACTTGATATTTTTTTATAGTCAGGTTTTTTCTTTATGTTGTTAATAATATATTTAAGTTCTTCTAGATTTATCGTACGAAACTTAAATTTATAATTCATCGCAGGTATTCTGTTTATATATTGCACGTCATCTATAGAGCATCTTATGTCTTTAATACTGTCTATGAAGTACTTATTGAAATTTTCAGCTATTTGTAATGTATCTTCGTATTCTATATTTTTAAATCTCACAGTTTTATGTTTTTTTAAGACTAGTTGTTTGATTTTTGTCCACATTTCTCTTTGGTTTTTAGCATTATTTATGTTATTTTGAATGTATATACTTCTTTCTTTCTCAATCTTTGATTTATAGATATTTCTTATTATTTTATATTCATTCCATGCGATTCTCGAATTTACAGATATTGCAGCTTGGTATTTAAAAATTTTCTGTCTTTTTAAGGTTCTGAGTTCGTTATTAAACCATATATTTTTGCATCTTTCATTTATCTTTTTTGTTATAGTAAAGTTTCTAATTGTGGTTTCTATCGATTGTTCAAATATTGTTTAAATCATTAGTTCTTTGGCTTACATTGTTGATTTCATTATTTTCTAATATTGCACTTAGTTCATTGCTAAATCTGTTTTTATTGTATTTGAAGATGCTTACTTCTCTAGAGTTATTAAATTTCTTAATGTGTTCACATTCTATCAGAATGTCAATACAAGTATGGTCAGATATTTGATTATTTGTATTGTTTTTGGCGGAGATTTTTGGATTATTTGTTATTATGTAATCAATTAGTGTTTTTGAATTTTCAGTTATTCTTGTATAGTCGTCCAAAACTTGGTTAAGTCTATTATCGTAAATACTTGTCTCTAATTTGCTAGAATAAAAATCCTTCTTCCAATCTATATTAGTCTCCAGCTACTATTATATCGCAGTTAGTTTCACTTATCTCATCTATAATATTATGGAATATATCACAGAATTCTTATTTGGATGCTCTATATAATATAACTAAAATAAATGATGTTTGCTCCAACTTTGCTTTATATATGCTAACCCAATAGTTTGAATCCTTTATAGTATCTTTAATTTTGATTACTTTCCAATGTTTTTTAAAATAAGCAATTATTCCGCCAGTTCTGGTTGAGTTGGATAAAGTATAGTAATGGTCATATTGTTCTATCTCTATTTCACTCTCATCTACTTCTGCTGTTTGATGTGTTTCACTCAGTATGATGAACTCAGGTTGCTCCTGTGTTGCTATTATTTCCAATTGACTTAAATTATTGATTAACCCTTGAATATTTGTGTAAATTCCTTTTATATGCTGTAGTTGTTATGTTGTTAAACACATTCGCCGTTTTCTTAGACCCAATTTATTTTGATAGACCGGGCACTCTCTGCTGTTTGTTGCGTGATTTTCCTCTAGATTTAAATTTAGCCTTTGATTTTCTTTTTTACAATTTACACACTTATTTATTTGGTCCTTACTACATTCTTTACTCCTATGGCTTCCATGGCATTTTAAACATACATTATCATTTCTACATTCTGAAGATTTGTGGTTGAATCCTTGACATATAAAACATTGAATTATATTTGTACCATCAAATACCTTGCATCTATCCCATCCAATATTGAGTTTTTCAACAGCTAAAGCTTTGGAGTAAGTTTCTTTGTCTGTTTTTAGTTTTGCACCAAATATTGTTCTGTTATATTGTTTGATTTCGAATATTTTTACCACTTCAAGATGGCTATCTTTCATGATTTCATTTTGCTTCTTCAATTTTTCAACTATCTCTTCATTACTCAATTTAGAGTTTAAACTTGTTATTAAAATTTTCATATTAAAATCATTTGGTATTTTTACTTCATAGTCGTTACTAATTTGCATTTGTATAGCCTCCTTTATTTTCTCACGCTCTTCGACGTTTTCACTTTGTATTATTAATGTACCATTTTTTCTGTTTTCAACATTCGTTATTTTAAAATCAATTGGATCTACTTTTTTATTTAAATCAGCTTTTGTTTTTTCCACACTTTGTTTCTCTTTAGGTTTAACTATTAGGGGAAAATTTTTAGGTAAATCTGGCATTATCATATTTGATTTTAAGGATTGCGCATATGATATTTTTGATGTTTTCCCGTTTTCTACTATTATTGTTTGTTTTATTTCGTTGCACACTTTAACATTGTTCTTTTCAATTGCTTCACATATTGTGTCTTTTTTTGCTCAATTTCATTTATGTTTCCATATAATTTTTTAATCTCTACAACATTTTTATCACATAATTTCTGAATATTGTCATTTTTTTTAAATCTTTCATCATATCTTTTTTCAATTGCTTCCAATACGTTTTTAATTTCGTGTTCATATTTTTTAAGTGCATTTTCAAATTCATGTTTGTATTCCAACAGTGTTTGTTTGTTTTTTTCAACAATATTTTGTATTTCCCGTAATTCAAGGTCTATATTTTAAATATACAGCATACAATCATTACATATGAACCTTACAAAATTGTCTTCATCAATAATCTTTGCCGAGTATTGGTCTATTCCTGCACATTTCTTTGTAAAGTGATATAGTTTTTCGCAGACACCATTACATCTAATTCCACTTTCACCTCTTATGGCTGATCTGCATCTACTGCATTCAGCCATATTTACTTTACAATTTAAATCCGATGTATTTTAGTTTATTATTTCAGTTTTGTTTATTTTTTTGATATGTTCCTTACAAAAAGAATAACGTATATTCTTTCTAACATTAATCAATATATTTTTATTGTTTTTTTAATATTATTTTTGATTTTTAATACAGAGCTTTAAAAATTTTAAAAAAGGAATTTTAGTTTAATTCAACAAATGCAAGCTTTATTTATTTCAAATATATTTTCGATAGTTACCTTGTAAAGGTTCTTGGAAATAGGCAGTAATTGCTTGTAACGACACATTCTGCTTTACTGCTGGGGCAGGCTCGCGGCTGCCAGGGTCCGTTACAAATATTTATATTTTTTCTGACGAATGAACAGAGCCACCTTTAATTCTCTTCAATAATATATTTATTCACAGTGCTCTTAACCTAGCTGTATATCTCATTTATAGTTATATTAGACTCCCACACCAAGTCACCGACAACGCGCTTTCGCTACACACCCCTACGCAACACGAGTGGTCTCTTTAAATAGCACGCTCTCGTCTGACACCTCGCTATATTAATGCTAGTGGGGAATTTGGCGGACGCTCTTGAGACGGAAGAATAAAATTCTGCGCCGACTCACGGTCGCTGCCCACAATCTAAGCGCCGACTTGCTGCCACTGAGCGAATAAGATTCTGCATCAGCCTCAGTCCGCCGAAGTTAGATATTCTCCCTCTGCTCTGACGCACCAACCGTACTGGAGGGTCCCGTAGGAATCGCAGCACGACGACGTCAGCCTCAAAAACTTATTGTCAACGCGACAGGGTGAAAAGGTTCTAGCCTGTCTGCGAAGACAAAGCCCACAGTAAGTCACGGCAGAGGAATTTCTTCTACTGGGGTGGTGAATAAAATTCTATCTCACCCAATTAGAAGCGACCTCTTTTACTTCGCACTACTAGAAGAGTTAAATTGTATAAAATTCTAAGATAACTCAGCAGGTCTTACCAAGTTGCCGGCAGGCGACTCACTGCCTCTTCATTTGCAAATCAACTGTCTTATATTATTCCCTTGAGCATGTGGTGTCGTCGTTCAATTTATAAACCATCATGGTGTTTGTTTACACATACATCAATAATCCACCAGCTGTTGAGGCCAGCAGTGTTGTATCATTAAATAATCTCTATTACATGTTGTCCTGATTTGGTGTCAGATGGCGCCGTATAACGGCCGCTAATATTTCAAACTTAATTCTAAATTTCTATAATATGCAGTATTATTTATCTTTAAAAATAAATTCATCATTAATAATTCAATGTTCCATGTTGGTTTAGGTAATAATACATAAGGAGAAGCAATGGCAAAGAAATAAATAACTTACAGGATTCATGTGCGCCAAAAACGAACTTTGACTTTTGGCTCGTCACATGCTTTACACGAAGTGTAATGATGGAGATCCAAATAGAAAATTTTTTTTACTTTAAATTCTTTATGGACACAACAACATTTAAGTACAGTTACTGGTTCACTCGTTGTAAACCTCAAAAAAAAGTTTTCAAAACAGTGAAACCACGATTTAACGACTACGTACTTAAACAATGCCGGCCACCTTGCAACGATAAATAAGTTGCAATATAAATGAGTCATTAATGACTCCTGATGAATATACGTAGTATATTAAGTCATTAAGGACTCCTGTGGACTGTATAATTTTAATATAAGTATATATCCATATATAGTACAGTTTATTTAATTTTTTTGTTTGTGGGGGCCAGGAAGGACCCCTGATGAATTTTTTAAAATAAATGGGCCGAAAAAGGACCCCTGATGAGTGGTTAAAATAAATGGGTCCAGAAGGGACCCCTGTTGATTTATAAGTAGTATTAGTCATGAGAGACTCCTGTTGATGTAAGAAATACGTTTCATTCTTTTTTGAGTCATGAGAGGCTCCTGTTGAGGTCAAACGACCTATAATATTAAATTGATATGCGTCAATTTAATACGGCGATAACTCGTATTGCGACAAGGTATATTGCTAAGAAAAGGAGATTGTAAATTAAGGTTTGTACAAACAACAAGCTTGGTTATTGGACGCGTAATTGTTCCACTTTGCGTTTTAACATCCACGACACGTGGCCGTCAGTACCTGTATGGGTACCAGTGACTATACCTAACCTCCACGAAGTAGCAGGCAATTGTTCATTCTTTATTACCACTAAATCATTAATTTCAACATCTCTTTGAGGACGCTTCCATTTATACCTTTTATGGAGTTCTACCAAATATTCTTCTTTCCATCTTTTACAAAATTGGTGAATCAATGCTTTCACCTTCCGATAACGATTAACAATACTGATGGAAGCATCGTAAATAATTTGGTTCCGGCAGAGCCAGAATAGCTAAACCAATTAAAAAGTGTCCTGGTTTTAACGCCAATGGTTCACCAGGGTTATCGGGCATAGGACATAAAGGGCGGGAATTCAAGCATGTCTCTATTCTACCCAATATTGTAGATAACTCTTCAAACGTATATCTACAATTTTGAAACTCCTTTTTAAAAAGAAGTTTAAAGCTTTTAACTCCGGCCTCTCAAAGGCCAACCATATGAAGGGCACCTCCTGGATTAAAACACCAATTCAAACCTTTATAACCATAGCTAGAACACACTCTAGCTTGGCATTTTTTCAAAAACGTTTGAAAATCTTTGGAGAGCTCATTAGATGCTCTCACGAAATTAGTACCATTGTCCGAAAACATGGTATGGGGACAACCTCTTCTTGAAATAAATCAATTGAATGCAGCCAGAAAAGTGTCAGTTGATAAATCTGACGCTGCTTTTAAATGTATTGCTTTC
The DNA here is from genome assembly GCA_963675445.1 of Linnaemya vulpina. Lineage (NCBI taxonomy): Eukaryota > Metazoa > Arthropoda > Insecta > Diptera > Tachinidae > Linnaemya > Linnaemya vulpina. The sequence goes on along the minus strand of OY776279.1, from coordinate 40,818,613 downwards.
GTAGAAAAATCAAGTCCTGTGTTAATGAACGGTCTATCAATAGTAGTTCAGATTATTGTTGTCAACTTGAATAATGACTTATTCGTTAGTGATCTCTGGAATACTGATTTGGACATAAGTGATTAATATGGCGTTTGAAAACGAATCCATTATTCAATTGAACTATATAATGAAGATTTCCTAGTTTTTCAGCAATCTTGCCAGTCTTCCATTAAAAAGCTGCCTAGCCATACTTTTTGAGTACTGCATTCTGCTAAATTTTTCTGGTTTGAGTGCATCCAAGCGTATACGGATTTGTCTTCCTAAATACTGTTCTGCTGGAGTTGTATTATTTCTGAGTGGCGTAGCACGATACTTAAAAAGATTTTCTTATACTTTTTCACGGAGAGGTGTATTCTCATCTATCATTGTTATTAACTTGTGTTTTAAGATTTGTGTATTTCTCTCTGCGAGCCCGTTGATGGCGGCATGGCCCGGTGCTATGAGTTTTTGAAAAATTCCGCAGTTTTTACAAAATTGCTTAAACTCTTCACTTGTTAGGACGTTGGCATTGTCCGAAACTAGAAAGTTTGGATAACCGTTTCTTGAAAAATATTTCTTTCAAAATTTAAATTGTCGAAGACGATGACGGTGCTGTTCGGTTAACACCGATTTCCGCCCATTTCGACTTTGCATGCATTACCAAGAGATAAAAGTGTTTTTGAAAAGGACTTGCGTAATCTACGTGTACGCATTCTACTCTGGTTCCTCCCAGGGATGAAGTTCGGCTTTTGCTGGAGAACTTTTTGTCACTGCACATGGTGGACAGGATCGTACCAATTGTTCAATATCTCTATTAAGGGCTTTCCAATGTGCGTAGCGACGTGCTAATTGTTTCATCTTCGTTATGCTAAGTTGGATATAATGGAGTTCCTGTAAAATGTGGGGTTGTAAGGTTATTGGGATTACGACTCTTTACCCTCTGAAAAGTACGCTAATATCAATTGTGAATTAGGAATCGATATCTTCGTTTTTTTTTTTGAATTTCTGAAGTTTTTCAATAATATACATTATGTACGTATCTTTACGAGTTTCATCTCGGTGTAATTCATAGTTAATCTTTGAGCTACAAATTTGTTCAACTTTTTCACTGTAAATTAGATGCACTTTTTGAATGATGGAACATTCAGGCAATTTTGAAACTTTGTCTGGCGCTCAGGAGATGCAATCGGCTTTGGCATGATCTGCTCCTTTCTTTAATTGTATTTTGGAAGTCGTGCTGAAGTCATTTGCGGTAATTTTAATTATGTGCTAGTTCTTTTTCCCCAAAATCGTATTAAAAAATTTAAATTGATCAGTTGAGGGATCTTAGCTAGTTCCTATGCACATTTCACTGGGGCTAATGCAGATCATCGGGGAACCTTCACCCAACTTTTCTTAGATCAATTTTCCTTTTTTATTTTCTTACATTTTATTCCACAACTGGTTAGTTTTTTTACGACTTAAATTGCAGGTGTAAGAGAAATAAAGAACAACAACCAATAATTGTTTTAATATAAAAACAATTTAATTAGAGTGTTGACAACATAAGTTGTTTTATTTTGCACCATCACTTGCGTATTTAAATTAGTTTAAATTTTGGGGTTTTCTTAAACTCTTTGATTTTAACTATGTGCTAATTCTTTTTTCCTAAAATCATATAAAAAATGCAAATTGATCAGTTGAGAGGTTTTAGCTACTTCCTATGTGCATTTCACTGGAGCTAATGCAGATCATCAGGGAACCTTTACCCAACTTTTCTTACGTTTTATTCTGCAACTGGGTGGTTTTTTGCCGACACAAGTAGTAGGTGTAAGAGAAATAAAGAACAACAACCAATAATTGTTTTAATATAAAGACAATTTATTTAGAGTTGGGGTAGTTTTGAAGTTGATGGAAAATTCGCATTATCGGTAATTATTAGAGTAAATTTGCGTGAGAATAAGTATTCGTGAAAGTGTTGCACAGTAAAAGTATTTGATAGAGCCTCGCTCGGCGGACGACATTGTCCTCGACGCATACACGATTGGTCGTTCGTGACCATCGAATACATGCGATAAGACTCCCGCAATGCCCGCAGGGCCTGCATCATAAGCTAACCGAACGCCCAAACTGAGGTTATAAGGCATAAATAATCTATCACAGGCCAATTCTTGCTTAAGGGTGTTGAATGCCTTCTCACATTGACTGGTCCAAATAAATTTAGCATATTTTTTTTAAAAGGTTCCTTACCACCCCTTAGGTTAATGAGGATATATTTGGTATGAATCGGGAGTAGTACGTGGTCATGCCTAAAAATCGCTTGAGAGTCCCTATCGTATCTGGTGTAGGCATGTTAAGAATTACTGACACTTTTGCTGGCGATATGGCCTAAAAATTCAATACTTTTCTCGAAAAACGAGCATATATTTTGATTGAGACTCAAATAAAAACGTTGCAATTGTAAAAGACAAACTTTCAAATTGGAAATTCATTCTTCCCTAGAACATCTGTGCACAATAATGTCATCGATTGCAGGTGTAGTTTTAATACCAAATGACAATCGTTGCATTTTGTACGTACCTCTATAAGTCGAAATGGTTTGCAGAATGCTTGACTGTTCGTCTACTGGAATGTGTATAAATCTAGTCTGCAAAAATAGCGTGAATCACGAAGGCTATTAAAAATATCTTTAATTTTTCGAATAGAATAATGCGCATCGACTAAGCATTGATTCACGCTCACCTTATAGTACATGCAGAGCCTGACTCTCCCAACGCTCTTTGGTATCACCACTAACGGCGTTCCCCAGCCGCTATTTGTCGTTCTGGCTATAATTCCAGCACGTTATAAGGCATCCAGCTCATTTTCAACATGCTCTATTTGTAAGTATGGAACTTGAATCTCTTTATTAAAAATTGGAGTGGCGCGTGCAACCAATTTTCTCCTCTTATACTTCCTGATTAATGTCAGATGTGTTTTATGTGTAAGAATTACCGTCCAGTTCGTTTACGTTTATGTTTAAGCGCCTTATCCACGAATGACCAAGTAGTGCAGAACAACCATCACGTATAGTATCACGTATAGTTGAGTTGTTGTATTTTACTTGTACTTTTATATTCCCGTCAGGAATAAACGTTGTTTGAGTGTAAGATCGATATACGATGTTAGTGAGAATTATTGACGCGTTCAACTTCAAGCTGTTGAATTGGCTTCTATGGAGAAATGTGAATCCTGACGCAGAGTCTACCTCGAACCTTACAACCTTACCCTCGATTTCGACGTCTTTATAATAATGCTCTACATGTGCATTGTTGCTGTTGTTTTGATACACTTCAACCACCTTATATACCCACAGTCGTCATCATGGCTTATTTGATTTGTTGCATTTGCACTCAGCAAACCCACTGTATTTGAAGACTTATGGTGTTCTCTTTTCTGCACAAAAAATGTCACCTTGTTAAAAGGGGCATGCATAAAATATCTTGCCAACCCTGTAATAATGAAATTTGTTATTTCACTAGAACAAAACACAATTTGTGGAGAAATTTCAATAAATTTAAATTTCATCCTCTTCAGAAGAGGAGGATGAATCTAGCAATTGACTGATTGCAATTTCTGCACATATAATAACTTTTATTAAACGGTTTAGAATTGTTAAAAAATTTCTTTTGTTTGTTTTCATAAACTATACAAACAGTAAAAATTGGTTGCCAGTTTATCGACCAGAAGCTTTAACGATTTTTTACATAAAGCCTTTTTTGAGCGCAATTTCAAAACTCCAAATCGTGTAAGATTTAATATCACTTAATGTAATGTTTTCTCATAGTTGTTATATAAAACAGTAAAGATATTAACTTTTAAAATTTAACTTTTTACTTAGTAATTCTAGGCGATTTCTTTCCAAATTCTTCTGGTAACATTATTAATAAACAAAAGTCAATTACTTTTCAGAGCACTATCAACACTGTCGATTTGTATGGGACATAAAGTGCAATGTCCCATACAATGTTGCTCTTTTATAGAGCAACACATTTTTAAGAAGCGAACACGAAATTACTCTTCTTACATGGAAATGTAGTATATTTTTGTAGAAAAGAAAACACCATTATTAATCATGACAACATGAATTTTTTTGTATATTAAATCGAATTAAGATTTATAGGCTAATTGTTCAAAATTTGTTTTAATCTCAGAAAGACATGATGATAAATATTCAAAGGCACAAAGGAAAGTCAACATCAGTTTTATTCAACTAACACAGCAGAGCAGAACAGCTGTTTTCGAAAGTCGCAACACTTTCATCAACAGTGTTCATGTGTATTGCGTTTGTCACCACTTTTTAGGCGGCTTAGTTGAATGTGATAACTTTTCCTATTTACACAAATTTTATTATGAATTTTTTTATTGCATCCAATACATTTTAATATATTTTTATCTGTTCGACAGATCGATAAGATTCTGGATAAATTTCTTATTTATTTATTTATTTATTTAAATATATAGTCAATGGATATAATTCTTACAGACTATTAGTATAATATTGGAACAAAATAAAAATGAAGTAGAAAATTTATGAATTAAGATAAACAAAGTTTTATATTTCACAGCATTGGAACTTAAAGAATAATTAACGAATTCAGACAAATAATTATATTCACGACATAACCTCACAAATGGATCAGCAAAATCATAATTAGATCTACAAAAATTAATAACAAGAGGATTATAATGATGAGTAGTACGAGTAGGAATGTTAAATTGGATAGAATGTATCATATATTCGGAACAAATGTTGCCATTAATAAGGTTTATCATAAAAGTAACATTTAACATCGTACGACGGCTTTTAAAAGTTGGTAATTTATATTATTGCTAGTCTACTGGTGTAGGATGGAAGATTTTTGGAAGAGCTCCATTGAAGGCCACGTAACCAAAACAATAAAAATTGCTCTTGTATAGACTCAAGACTATTATTGTAGATATTATAATAGGGATGCCACATGATTGAACCATATTCCAAAATAGACCTCACTAAGGATATGTATAGCTGCTTCGCAATATAAGGTCAGGAAACTCTTTTGCCCTACGTTTTACGAAGGCAAGAGCACCTCTAGCTTTGTTTACAGTTAGGGTAATATGAGTAGTTAACAGAAATAGCTTTGGTTCTAGAAAAGCGCATACATTTACATTTCTTTATAATTGCACAATAGGAAAAAATTTTTAAGATCCGCTTGGAGATAAATATGGTCAGCAAGGTTAGTATTGAAAAATTTTTATATTATCAGCATACATCAGTACTTAATAACGCCAGGAATATCATTTATAAACAAAGAAAACAAAATTGGACCACGATGACTGCTTTGCGGAAGACCAGATGAGACATATATGCATTTCGATGTGCTATTATTGAAACGAATAGTTTGCTTTCTGTCTATCAAATAAGTTCTTAACCAGCTTAAACTGTTACGAGTTACACCCAACATATCTAATTTATCAAGAAGAAGTTGGTGGTTAACTTTATTAAATGCTTTACTGAAGTCAGTGTAAATAGCATCAGTTTGCTTCTTTTGAGTAAATGCTTGATTAACTGCATAGTAAATTAAAGGACATTAGTTGTAGTTGAGCAGACCTTTCTAAAACCATGTTAACAAGGTGAAATTAACGATACAGCATGATGGCGGAGGAAACTAGCAACTAGTTTCTCAAAAAATTTCGGAATGGCGCTATCAGATTTGTTGCCTGATTTATATAAAGGTATTATATACGAATCTATCCAAAATGTGTGAAAAATAACCAAATTTAATTGATGCCATTAATCAGTAAAATTAATGGTTCCACGATTGTTTCAGCACATCGATTTAACACGCAACTAGGAACTTCATTAGAACCATGACTGAGGGACATTTTAAGATTTTTCAGGCAGAATAAAATATCAATGCAAGTAAGTACAGGGAAGGAGATTAGTTGACTTGAAACAACAGACTTGAAGGGTAACAGACTGCGTGATCGCAAACAGCATCCGAATAAGTACTGGCGAAAAAATCGGCAAACATATCACATATGACTTTAATATTACTGGATTCTCGATTATTCATTTAACTAATTTTAATTAAATAAATCTTATATAGAGCTTGGTGAGCAAGTTATATTCCGAACGACTAACAGAATACTTTCCATAGACAACAAACGATCCAGACTTTTTATAATTTTTATTTTTAATATTTTTCAGACGTGACAGCTGCTTGGAACTCCATGGGGGTCCAACATGTTTTTGAAAAGCTTTCTGAGGAACACAAATTTCAAAGAATGAGCATATTTTACCGTAAAGTTAGGTAATAGCCAAATCAATATCGGATTTATTGTGCACGGGACTGTTTAATACATCATTTTTACTTTTTATTAAATCATTCAGTAAGCTATAATGTGTTCGATTGAAAGAAAAACATGGGACATTATCGGAAGACTTTAGCTAAATTTCAGATGGAATAGTACAACTGGTTTCGATCGTAGGATGATATCGATCCTCAGGCAGTGAAATTGGTTCGGAACGAATAATACTGCAATCATTAACAAATAGTAAGTCGAGTATTATACCAAAATCATTGCAGACGTGATTTATTTGATAAAAGGATAATCCAAAAATATCATTTAAAAAATAATCATCACAGTTTTTATTGTTCACCGGAATTAAATACGGCGTATCGAATGTCTGCTTCCATAAAATCGACGGCATGTTAAAATCACCAGCTACGAAAATCGAGTTATTTGTATAACAAGTAAAGCTACATACTCAATGGCCTGAGTATGTCTAGAAAAAAGAGATGAATAAGATCCAGGAGAAATATAGGAACTAGTAAAATAAATTTTTTTATTATTCAATTTGACAACAACCACAACAAATTCAACATTAGGAACATCAATTAGTATAACTTCAGATGGGTAAAAGCAAGACACAGCAATCAGAACTCCATCACCCCTACGGCCAGTGCGATTATATCTATATATTTGGTATATCATCATTAAGCCAGGTTTCAGTGCAAATAATTACATCGTAGACAATATCATAGCTATTATAAATAATATGATAAATAATATTTAAACGATCCTTGCATCTAAAGAGTTACTACGTAGCAATTGGGCAATGTTTTTTGGCCTTGATTTCTCCTTGAATAAAAATTCAAGGAAATCTATTTCATTGATTAAATATAATAATAATAATTCCCTTGGAACACTACACGTCTTGCGAAGTTGAAAAATTTAAAGAATAAATATTAGAAGGCATTTAAAAAATGCAGGTTATGTGAAATATTCAGCATCAAGAGCATCTTACAATTTAGTAAATATCCAATGCTACTATAATTATCTTTCCAAGGTTAAAGCAGGATTTAAGCACAATCCTAAATTATTCTAGCAGTTCGTTAATTCAAAACGCATATCTTCAGGTTTTCCATCCTTGACGAAATTTAATGATAATGAATCTTTAAGTGATCCAGAAATTTGTGACATGTTCGCTGATTTCTTTCTCCACGTGATTCTCTCTAACGTATTGTTCAGCTATCCATATATAATTCCTAAAGCTACATAAATTACTTCACCAAAACTACACACAACTACTATTATAAATGCTGTAAGAAATTTGAAATGTTCCAAAAATTATGATCCAGATGGCGTCATTAGCTATACTCTTGAAAAGTGCTTATGTCCTCTCATTTTACCCTTGACCTTCCTATTTAATATATCACTATCGAATGGCTATTTTCCTAACTATTGGAAAAGCTCTTTTATTATTTCATTGTTTAAGTCCGGAAGTAGAACTAACATCTCAAATTACAAAGGTATTGCGAAATAAGCGTTATTTTCAAGTTTTTTGAAAACGATCATCTATCACATCAATTAACATCTTATTTCTCGCCACTTCAACATGGATTTAGAAAAAGTCACTCTACAGCTACTAATCTTTTGAAATTTTCATCCTCAATATAAAGATCGTTGTGCTCTAGCAAACAAACTGACCTTATTTACAAAGACCTGAGAAAGACATTCGAAAAAGTGAATCATGACCTCCTTATATCTAAATTAAATATTATTGGATTTGTCACTTTTCTTTGAAATTGATATCCACTTATCTTAAGAACAGACATCAGTGCGTGTTGTTTAGAAATCCTTTTTCTAAATATATTCTAATGGCTTCTGGAGTCACTCAAGGTAGCCATTTGGGTTCGATACTGTTCCTTATATTAATTAATGATCTGCCATCATACATTCAACATTATAATGTACGCTGATGACGTAAAGCTTTTCCTTAGCTTCAACAACCTTAATTTTCTCCTTTACTTCAAAGGAATTTGGATAATTTTTGTCACTCACGTAATGTAAACCTAATGGAGTTAAACTCCAATTAGAGGAATAGAGGAAGTTCGATACCCTGCACTATCTATAAATGAGATAGCGAGACACTCGAGGGTGGCACTTGTTGGGTACCGGGACATTCCGACTGTCCTGGCAACCTCATTGCTGACGGAATTACCAGAGAAGGGACAAAGCTGAACAACTCTATGATCTATCACTTCATCCTATTATCGGTTCAAAGAAAGTGTGTCAAAAAAGAGTTGGCAAATTTGAACAGAATTGTAAACCAACAAGAAAGTAAGTTAAACAGTATAAAAATACAAAAGGTTGATTTATTAGCAAATAGTCTTAGATGCCGCCCCACACTGGACCATTTTAAGAGAAGGGGGTCACAATAAATTTGTTTACGATCACCAATTATAAAATGTAAAAGTTAATTCGAAAGAAGACTTGTGTACGTCGTACAGTGGACCATTTCGCGAGAAGGCGGTCAAAAATATATAACTTTTCAATGGATTGGAATTTCGATACGCGGTTTTTTTTTTTGTTAACTAGGTGAGACTTTAAGTTAACGTAAAAACCTTTGAAATAGAGTAATTAGGAAAATAGTTATGATGGATTTAAAACGCATTTTAGTTTTTTGCTATTTTTGGTACAAAAGTGAAGTATTGAAACTTGTTATAAAAGTTTGTTTTAAACACAACATGGTATTTTAAGTCACGATTACAACTTATATATATTAAAAAATTAAAACTTTGTCAGAAAGTGCCAAACTTTGGCCCCTGTAAAATTTTTTATACTAAAGGTCGAAGGCTCATTTTTTTAACAATTTTAAATAAAAATTTAGTGCATTAAGTAGCATAAAAAATAAAAAAAATTGATGAAATTTACTTTAGATAAAAAGGTTTTAATGAAGAAGACGTAAATTTCTATATTCTATAAGTTCAAAATGTAAACTTTTATTTGATATTTGAAAATTTAAAATTGTGAAATGTATGTTTGAAATCTTAAAACGATATATATAACGATTTATTTGCTATATAAATATTTGTTAAAAAATTTTAGTAAATATATCTGCTAAGTAGCGTTGATTTTCATCTTCTAGAAGTAGTTTAGCTTCTATATATAATTCAATAGAGTTGGTTTTTCATTTTCGTCGAAAATTATGATGAGCATAATAAAACAGTAATCAGATCTTCATTAGTACAACTTTTGAAAATGTTTCTTGTAGTCCTTATTTCTTTTTTCCTGCGCTTCTTCAGATAGATCTCCTATTGGCAGCTTATTGTGTTTAATTATTTGCTCCCCATGGTACAAAATTTTATGGACAGTTGACCTCCATGAGCATTTTGCAATATAAAGTATAGCTATTTTTTTTAATTCTCAAAATTTTTTTTTACATTTATCTTTCTGCTGCATGGTAGAACTTGTAATATAATGTTGAATCGCCTTTTTAGTTCCAAATCTACACCTGTGATGCAAGCTGCAGTTTCTGGATCTGAAAAAATCTCCTTGCAGTATTTCCATCATTTGTGCTTCCTTCTATGTTCCATAAAACTTGTTCTTGCATGAACAGGGGATAATCCGAATTCGTATGCTGCCTTAAAACTACCATCTTCTGGAATGGGATGGCTTAATTGACTTGATGTCTTTTGGCATATAACGCAGCTTGACGATGCTTTTGTATCAGTCAAAGCTTGCGCAACTTTTCCATCAATTATTGTAAGACACATTTTAAAATTTACTTCGATTTCCTGGTCATCAACTGTAACTGCAGCAGGTTAAAAGGCATGAACTTAATGTTTTATTTTCGGGCTTCTTCAATTATGACTTCTCTTGTTTCTTTTTTGAATGTAAATTTTATTTTTATTTTATGTATTACTTCAGTTTGTGGAAGTAAACATTCTTTTTTGACTGAGACCAAATCCCTATAATCTGGGAAAATCCCAGAATTCTTTTCATTGGCCTATTTCCTCAATTCCTTATACTGATTCTTAGATAATTTCACAATAAAGAAACGAACACGTACACACGAAATATGTTTTTACCTTTTAACGTTACCAAAAAAAAAAAAAAATAAATAAAACACAATTTCAACTTTTCTTTTTGTTTTGTACTAATTTTCCTTTATTGTTGCTTTACGCTTTGCATGGGGAACTAAGACTGATTTTACAAAGTTTCTTAATCTAAAATGTTGACTTGCTTATTACTTATTTTTATTTCTTTTGCCATATCCAATTAATGTTAAAATGATTTATAAGCATTTCGAAATAATACATGTTACAATTAGTATAATTCTTGCAAGAGATGCAGTTTACTTTATATATGAATTAGAGTTGTGTCACTGAGCTATGAGCTAGTTCATTTGAACGATTCAGTGAGCTAAGCGAAATGAGCGCTCACTACAATAGATGATTTCAGCTCAGTACTGAGCGCTTTTTGTTTCAGAGCGGTTTTGTTTCAGAGCGCTTTTGTTTCAGAGCGCTTTTGTTTCAGAGCTGAGCGTTTTTAATCATTTCTATTGCCATATTTGGAATGATGTCAAAGTTTCTTAATATGCTGCCGGACGAATACAAATATGTTATTTTATATGTTTGCGGTGGCATGTCTAAAGAATATATATATATATATATATATATATATATATATATATATATATATATATGTATATATTCACTTTTGGGTATTCTGGGTATGCATACTCTGTCGCTTATGTGTTTCATTATCACTGAGCTATTCAATGAACTAGCTTAGTAAACTCTAATATGAATCGTTTCGAAATATTACATGTTAGAATTAATATAATTCTTGCAAGAAATGCAGTTTACTTTGAATATGAATCTTTAGCATTATTACTTTGGTTATTGCGAAATCTGTGACCTAATTATAGTTTTATGTGTAAATGAAGTTAAGGTTCATTTACCAATTTCTCTTAAAAAATTATCAATAATATCATTGTATTTATATGTAACTACTACCTCCTTTAGATTAGAATTCTCCTGAATTTTATTATTCAATTTTATTTTAATATGGTTAAGCTTTTTTATTACACATATGATTATACAAACTACTGCAAGTATAATTATAATATTACAACCATATGTTATTTTACTATGGTATTTTAGTTCTTTGATATTTTTGATAGTGCCTCGATATTCTTTTTCAATCTGTTTAAATGACAATTTGTGGGTAAAATTTTGTGTTTGTTTTGAATTTTGATTTATATGTGTTAATTTTTCAATTTCTATAATATTTGAAAAATAATAATCTTTAATTTTGATTGAGCAATTATTAAAATTGATTAAATAATTTCCATGTAAAATTACTTTATCCGTATTACATGTTTGCTTAACACTAACATTTACCGAGTTTTTTATTAGAATTGTATCAATATCTAACTGTAATATTTCCAAATCATTATTACTTATCATTTGACACGTATTCTTAATTATACAATGTTTGCTTAATTTTAAATCTTTTAACTGTTTATTTTGTTGGAATGTGTAAGTTTCATTTTCAAAATCAAAAATTTCTTACATTTTATAATCAATTTCATACTTTGCGTTATTTGGTATTGGTACTATGACTCTTTGTTTTACGGTTACAAATTCCTTAGGTATTTCTACTCCAAAAATTAGGTATGATTTATTAAGATATGCTGTTCCCAACTGAATATGTTTTAAGTTATTGTAATCTATTTTGTATTTTTCAATTTCATTACTAGTCAAGATACTTGGGTGTACAATTCCGTACTTTGCGGATACTACGTTATCTTGTAAATGTTCTATCCTATTTCTTATTAATTGGATATTAGTCAGCTGTTCCAAATATGTATGTTTTTGATTTTCTATTTTTAAAATTTTACTTATAGAATTTAATTCATTTTCTATTTTGATTCTATCACTTTCTACAACCTTTTTTAAGTGTTTTAATGTCGAGTTAAAGTAATCATTTATTAAAAATTGTTGGTTATTATTTTGTTTAATTTCGTCAATGTTATAAAGATGATTTTGTATATTCTGTCTGTCTTCATCGTCCATAGTTCCAAACAACCATGTGGATACGCTTCCTATTCCGTTTACTAGTCATTAGTTTATTCCTAGCATCGTTTATTTCTATATTGAGTACTTCCTTGTTATCTATTTTCATTAATTTTATATTTTCCGTTATGTTATCTAAAATTGCTTCCACTTCGTTCAAATTAATTATATGCAACACTATATCTGTTTCCTTAACTATTTCTTGATCTCCTATTTGAATGTCTACGTATCCTCTTTGTTCCGTCAATAATTTAGTGGTCGTTAGTCCCGTGATCTGTGGTATCATTACGAGTATCATTAGCATCGCCAGAATCTGAAAATTTTAATGGTCGTTTAATATTGCATGAGTGTACATTTTTAAGTTTTAATTTCCTACATCTTGGTTGTTCCTTGTGTGCGACTGCCTTATAATTTTTTACAAAGCCTTCTGATCTATTTTCCGTATATTCTTCCCTACGTTCAATTAAACTGTTGATTTTTCTGGCTGTATTCTCTTCTAAGTTTTTCTTAATTTCATTTTTTTCTACCTTCCCTTGTTGGATCTCATTGGGTGAATGTTTGGTACTTGAATGATAACGGTCGTTATAATTTCTAATTGCCCTTTGTATTAATTGCTTTATTGAAGATTCTTTATTCATTTTGTATATAATTCTGAGTTTTTCTGAAATGGTATTATGGAACCTTTCAATGTAGGCATTGCCCGTATGGCTATTAGGCTTAGTCAAATGTAACTCAATATTCTCGTTATTTAAAAACTCCTTAATACGTATCGCCTTGAACTCGTTATCTGCTACTATCTTTTGGGGTTTTCCTATTTTAGCAAAATAATCTTCTAACTGTTCTATTATTGTTGTATCATTTCTATCATTTAAAGGATAGGCTGCACCAAATTTGGAGAATTTGTCTATTACTGTTAAAAAATGAAATTCTTTGACTACATAAGTATCGATGTGAATTATTTGGTTTTTTCCTGATGGTGTTTCTGTAATAGAAAGCTTAGGTTTTATTGGTTGCTTGTCGTATTAACTTCTTGGCATAAATCACACTGGTTTATTACCAATTATATTATTTCCATTACCTTTGGATAATATATTTTGTTTTTTATTTGGTTATAAGTTTCTATTATTCCGGAGTGCATACTCTCCCTAACATGGTAAAAAGATATATGTCTTACTGCTTGTACTTCTGTTTCTAAATCCTGTGCCCTTATAATGCATTTTTAAAATTTATTTGCTTATCATTGGAGTACATTTCAATTAATTTTTCTTGAACGAGGTTGTATTTTCTTTCTGATACCTCAGAATATATTCTTACTTTACCTTTAGTAATATACTTTTTGAATATCTCTCCCATCTTTCGAAATCGCTTTCTGAAATAAATATTATTCTTTTTCCATGTAATATTTTTAATTCTTGAGTTTTATTATTCGTTATTATAATCTGTGTTTTGTATTTATTTACAATCTTTTCTTTGATAAAAAAATGTTCTTGTAAATTTTCTTCTCTGAGTGTACTGTTACCATAGATACACTATCTCTTTCAAGGTTATTTACTACTTCTGTGTCCGTTTTATTATCTTCAGGATTTTTATTCTCATTGTTTTTCTCTATTCTACTTAAAAAATCTGCTACTCTATTTTCTTTTCCTTTTATATAGTCAATTACGAAATCATATTCACCCAATTTTAGTAGCCATCGTTGATGTCTTGATGACATGTCCCTTCCGTTGTATTTAGTATTTAGAAATTTAACTGGTTGATGATCTGTTAAAATTTTAAATTTTCTGCCATAGAGATATGGTCTGAGATAGTTTACGCTTCATAGTATTGCTAAAAATTCTTTATCAGTTGCTGAGTAGTTTCTTTCATGGTTGTTTAGTGTTCGGGATGCGAAGCAAACTGGGTGCCCATCCTGTGAAAGGACGGCGCCAATTGCATAGTTTGATGCATCGGTAGTAAGGGTGAATTGCTTATCAAAGTTAGAATATTTTAATATGGGATGAGAACTTATTAGATGTTTCAGTTTTTCGAAAGCTTCTATGTATGTAGGGTCTTTTGTATTAATTCTTACGCCTTTCTTTAAATACTTGGTCATGGGTTGTGCTATTTTGGCATAATTCTTTACAAACTTCCTGTAGTATCCCGTCAATCTTAAGAAACTTTTTATTAGGTTTAAGACCTTCTTTCGTTAAAATATGTCCCAGAAATTCGGTTTCCTTCTTCATGAAGTTGCACTTATCCACTTGTATTTTTAAATAAGCGTCTTCCAATACCTTAAAAATGTCCGTTATTGCTTTTACATGCTCTTTTAAAGATGTACTAAATATTAGTATGTCATCTAGGTATACTACGCATGTTTTGTTAATAAAATCTCGTAAAGTCTCATTCATTAGTCTTTGGAATGTCGCTGGGGCATTCTTAAGACCAAATGGCATTCGTATGAATTCATATAGTCCGTGGGGTGTTACAAATGCTGTCTTTTCCCTATCTTGCTCTCTTACCAATATTTGATGGTAACCTTTGGCTAAATCTAATGTTGTAAAGTACTGTGCTCGTCCTAATTTATCTAATATTGAGTATATATTTGGTAAAGCAAATTTGTCGTCTATTATAATTTCATTTAATTTTCTATAAAAAACCACAATGCGATACTTTTTTTCTCCAGAATTGTCAATCTTCTTTGGTACTACTATCAATGGGCTTGGATATCTTGAACAAGTGCTTTTAATTATACCCTGTTCTTCCATTTCCTTAATTTGTCGTCTGACTTCTGCCTCAGGGCAATATTATTTTTTCTCCGCTAGCAGAGCAAAAGCTGCGCCTTTGCTCAAACGATAAAGGTCCTTAAAACACTGCTCCATAATGGTAAAAGGATTAGTTGTATCCCTTAATTTTCGGCAAAAAACCCGCAACATGTTTCTCCTATCATGTTGCTTTGCAACCTCTAATATCATAGCACTTTTTTAGCACTAAATCTTATTAACAATTCACTTTTTTAATGTTTTACGTTTTACGAAGGCTTGCTTTGCGAAATTTCGAAGTAATAAACATTAATATTAAGTTATACAATTCGTTATACGAATGAACAATTGGCTATTAGGAACGTGTGCAAGTCGTGGTGAAATTACTATGTACAAATTGACAGCTGGTCAGAGATTTGCTACAATACATCACAATAGATACTGTTTATCATTTATAATTTGTAGTTTTTTAATATTAAATATTCTCTTTTAATGTAAAATTTGTTTTTTAATGAATTTCTTATGCATCTTATTTTTAAAAGGAATAAATTTCCTTTTGTATCACTTTGTTATATATGCTCTTAAAAAGGGTATCCCATATCGAACATTTTAGGAACACATTTATGCATTTGTAATACAAACTTATGCTAATATGGATCTCTCTTTACGAATATAATTTATCCCTGGAAATTATCTATTTATTTTCAGTAGAATGGTATACTAATATTAACCCGCTATACGAATATTCGATATACGTCTACTCTCACAGAACGTGTATATATTTAGTTATTTTTTTCCACATAAAAATATTTGTTTATATATTTTTATTTGTTTGCTTTTTGACATTTGCCTTATTGGAATATTCCAATAAAACGTAATTAGTGTTACTTCTTTTCACTTAAAATTACAGAAACACTTTTTTTCTCACAAATCGAGAAACGATGGAATTGTTTGTTTCACACTTCATGTGAGACATTTTACGATGCGATAATTTCAGAAACGAGCTACTGGAATGTCACCAAGGCTCAACTAACAGAAAATGTTTTTCCAACCTGAAGTTTTCGGTGGGAACTCCATTTTTTTTTAACTAAATGGTCAAAAAGTTTTTTGTGTATATGATTTCCAACACTTAATAAAATTGTTGAGAAATGGGTGGCTGAAATGAGCTATACGAAATGGAAGCAACTGCAAAAACCAAAATATGCCCAAAATTGACACAACAAATTTTAGCAGAACTGTTCTAGCTGCTGTTAAAACAATATGCAAAACTACACAATTTCGGAGCTGTTTCGCAGAAGCAACCTTCTCAACAGCTCAGTATGTGGAACAAATTTATAAGATTTTCGATAGTCTTAATAGTGGTCCCCTTTATGGCGACAACTGTTAAGGCCCAACTATAATATGCGTACGCTAGCGCAGGCGAATTTGCGAATACATACTTTTCGGCAAGTTTCGTTAAATTTAATTTTTCTACGCATAGAGCGAAACTGATCGCATTTTCTTTAAGGAAAACGGGTTGCATTGAAAATTGTCATTAGATACACACAAACCGTAGACTGTGATACATGCACAAAAGAAACCGCATTGGACGCCGAAAATAATTTTATAGAAAATTTAATAAATAATGTGAAAAACTATAATTGCCTTTATGATAAAAGGGATATCTTTTATTATAATCGAAAAATAAAGGAAAAGGAAAAAATGCAGAAAAGTGCAAGTTCTTTGTTCTGGTATATACATATGTATATATGGCAAAATGTATTTGTGTATTTTCCTTCAATTAATGGCCCACTTGCACACACCGTTGGATTGTTAGTACTTTTCCAATTTAATCTATAATTACTTTCTTAATTGAAATTAATTAACTTGCTTATGATATACATTTATAAATTGAACTCATATATATATGCATTTATATTTTATGTATATATAATAAATTAATGTTTCATAAATTACATTTTTTTGCAACTGAGTGTAGTAAGTACTTAAACTCAATAACTATTATATAGCCACACAAATTCTTGTTAAAGGCCCAACTATAATATACGTACGCCAGCGCAGGCGAATTTGCGAATACATGCAATCAAATGTGTACAGCCATAATTTGCTTTGCTAACTTTTCGTTGAATTTAATTTTCCTACGCATAGAGCGAAACTGATTGCATTTTCCTTAAGTGGCCAACTGTTTGTTCGTTGTTATTGATAATTACTTTTAGGTACACACATACCATAGACTGTGATACGTGCACACAAGAGAAGCTGCAATGTACGCCGAAATCAATTCTACAGATAATTGAATAAATAATGTCAAAAATTAATGGAAACATTAAATGTTTAGCGTTTGTTTACTGTATATATATTATAGTGTATTTTTGTATTTTCCTACAATTTATGATACGTTGCCAACCACTTGCATTGTACATTGTTGTACATTGTAGTGCTTTCCAATTTATTTCTTAAATTACTTTCTAAATTGGTAATAACCTACTTGTGATAATATATTTATGTATGTATAAATTGAAAATATTTATATATGTATTTACATGTTATGTATATATCATAAATTAGTTTTTGCAAAAGTGCATTGCCTTACAACTGAGAGTAAGTATAATATAGCCATACAAATGTTCGCATATGCATTAGCCTACGCATATTATAGTTGGGCTTTAAATTTGCCTTACGCATTTGACAGTCCTTTCGTCGAGTTTTGACAGTAGCCAAAGCTAGCCTAGGCATATTATAGTTGCGTCTTTATAGATATGCAGTTCAACTAAATAATTAATCTCACAAATTTATATAAAACTTTATGGAATATGACGCGGAATTCGTTGACAAGAAGAAGCGTGTTTTCTTTTTAAATGGCATGAAGCTGAATCTCAATTCAGTCCATTTACTGGTTAATGACATTTTAAAAGTAGGTGATGATTTATATTATATCTTGACAAAATATATAGCAACCGTAGCCGAGTTAATTAATATTTTGGCAAAAGTTATGAATTCTAAAATTGTTTAATGAAGTTGTTCCTGTAACTGTAAATTTGTACAAGACGTGATTGACCAAATTGGTACTTATGATATATATTTACCAAACAGTAATGATTATGATATACATATATTCCAATGAAAGGATTGATGTTTATTTTGACGACGATGTATATGCATATTACTTTTTAGAAGATATTTTTAATAATTCTGAGAACGTAAATTTTGAAATGGTTTCCAAGAAATACTTCGTTGGGTATGTTGCATTTAAAATTATTCCAAAATTGCGATGCGAAAAGTGCTGTAATGAGCTTAGGAAGATGTATAAAGTTTTAACTGCCCCAAGCCTGCTTTTTATATCATTTAAGAATTATCAGTCTCAGGCAGATTTTGGAAATTTAGCTGCTCCTTCAGACAAACTAATGGTTGCAAGTGAAAACATATTTTAATATATCAATATATCTTTAGAACTGAACCGGAACGGAATGGTATAATACCATATATTATTGACTTGTGCTAGCGCTCAACTAACTATAAACAGCAATTTTTGGAGTTTTTATTATTGGTCCTCCTTCGAAACCACTAATCTTGGGCTATAGAAAAAGGTAGTTCTAAGAAAAGAAAAGTGCAGATTTTATGAAATAAATAAAAATACAAAAACACATCTATAAAAAAAACAAAAAAAGATATATTACAAAAAAATAATAAAAAATAAATAAAAAATAATAATACAAAAAAAATATTACTAATAAATAATATATATTACACTGGTTTACAGCAAAAAAAATACCAAGAACGCCACATGCCTACTTAAGTTAATAATTAAATCTCCTGAACACGAAAAACGCTGTAATTTTTTTTCCTAAGTACCGTTTTTTAAATAACGATACTTTTGTGTTTTTCGGTGTATGGTCCCCCTCAAACCCTTGTGGAGCACAACCGAAAAGCCCAACCAAGGTAATTGAATGCATTTTCCGTCGATTTGCTGCAAATTTCTATGAGACCAGAAATGGCTGAGCCATGGCATCTCAAAGTTCAAAATTTGTTTTTTTAAAGTTTGTTTCAAAATTTTTTATTTTTATTTTGTTTTTTTCTACATTATAATAAAAATCTGGAATGTTTTATTTTTTTACCAAATAGTTAATTTAGTTACCAACATTTTAAGAAAAATTAAAAAAAACGGATAAAAAATAACGTTTTTATTAAGGATTTTGTGGAACGACAATATATCCATTTTCATTGCTCACACACTATATTCCGCGTAAATTCAAAAAATTTAAACTAAAAGGATGAGTATATATATATATATATATATATATATATATATATATACATATATATATATATATATATATATATATATATATATATATATAACACAAAGGCTAAAACATTTAGGTTTCCTGTGAAATATAGTATAATAAAGGATTCATTTATTTTGGTAAAATCAAGAGAGTTGGAGATTTTAATAAAAAAAATTAATCCTTTTTAAAAATTTTTATTTAGAATAGCATTTTTGCTTCACGGCCTTAAACACATTATTCTTTAAGCCAGGTTGAAGGAATTTTATTGGTGCCACCCGACTCAGGGAGGAAATATTCGGCAAGTTAAAATTTAAGTTGTTTCTTAGAAAATTGTATGTGCATTGAGACCTGTAATGTATATTTTGAGCTGAATTCTTTACGTCTTCAGAATATTCCCTTGGTCGAGAAGTAACCAAAAGCTTACAAAATGTTTTGCTTTTCATGGTAATATTTTGGAGAGCATCAACAGAACAGAATTTAATAACCTTTTTGTGACAGTTGTAGTTTCCTTTCTGGAATTCACAACTTTCTTGTATTTTCGTAAAATATCGTTATATTTTTTCTTATATAGGTTTGACAGTTTTGGTTGTTTTTCGCAAATTAAAAAGATGGGTTGACGACGAATTCTGGAGTTCAGTATCTTCCCTTCCTCAATTTCATCTAAATCTATAGTTGGAAAGGCCTTTAGTTTTTTATCCCAATGAATGAGATTTCAAAACTACGGTCGCACATATAAAGTTTTTTGTGTAATATTTTTCAGGAATTTGACATTTTCCCCACCAAATTTGTCCTAAAGCTTCTTCTGAAAATGGAAACTTAAAAAATCGTAAGCCCTTAAAGATCTTTTAAACATCTTTACGTTTTCTGCCCGATATTAAATTGTCTTTTTTTCTCTTATACATTCATCATGTAGAGCAAAGAAAATTACACACGCACATAAAGTATTCCTTTTGCTCTGTTAAAAGCTGACAATAATTAAAAATATTGTAGCTCAATCATTAATAATGTTTTGAAATGAAAGTAGAATTTTTTTTAAAGATTGTCAAACAAGTTTGCATGTGTTTTTGCTTATGTTTTTTTTTCCACCTTCCCTTCAGCTCTTTTCTTCGTTTTTTCCCTTACCTCCGGCACCAATAAATATTTTAAAATTCTATTTCATGCTTTGTTCGACATGCGTCTTCTTATAGTGTTTTTCTTTGCTAATACTCAGTGGCGTAAAGTCAAATATTATTGGAAAATGTTTACCTCAATGAACATCTCTCTGAATTAAATGTTTTTTGCTAGTATTTAGTGGCTACGCTTTTTGGTAAAATATTTGATGAAATGTAACCATAGTAAATAGGGAAATCATGCGAGCATGTGTGAAACCATGTCCCACAAACACATTCAATGTCTACATATAAGTTCTAAAATGCTCTGTGCATTAATATGACAAATATAGAATCCTCTTCTTAGCGTAGCCAAAATTTTTACTATCTTCGTCATATTATTCCCGGAACTATCACTTACAATACCTGAAGCACTCCAGTAGGAAAAGCAACAGAAATATTATTATTATACATAAGGGGGTTAGACATAAAATATTGATATATAAAATCAAATTTAAGTATTTTCAACATAATAAAGTGTTACTATGATATTTGGACATTTTGAAAGAGTATGCTGGTACTAGATGAACTGTTTATCCTCCATTATCTTCTAATATTGCTCATGGAGCTGCTTCTGTTGATTTAGCAATTTTCCCCTACATTTTTAATATTGCTCATGAAGGAGCTTCTGTTGATTTAGCAAATTTTTCACTACATTTAGCGGTAATTTCTTCAATTTTAAGAGCCGTAAATTTTATTACTACTGTTATCAATATACGATCACCAGGGGGCAAATTACGGCATTCGATACGATTCGAAATTTTAAAATATTTCCATATAAACTGTATTGAAATATTTTGTAATTTCGTTCGATAACGAGTGCTATAATTTGCCCCCAGGTATTGCTTTTGACCGAATATCTTTATTTTTTTAAGCGGTAACAAATACAGCTTTATTATTACTTTTATTATCACCAGTTTTAGCAGGAGCAATTACAATATTATTAACAGATCGAAATTTATATACTTCATTTTTTGATCCAGCAGGAGGAAAAGATCTTATTTTATACCACCGAACAAATAAATTTCATATTATAATAGTACAATGACAGTATGTCAAATAGTTACATTTTTTAACAAATAAATTCAGATTTTATTTCAATACTTATCAAAAGGTTTATAGAAGCCTTTTGATAAGTTGAGAAGTTTAAAACTTTTCAAAGCTGTGGTTAAAGTCTACTGACGATTTGGTATAAAGCGCCAATGAAATGCACATAGATATTGCTTAACCACCCAACAAATAAATTTAATATTATAACATTTATTTTGATTTCTTGGACATCGTGAAGCTTATATATTAATTTTACCTGGATTTGGAATAATTTCTCATATTATTAGACAAGAATCTGGTAAAAAGGAAACTTTTGGTTCATTAGGAATAATATATGCTATATTGGCAATTGGATTATTAGGATTCAATGTTTGAGCTCATTGTACATTTACCGAAGGAATAGACGTGCATATTCTACATCTGCTACAATAATGATTGATGTACCTACAGGTATTAAAATTTTTAGTTTATTAGCAACTTTATATAGAAATAAATTATACTCCAGCAAATCTATTAGCTTTAGGATTTGTATTTTTATATACTGTAGGTGGATTAACAGGAGTAGTTTTAGCTAATTCATCTGTAGATATTATTTTACATTATACTTATTATGTAGTTGCTCATTTTCATTATGTACTCGTATTATCAATAGGAGCAGTATTTGCAATGATATCTGGATTTGTCCATTGATACCCATTATTTAGAGGAATTACTTTAAATAACATTCTTTTAAAAACACAATTTGGGTAGATTTAACTTTTTTTCCTCAATACTTCATAGGATTAGCTGGTATACCTCGTCGATATTCAGATTATCCTGATGCTTATACAGCTTGAAATATTATTTTTCAAATTGGTTCAACAGTTTCATTATTAGGAATTTTATTTTTAATTTATATTATTTGAGAAGTATCACAACGTTTAGTTATATATCCTATTCAATTAAATTCATTAATTGAATGATTACAAAATACACCACCAGCTGAACATAGTTGCTCTGAATTGCCCATATTAAATAATTTCTAATAGGATTACAAGATAGTTCTTCACCATTAATAGAACAATTAATCTTTATTCATGACCATACACTTTTAATTTTATTAATAATTACTATTTTAGTAGGTTGTTTAATATTTATATTATTTTTTAATACATATGTAAATCGAGGTTTATGGACAAACTATTTTAACTATTTTATCAGCAATTATTCTATTATTTATTGCATTTCTTTCATTACGATTATTATGTTTATTAGACGAAATTAATGAACCTTTAATTACTTTAAAAACAACTGGTCATCAATCAAAAAAATTAATTTGAAAACAAATAAACTTATGTATTTACTTACACCCCAATTCTAAATAACAGTTCCCTGGGAGTTTTTTTTACCAATTCCCTGTTCCCCTATTCTAAATAAAATCTCCCAGGGTAATGTTTCCCTTTTCCCATTTCCCTTATTCTAAATGAACTTCGAATTAGGAAACTCTTCCCCGGGAATAAAAGTAGGTAATACGAATATCAAATATAGGAAATATGTAATAAAAAAAGTTGGGAGATTTTCCGCCAAAAAATTCAAAGGGAATTGAATAATAAACCAAGTCTTTATGCATTTCTTTGTGATATATATTTTTTATTTTTAAGAAAGATTGAAACTATTGTATACAAATCTAATTTATTTATAATAAAATCAACAAATATACATACATAAATTTATACACATTTGTAGTCGAGTTATAAAAAAGAGAAATTATTACAGATTATTTCCAATATTATTCCTAATGATTTGGGCAATGGACAAATATTGCGAGGACGCTATGGATATCACACCACTACTCATATCTTGAACATTTAAATCATCTACATTTTCAGTATCGGTTACTTAGATGTAGCATTAAAAAAAATGCATATATTAGCAAGGCACAGCAAATATTTGCTATTAATGCTGCCTTTTCTGGAGCGTAGTGTAGTTCTCTAGCACCTAGAATGCATCTCCATCTATTTTTTAAAACATCATAAGTGCGATCAATTATATTCCGACACTTGGAATGAATTTCATTAAATTTTATCTCCACAGATCCATTCTGTGGGCATCTATGAGGGGTTAAAAGCCACGATTCTCGGGCTTATCCTACGTCTCCTATTTCATTACAAACTTACCGTGAAGCCAATATAATATTTTGTTTATCTTCTTCTGTTCGGCAGAAAGAAATCCATGTCGGACAAAAGTGTTGCTCAAAAACGTTGATTACTTCTGTTGGAGCTTTGCTAAGACTCTTGGCTAGAGATATGTACTGTACATCTATATATGTACACCCAAATCCTTTCCTATTCCTGTTTGATACACACCTTCGGGGAAAAATCGTAAAGCAGCTTAAAATTTTATCATTTGGGAACCACCAAACGACTTAACAGATACTTGAATGCCGGTTTATTTGTTCGATAATTTTTTTCGAATCTTTAAAATTAAACATTATAAAAACGTATACATACGTTTTTACATGTAAAAATAAATATTTTTTTAATGTACCTACAGGGTTTGCGGCAACTCGAGTGTGTTGCTAGCATCCCGTAGATATCCCTTTTCAATATGTTGCTGCTTTTGCTGCAAATTTTGTGATTGTGTTGTAGATTTTAAATTTTAATTGCAAAATTTTTCACAAAACTTAGTAGCTGTAGAAAAACAGTTGATTTCTATTTTTCGAATTTCCTATCCTTTATTATTCTCTGCCCAAATTGTTTGGAATAAGGGAATTTTATTCTTGGGAGAAATGAATTCCCAGGGAACTCTATTCTCTGGGCATATTTAGAATTGGGGTGTTATTGTTTTGTTTTGTACAAATGTCATGAAAAACGTTTTATTCTAAACCCTAAAATATCCACGCTTCTAAGACTTTCTAATACTAACTCTTAATATTAACTAAATTAACCCTAAATGAGCAATCTTGAATTTGACTAGTTTTTGGTGTTTGCGTTAATTTTTGGGGATTTGGTGTGCTCTAACATATATAATAAAATTCTATGGCCAACATTTCTATAGAACATTTCATCCCCGCTCCTCCCCCCTTTAGTGGTGTTTTTTACGATTTATTTTAATAAAGCCACAAAATGCCATTATTTGGGGAACTTAGAGGGTTAACATGCTCCACAAAATCATATGCCGTGATATTTTCTACATAGTTTCTGAACATATCATACACCTCAGATGTAAGGAAAATATAGTTTTATATACCGATATACTGCAAGAATTAACCAGAGATTGAAGATTTTAACCGCCTGTAAAATAAAATTCCGATGTCATCTGTAAAAACGCCGACATACGTATATATTTTTTTGGTCTCCTCTACCAGAATCAATTGTCGGAACCCCGTAATTTTGCAAAAAGTTTAAAATTGTTGTGTAG
Source organism: Linnaemya vulpina (assembly GCA_963675445.1). Taxonomy (NCBI): domain Eukaryota; kingdom Metazoa; phylum Arthropoda; class Insecta; order Diptera; family Tachinidae; genus Linnaemya; species Linnaemya vulpina. Next base: position 40,793,603 of record OY776279.1, on the reverse strand, counting down.
TGTAATTTATTGAAAAATTCATTAAATTTAAAGTGATAAAAAATTTATTTTCAGTATTTGATCCCTCATCTAGTATTTAAATCATTAAATTGATTAAGAACATATTTAGGAATTCATATGATTCCTTCAATATATTGATTAATACCTTCTCACATTTTTTTAAATACTATTTTATTAACATTATTACTAGGACCTACAAGAAAAAATCGTTCTACATTTAAATAAGTTTTATTATTTTCAATAATTTTATTTAATAATTTTATAGGATTATTTCCTTATATTTTTACAAGTACTAGTTATGTGTTAATCATTAGCTTTACCATTATGTATTCATACAATTAGAAATTTAATTCGTCCTGGAACTTTAGAAGTACGTTTAACTGCTAATATAATAGCAGGTCATTTATTATTAATACTTTTAGGAAACACAGGTCCTTAAATATCATTAATATTAATTAATATTTTAATTATTGCCCAAATTATATTATTAGTTTTAGAATCAGCTATAGCTATAATTCAATTTTATGTTCTTAGAACTTTATATTCTAGAGAATTTAATCAATGTCAACACATTCAAATCATCCATTTCATTTAGTAGATAATAGTCCATGCCCTTTAACAGCATCCTTAGGTGCAATAACAGCAGTCACTGGTATAATTAAATGATTCCATCAATATAACATTTTATTATTTGTATTAGGAAATATTATTACAATTAAGGTTTATGAATTTAAAGTTGCCATATTTTGTGGTCTGTGAAAGAAAAAATATTATTATTATATATTATACGTCCATATATATATTATAAGCCATTTATAAGATTTAGCGAACTTGTCCTTTGATAGAGATATATTCTATTATGCGATCATGGATGAGAATACAGTAAGCAGATGTTTTTGCTGGAATATTAGTTGCTGTTTCAAACTCAATCTTTATGTCGATTGGTCCGGTATTGAGCGTTTCGTTTTGGTGACTGACATGTACTACAATAATTGGAGCATTATTTTTAAACTCTTGATCAGTTAAAAGAGGTTGGGGTTGTTTCATGTAGTAGCTCTGTTGGAATCTTAGATACATATTATATAGAATCGCATAGCGCTCATTTTTGAATTTTATTTTAAGATCGTCATATGAGTAAGAGGTTAAGTTTAAATATACTTTTAAATTAATATTAAGAAAGATCACAATGAACAAACTTGTTTTCTTGTTGAAAGGCAATCAACACAAAACGGGAGCGTTCTTTATTAGCGGCCAGTTTAACGTTACATATGTGATTGGTTCCCGTATTAAGATGTGGATTCTTATGACAATCCCAACTACGGAATGTAAGTGATTTTTGACGAACAGATATTTTCAATTGTTGCTTAGCTTGTAACGTTTGAGGATTAGATGTTGCTGCAGTATTCTTCGGTATACTCGTGTTGAATATTATCATTATTTAGTTGTCCTTAAATGTATTCGTATTGTAATTTCCTCTCCTCTGAAATTAATTAAGTCGCCGCTTTGATCAACCACACAAAGAGCTAGTAAACTTATCGCTCTAGAGTTTACTGGCAAATATATAAGATTTTTGGAATCTCAACTATTATATATTCAGCAGGTACATTAATCAGAAATTCATGTAGTGCATGTGCCTTAGAATTATTCATATAAGTATTCACTGGACGATCAGAGCAATGTCCTTTGTTTGGTATTGTATTTTCTTTATTAGAATATATTGGTTCTTTAGACCTGCTGACTTTGACTTGCATTGTATTGTTATTAGCTGCAATCAAAATTTTGTTTTCTGGTCTATATCGTTTGTATTGTTCTTCTATATAGTCAACTATATCATTTAATTCATAAGATCCCATGGGTATTTCAATTACAAGTTCACCGATATGAAATATATTTTTATGGACATCCACATTCGGAATACTGTTGTATGAATGAAAATCAGTTATAGCACATTCATAGGTTCCGTTTAAATCAATAGGTGGAAAATAACTAGCATATAGCTCTGATGAATTGCAGCTCAGTGTCAATGTTATTGACATTGTGACAGTTTTATTGTAATAAATGAGGTTAAACACACAGTATGATTTATAAGAAGCAGTTTCGTATTTACTGTTTATTTACTTATTTTAAACTAAATTAAATATTGATGCCATTGTTGTTTATTTATTGTATTCTTCCATTTACAATATCTCATCCTTGGTTACCCAAGAATTGTGCTCGTTATCAAGGCCCAGCCACTTAACAAACACCTTATGTCCTTTAGTTTTGAGAACCTTTTCAACTAGGTATGGATATCTGGTTTTTGAAAGTTCTTCTTCATAGAATCCACCTTTAATAGGATTTCCGCGATAGTCTTCTAATATGTATGTTGTAGGATATGTATTTTGTACTCTTTTAATTGTATAGATTTATGTTGTACAATTCGGATTATAACCTTTTTCAAACATGTTTTTATACTTGCTTATGCGTACATGATCTCCTGCATTAAATTTTGACATTTTGTACATCTTTAGATGACTGTATACTGTATTTAAAAGCTGTTTTTCATTTGTTTAATTTACTTTAATTGGTGACATTTTAATGGTGCGATGAACTTTTCTATTGTAAAATCTCTATACATATCAATCCAATTATATGAACCATTAAAGCTAAATTATTTTCACATCATTCCTTTTAATGTTCTGTTGAAACGTTCTACTATTGAGGCTTTCATACTGCTATATGTTGAGTAGAGATTAATATTGTATTTATTCATCAACTGACTGAAATGTTTATTGAAAAATTCTTTACCATCGTCTGTTCGCTAGTTTTTCGGTACTCGTCCCAATTTGAAAATATTCTATTCCTTTCATCACAACTCTACGACGTACAAAACGTTTTCGAGCCTGCTTATGCAATTCATTTACAATATTTCTTTTTGAAGACATTTTATTTTTCCAGTCGCTGTTTTAAGTGTGTTGTGATCTACTTGGTGCACTTTTAGCTATTGATACGAACATATAATTTTCTATTATATACATTTTTTCTAGTAGCTCTCAAATTTTCTTATCAAAAAGTGATTTATTATCATCCATTTTGTTATTGATATCGTGCAAATGAGCATTAAGATTTTCTATATGGAAAGCTACTTCTTGTTGCTGTTTTATGAGTTCAGTTTTCAGAAACAATTTACTGATAACATCGGTTTCCTCCAGAGCGTTTGCAAAATTTTTGATTCTCTTGTATTGGGCATCAATGTTTTTGTTCGTATCCATAAAGAAGCTGAGGTGCATTTTTGGTTAAAGTTACTTCACTTATATCGTTAATATAATGCCCAAATTTATCAACGGACATGCTTTATATAAAAAATCTATGTATGTATATAGTTTATACTATTATATTAGCTTCACGTTGTTCTGCAATAATTAAGCCAATTTCGTCGTTGTGATGCCAGCAGTAGTCTAAGTCGATCTACCAACTCGTTTAGATCATCCCAGTATATATAGTTTGGATTATGAGGGTTAAACTGCATCAAACCCCTTTCCTAAATAATTAGTTTTTGTTACATCTGATGAGCTTGTATAATTTCCTCCTTTGAAAAGTTTTCCAATAATATGTTTGTACTTATGGGCTATGCTCCCTTTGATTTGACCATCAGACTTATAGCCTCTCCTGTGAGCATTGGTAGTAAGTAATACTTTTTTATAGATTTGAAGCTCGAATTTGTCATAGTTTTTTGGTGTTTTATAAAACATTAAAGAAAACAGTCCTGACGTGAGAGCCCATATTTGTCCACCAACCTGTACCTTATTTTGATTTAACTCGACGGTGCTATTACGAAATCTCCATTGGTTATTATTGTCTTTATGATGACCATAGTTAGTATCTAGTTCGTTTCTCGATTTTAATAGTGATAAGTCAGGATAACTTTCTTCATTATTCGAATTTTGTGAGTAAAAGTCATCTTCATCAAAACCGCTGTTACTTTTACTATTCGATTGTTTAAACACTGATTCTTCAATTAGTTTCTTGGGCGTACTCGTTTCCAATTTTATTGTTGAATTCTGAGGATGAAAACGTTCATTGTCATCAATTCCAGTTTCCTTATCACTTGTATCTCTTAATTGTTCGTGTGTATATATTTCACCAGTTTTTATAGTTCCAAGCTTTTTCTTCAAGATATTTCTTGTAGTCACCAAGTCTTTAAGAATTTGTTCATTAATTTTAGCTATCAGGTCAGTCCAATAGAAAGCAGATCAGGTGTCAGATCAGCTTATCAGGTATCAGATCAGCTTATCAGGTAAGTTTAACAGGTTTCAGATCAGATTATCAGGTATCAGATCAGCTTATCAGGTCAGTTCAACAGGCATATGATCAGGTTATCAGGTCAGTTTAATAGGTATCAGATCAGCATATCGGGTCAGTTTAACTGGTATCAGATCAGCTTATCTGATCAGTTACAATAATCACATATATAAAGTTTAAAGCCAGATTAAATACTGTAGGGTATATTTGATGAATGGTAAATTATATTATGATGAAGTAATCAAATTACTTTCTATAACGACCACTGTTTAGTTCATTTTCTTTACTTATCATCAAAAACCCGTATTTTTCCTTCCAACATTCTCTACAAATTTGTTGAAACTTTTCAAAATTCATATCGCTGACAACGTGATCATCATATACATGTTTCATATTTGTAGCATCTTGTTTAAACGTAATAATTACATTAGCATTATCTCTTATCAAATGTTTTAGAATCCGTGTGTAAGTTTGACACAAGTAAAATGAGTCTACGTTCTTATGACGACCCATACAAAAATATGCGCGTATATTGTTTTGCTTTTCACATGCAACATCATCAAAAATTATAATTGAATTGCTTTTGGCTTCACTAGGAGTAACGTATTCATTATCTGCGAATGTGTAGCATTTCCATTCGAAACAGGAATTTATTCTGTGGGTCCAACTTCCGAATATGCGCAAAAGAGTTACAAAAATAGGCCTAATCTTCATCCAATACAGTCTTTATTTCCATATTTTTCTTTTCCGGCAGTGCCAATTTTCTTTTCTCAATTTCCAACAATTGGGCAGTGCTGTTAGAGGTATTTTTTTATGTATCACAGATCTCTTGTTTCTTCGACTTGTGAAGTGTTGAGAATATCTTCATATTCATATCCAACCTCTTCTTGAGTAGCTTTTATACTTGTCGTTTTTAAATTACCACTTAAATTTCTGTATTTCATTTGGTTCTTTAAACTGTACAGAGTTGAAATAAGGCCAACTCGAAGTAATTTTTGATGCGGCATCCCCCAATTTGGAGTTAGAATTTTGCGTACTTCACATCGAAAGTGATCGCGTAAATACTTCAATTTTTTTTCGTCTTCCTCTACAAAAATAAATAAAACCATATAATTAAAATATGATGCATAAAAATTATATATGTATATACATACATAAATTTAAACAATAAAATACAAAAATATATACAAATAGTGTAATATAAATTTAAATAACCATTATTTTTTAATTTTCTTATTTAGATTTCTGGCAACTGGAGCATCATTTGCCTCACTGGCTTTTTCGTTTCGGCTAGGCAAATCAACAGTAGAGGTTATTATTAAGATGACAACCCAGATTCTATGGGATAATATGTTTACTATCCATATGCCGCAGCCAAACGAACAATGTTTTCAAGAAATTACAGAGCATTACTGGAAGCCGTGGAACTTCCCAAATTGTATTGGTGCTATCGACGGGAAGCACATACGAATCAAGTGTCCAGAAAATACTGGCTCTATGTATTATAATTATAAACACTTTTTTTTAAATTGTGTTGCAAGGTATTGCCGATGCCAACTGCAAATTTATTGTGTTTGAAGTTGCTGGATACGGAAAGCAAGGCGATGGTGGCACTTTTAGCTCTTCCAAAATCTTTAATCTGTTAAAAAGTGGAGAACTACCTGCACCAGGAAATACATGTCAGTGAAGAAATTGTGCCATATGTATTTCTTTTAGAATCTTTGTTAAGGCCGTACAGCCGAAAGGAGCTAGAAACTGCATTGAATGAGTTAATTCCTTGTCTAAGGAATGAGTAAAAAAAATATATTTCATTTTTTTGCTACACCGAAACGTGTGGTTCTTTATTAATAATATTCTTAAGACTGATTACAATTTGTTTCTTAACATGTATTTATGGTAACAATTTTCTTTATCATTTCTTACGGCTAGGTATTTTAATCTGCACGAAAACATGTTTTCCACTTGTTCTTTGTTAAGTACCTTTTTTATCAGTAGAAAATGTGTTTTCGATTTCACTTTGTTTCGGTCATGTTTGTTCATGCCCTTTGACTTATTACTTTACATTTTCTTATGAGTACAGCTGGGTTTAATAATATAATTCTTATCTATTACAGTTAATAATATTGTTCTTATCTATTTTCTATTTAAAGGGTCCGACCTTTGTCCTCCACGTATTGCTATAGTGGAAATGCTTTGCAGATAATGTTTTAGGTGCAGATGGTGTGACGGGTGTTAACTAATGCGCCTTTGGGTTATTAACTGCAAGGTTCAGAATATTATGCAAACTCACTGAAATGGATCCTTTGTTCGCTGAACTCATTCTAATATGTATATGCCTTCTACACAACATAATTATCGATTTACAGGGATTCTATGAAAACTTAAAAGAAGAAGTGCAAAAAGAACATTTGGTAGAAATCACAAAAGAGTTCAGTAAAACAAGTGTAAAATATGGTAGAATAATAAGAAATAAATTTTTAATTGCGTTTGCATGAATAAAATATAATAAATTTCAATATCTATAACTTACTTGGTATTTTCATTTCTGAAGCAACGAACATCCATAGCTTTTCCACTATAACACGTTTACTGCTGTTGATTATTATGTTTATAACTATTCCTAGAAAATAGTAAAGAGAAAAAAAACTGAAATTGAGTTTTAAGAATTTACTTATTATTTATTTGAATTTTTATTTTTTTGTTTAATTTTTATTTTATTTTTAAATTTTTATTTTCTTTTTAATTCTTATTGCTTTTTTGATTGCATGTTTTATTTACTTTTTCTTTAATTTTTGTTTTTAAATTTTTTTTATGTTTTCCAAACTAGTTGAAATCATAGCAACATAACATAAACAATGTTATCGACGCTGAAATACGCTTTGAAACTGTTCTCTCGCATTCAATCACCATTGCGCTCTGACCAGCTCGGCGCCCACTATGAGCGCTTCGCGTCTGTTTGTACTTAAGGCTTCCTTAGTTTTTACTGTTTTGTGACGTGAAGTTCTTTAGAAAATATTTTGTAATTACTTGTTCTGTTAAGGGAATTAGCTGTTTTTAAAAGCAAAAGGTAATCAGTCTGTAATAATTTGTTAAGTTTATTGTACAAAATATAATTTTCTTCAACTAAAACTATAAGCTTTTTTTTGTTTTTTATTTAACAAAAGTATACAAACTTAGGAAATCTTGAATTAAAAAAAAAACTCTCAACAAAAAATGTGTAATATATGAAACCACAAAAAACTAATACATAAGCACTGTTGGCTGTCACTTAACGTTGAATTTTATTTTCTACAGATTTGTCCGCAACAGAACAGAACGAAAAAGAAACAACAAACCACACGTAAAGATTTTAAATTGAACAGAAAGAAGACACCCGATTCAGAGCAGAACAGCACGTACAAACTAATTCCGCTTTAATTTGTATAGAACCAGTTTTCTTGCAATGGTTCTCGCAATAAGCGTCAACCAGCTCGGCTCGGCAACAAGCTGCCACTCAGTACATACCATAAGGTGCTGCTAAGAAAAGTGGAGTCCTCCATATGCCGCATACCATGCTTTCAATTAAATCATTGAAAGAAAGAGAATTAATAAAAGAAAAGTTAAAGGCTGCGGACTTAGCCCAAGCAATGGTTATAAAATTCTACTTAATGTGAGAGCTAGAAATATATTTGAATATTAATAATTTTACAGCTTACGTACACCCACAAACTATCTGAAGATATGAATACAGTAATCCGTGGCGTTTTCACAGATGACCTACTGCAAATGTATAATTGGTTAGGGAGGTGGGGGAAAAAAACTCCCGCAGGTCTCGAAATTTCAAACAAAATTATACGAGGTATATATATATATATGTATATATGTATATATATATATATATATATATATATATATATATATATATATGTGCTAGTATTTATACTAATATCTATATATTAACATCTATTCTTTATATCCCAGATCTTTTCCAAAGTCTATCTGCGAGGGACTTCGAAAAAACATTTAAGAAGGCTATAGCCCACAGCCACAATAGAACAAAACAAAAAGAATATTAAAAAAATATATCTTACAAAATTTTTTAATAAAACTTAATATAACTAGTATATTTTAACTATTATCCTGAATGGATTTGTTCATTAGGGTTAACTAGTTAATATTACTCAATATGTAAGTTATCACTGACTATAGTTATAGTTGATTGGTATATCGGTTAACTATACTTAATCAACGGTGACGAATATATTTTTTAGGTATAGCTATGTAGTTAGTGTTAACCAATATTTCAGCTGTTATCATCATATCATTAGCTAGTTATATATAACCAACATATGGTAAACTACTTATATGCACTAGAGTGAGCAGTACATATATATGCTTCATTTTACGAGAGAATGTTAATAAACTAATAGAAACTTTAACCGATATATCCGTCAGAACTACCGGTAGTCTTCTTGTAGGGTTATTTACGAATATAAATAATGCTAGCTGTTTGTGTGGACCGAATTTTGATTAAAAATTTTTTCTATTTTTATATTTATAAATTATTTTATTATATATTTATTTTATTAAGAATGATTGATGTACGATATTAGACATTATTCTAGAGAGATTGTTGAGGACCTAACAAAACTGGAAACAGTAGCAGTGGTAAGTTTACCACAATTAATTCAATATGCCGCATTATAAATAAAACAACACCACATCTCAAATCATCATTTGCAGAATCATTGAACCAAGCCTACTGAAAGCAATCCTCTAGTGCGATTCTCTATCGTTCTATAAAAAAAGTTGTTGTTAAAAAATTAAACAAGCGATTTTGCTATTCTATACTGCTGCTAACAATACTTGTTATTGTTTGAGTCAGCTGTTGTTGTTTAATAAACCACAATTGTCTGTAAGTTGTTTAATTTAACGACACATTTTTGTTTTATTGAGTTAAAAAGTTACGAAGTGAAACTAAAAAATGGCTTTTCAATATTTGGGATATATATTATCAACGGAAAATGCATTAAGTCAACAAAGGGTAAACCGCCGTTTACTTAGAGAAATGGATATCCCACTTCATCTACCACAGAGTGAATTCCGAAAGTTTTATAGGTTAACAGAAGAATTAATTTCTGAGCTAGACAGTCGGATAAGAGGCTCAAGAATAACAGCATTATCCACTGAAAAACATGTAAAATTTCAATAATTATACAGTAGTATATATACAAATATAGTCTGCATTTATTTTTTTTAGGTTCTAGCAACTCTTAGATTTTACGCCACAGGATGCTACCAACGCCCGGTAGGTGAAATACTTGTGTTGTTGTTGGATAAACGAAAATGTATATATATACATATATATATATATATATATATGTATATATATATATATATATATATATATATATAGTTTCTATTACGTTATTATGCATTAAGGCTAAAACATAAACCAGTGATTTGAGTTTAATGTAAAGTAAATTGTACAAGTATTATTATCAATATGTATCTAATGTATTAATAACTATAACATCACAAAAGAACTCCTGAAGAAGTCGACAAACAATTGACGAAATGTTGGGTAAAAAAATATAATAAATTGTTTTATTAACATTGAATACATTAGGCCGGGTTAGCTTTAAAAAATAAAAAATTCACACATTAAAAAATTTTTATTATTTATTGGTAATATTTATCTTTTTTTTTTTTGTTATATATCTTTTTTATTAATTTTTTATAGATTTGCTTTTGTATTTTTACTTATTTGATAAAATCTGCACTCTTCTTTGCTTAGAACTACTTTTTCTATAGCCCAAGAGCAGTGCTTTCGAAGGAGGACCAATAATAAGAAGTCCAATAATTGCTGTTTATGGTTGGAAAAATCATCAGTGAACCATTCTGGGGTTGAATAATATATATCATAATCATTACTCTTTGGTAAACATACATATGTATATGATATTACAGTATATCATAAGTACCATTTTGGTCAATCTAGTCTTTTTCAACTTCACAGTTACTGGAAAATTTTATTGAATAATTTTAGCAACAATAACTTTTGCCAAATTAATATTCAACTCGGCTACGGAAGGGTTGCTATTGTTGCCTCCCTTTTGCTGCAGTATAGAAAATATATTTTCTAACTTGTCCTGATTAAGAAATTTTGTCATAACAAAATATAAATCAGAGGAATTCAAAGATAAATTAAAAAATGTTAATTTGGCGGAAGATGATATTCTGGTCTCCTTCGACGTGGTATCATTGTTCACAAACATACGGACACATTTAGCGATAAGACATATACTGGACAAATGGAATAAACTACAAGATATTACGCCAATAAAAAAAACCATTTTTTAAAACTTCTGCAGTTTTGTCTAAAAGATAACAACTACTTCAAAATTTACAACAAAATATATACCCAACTATATGGGATGCCGATGGGAAGCCCCTTATCACCAAGAACTGCTGACATTGTACTTGACTCTCTTTTGGACGACGTGATGGAACAATTAAAATTAAAGAATATATCGATTAAATTCATTACTAAATATGTTGACGATCTTTTTGCAGTAATAAAAATATCTGACGAGACAATAATACTGAATGCACTCAATGCATATCACAATAGGATACAATTCACAGTAGAGAAAGAGAAAAATGAAGAAATAGCCTATCTAGGCATAAAAATAATAAGAAATAAGGACAAACTGATAACAAACTGGTATACAAAGCCAACATCATCAGGCAGGATCATTACCTATCACTCAACACAACCATACAAAATGAAAGTGAACACAGCAACGATTAAGCCAAGGTTCTCAAAATTAGTGATGGTAGATTTATGAAAAACAACATAGACAAAATAAAAAAAAAACATATTAACTAAGAATGGTTACCCTTTATATATAATAAACAACATCATCAATAAAACATTAAAAAACCACCATAAAGAAAAACCACGACACACAAAAATAACAACTATATTCTACAGTGTACCATATATACCTAAACTAACTGAGATGGTCACCTTACAAAGTACTTTGCCAAAAGAACAAAAACAAACAATAGCATATAAATCAAACAGAACTCTCAGACACATATACACAAACACAAAATCAAAAATAGAAAAACTAAAAACTGATCATGTTGTTTATGAAATCCAATGTGAGGGAAATAAAAAATGCCATGAGGTATATATTGGAACTACAAAGAGCAAATTGGGAACAAGGATAAGAGAGCATGAATCGGTCATCAAGAAAGGAAAAGAAACGACAGCACTTTCACAGCATGCAAAAGAGAAAGACCATAAAATTAACTTCAACAATGTTAAAATTTTAAACAAAGAGAAAATGACAAACAAACGTTTCACTATAGAGAGCCTACGCATACAAGAAAAAATACACAGGACGCTGAATTATAAAGAAGACAAGGATAACACAAAGCTCCAATATTCAATTGCCATAACCTAAATTAGTTAAAGATCACTGACAAAAGTATTAAGTAGAATGTTGAGAACAAATAATTTGACTAGGACATAAATCGTAAGTTAATGAAATATTATTATTGAAATACCAGGACTATTAAAAATATCTTATATAATTTATATATATATTTATATATATATATATATAAATTGTGCTAGATATAACTAAAAAATTAATAATAATATACAAAACACCTGAAGAAGTTTGTAAAAAACAAACGAAACGTTGGGTAAAAGACAATATGATTTAGTTTTGATTCATATTTGATCAGAGATACTATTGACCACAAAGCCCGTAGGATATACCCCTATAAAACAATACGTAATAAATATCTATTTTATTTGTGTAGGAACAAATATATATTGAATCGCGCCGAGGTATTAATATATGTAAAATATCTGATGCAATTTTTGAGGACTACTTTCAACTTCGTAAAATAAAATATCCATAGTATTTAAATTTAAAATACTTAATTGACAATAAAATATATTTCAAAAGAGTTTATTCCTTTTTTTATGATTTAAAATTTTAATCTTCTGAACACTAGATGATCCCATGAAGAATGCTCACGCAGTGAAGTTATTACAAGAATATTAAGCATTTATATTCTATGTACAAAAAATTTTTAATAAAAACTTTTCAACGGAAAAATTTTTATACACAATTTTTTCGACATAAAAATTATACATACAGAATATTTTATAGAAAATGAGTTGTAATTAAAACTTTTGTTTCTGTATATAATTTTTACAAAAATATTTTCGTTATAAAATGTTTCCTAATGAAAGATTTTTATTACAATTTTTTTTTATGCAGAGATGTAGCTTATGAAATAATTTACAATCAAAGAATTTTTTCCATTGAGACATTTTTGTTCTGGAATTTTTTCAACTAACATTTTCAATATGAATGAATTTTTTACTATAAACAATTTTTCATTATAAAATATTTTTACACAAAAATATTAATAGGGATATATTTTAGAAAACTATATGAAAAATTTTATAATATTTTCTATAGAAAAAAATTAGTGTGTGCATTTGAAAACAACAAAACAATAAAAGGACGGTTTTCTTCGGCCTTTGCATGTAGTATGAAAGAACTGTTATAAATATATTACAGCCATATGGATATGTATGTTCATGTATACATATATTCAAACATACACAACACAAAGTGTAAGAAAATACATATGTATGTATATTAAGTTACTCAAAAATTGTGTTTTCAAAAAACATTAGACAGAGAATAAATAAGCCGTTGGATTTCATTGCTACATACTTGTTCCCCGCATCCAAAGCAGATTAAACAGGTACTTTCGGTAGCGCAGCTGTCTTTTGTTTACGTACCAGTCAAATGTCAAAAGTTTATTTACAAGCTTTATTTTTCATTAGAAAAGCAAAAGTTAAAAAGTGTAAGAGCAAGCAAAGGCAGACTAAGTGAATAAAAAGTGAAAAATAAATTATTTATATATACATACTTGTATTTTATTCATATAGATATATATATAAGTGATTAAGTGAATAAAAAATGATATATAATTTATTTATATATACATACTTATATTTTATTCATATATATATATATATATATATATATATATATATACATATATATATATATGTATATATATATATATATATATATATATATATATACATATATATATATATATATATACATATATATATATATATATATATATATATACATATATATATATATATATATATATATATAAATATATATATATATATATATATATATATATGTATATATATATATATATATATATATATATATATATACATATATATATATATATATATATATATATATATATACATATATATATATATATATATATATATATATATATACATATATATATATATATATATATATATATATATATATGTATATATATATACATATATATAATTTATTAATTTGAAAAGGTGAAAAGGTGAAAAAAGTCTTAACTTTTGAAATTAAATTTATAAAATTAAAATCATCATCACTATCCAATAAATGCGTGCATATAGACATACTTGACCAAAAACAAACAGATACTTTATTTTAAAATAGCAATTAATTTGTTTGTTTTTGGTAAAAGTCTACTGAAGATTTGGTGGAAGAACCAATGAAATGCAAGCATAATAAATGCAGGTTTTTTTTTTAATAAAATATTTTGCAAATTATTAGTTTTATTTATTTATTTATATTAATATACCTTACAAATTAATTCATAAAATATATGCAAAAAAGGCGCCGGTAACCAGACCATATGCGCTCGTCTTACTATCAGTTTTAACAAAAATAATTATTATTACATATATGTATGTATGTGTAAATTAATATAACCAAAATTTTAATGCTTTTAATTTAATCTCACATTATATTTACCAATACTGCTTAAAGACAAGCTTACAACGTTTGTTTCACAAAACAAAGCAGACGGATCTGATGTAGAAATTCGTATTTTGTATAAACAAAAGGAAAGCTAAAAGAATTGTATACATTTATACAACGTTCTATTTGATGGTGTTATGAAAACATTAAACTATGTACGTTTCGATCGGAAACACTGCCATTTGGCATTACAAACTCCCAACGCAAAAATACATTGCAAAATAATCTGCCTTCAAGACAATAGCCATATAACTGCGCCATTACAACTGAGATGAGGTACCTGTAAGAAACATTTCAGCATATAATATATTTCAATTTATAGAATTAATAATTACCTTAAATAAACTCCCAACGCAATAATACATTGCAAAATAAAATAATTAATCTGCTTTGACATTTATTCAGCCACGTTTTTTTTAAGCAAATGTCTTAAGATTTTGACATTTCCCTGTAATATTCTACCAACAAAATACGTGTGGTTGTTACTGTTGTAGATTGTTGTACTAGTGCGAGTACCTGTTCAATCTGCCTTGCCCGCATCTTAGAGAAAATTTTTGAATTTTAATAATATATGGCGTGCAACATCTTCATATTATAGAGCAGTGATGCTCAAAAAATTTTTTCTTGTGGATTAGTGAGTAACAGAAAAATAACAAATTGAGAGAATGTATTTATTTACAGCTAAATTATAATGTTAGTAAGAGATTGAAAAACAGAAAAATTATATTGATATTAAGAAGCAAACATATTAATATATGTATGTATGTACATATTTTTAAATAAAATAATTCAACTTAATTTTTTAAAATTTAAATCAAAATACTCAATTATATTGCGCATAAATTTTGTTTAACAAAAACAAAACAACTTAGTTGTATAGTTCATTATAAAAAATCAAAAAAATTTCTCGAAAAATAAAAGATTGCAATTGTGATTCTTATATAAACGATTCTGACCATATAATAATAAAAAATAAAAACAGCCACTATGCATGCGCATTCATCGCTTGTTCATTGAGGACTAAATGAAAGAGCATTAACATGAAAATTGATTGGCCGCACAACATTTTTTGAGTGTGAACTTGAAAAAAAGCAACAAAGCATTCGCTAAACATGTCAACGACTAAATGAAAGAGCATAAGAATATGTGTGAGTTCTCTCCAAACAACTGTTCCATGAGCTGGGCATCCCTGTTATAGAGTCTTTGCTTCCGCCTTTAGTTATTTATCCAAATGTATGAGCTTTCAAAATTACGGTCGCATATACATATAAAGATTTTTATGTAATCTACTACAGGCATTAGACATTTTTCCCGGCAAATTTGGCCTAAAACGAATAAAATATCGTAAACCTTTATATGTCTTCTAGCTCTTTTAGTCCCCTTTCACACACATCATGTTTGACTCATCAACTCTTGAGTTTATAGAAGAAAGGGGAGAAGAGAATGAAAAGAGGTACAAACCTTACTGTACCATCAAGTTTTAGTAAACTTCTCACTTGAAGTTGGCTGCAGCATATCAAAAAGCATATAAAGTTGAAAGCAGCGACAATGAAACTTGATGAAACAAAACGTTTGTGTATGAAAGTGAATGCAGGTTTAAAAGAAAAACTGATCAAGTAAGCCTGATGTGTGTGAAATAGGACTTACACATCTTTACGTAGCATTCGTCATGTAAAGCAAAAGAAAATTACACACGCACATAAATATTGTAGCTTAATCATTCACAAAGTTTTGAAATGAAAGTATAATTTTCTGTATCTTCAAACAAGTTTGCATGTGTTTTTTGCTTATGTTTTTTTCTACCTTCCTATCAGTAGCTTAAGTTAAATTTGATGAAACCAACTTTAAATATGTTCGATGACCAACGATCCAACACGTTGGTTTCTGCTTTTTTTCCCCTTACCCCCGGCACCAATAAAGATCTTAAAATTTTATTTTATGCTTTGTTCGACATGCGTCTTCTTATAGTGTGTATGCTTTGCTCAAACGGAGCGTCAAGAAGCAAACATTTTTTGCTGCTTCATCGTCGCCTTTTGTAGGAGGTACAATCGGTGCTGTTGATTGTACACATGTTTCAATACTACCACCAAAACATCATGAGGAGACTTAAGTCAATCATCACAGCTATCATTCCATAAACGTGCAAATGGTAAATTTGGTTTTAATTAATCTTTTTTCAGTAAATTCTCATAGCAATTTTAATCAAAGATATGTGATCCGAATCTAAAAATTCTAAAAGTTAATGCTAAATACCCGGGAGGTAGGCATGATTCATATATCTGGAGCTGTAGTGCAGTACGACGAGTAATGTAACGAAAATGGAAATCGTATGTTTCTTATTGGTAAGTTTTTGTGTTTAAAAAATAGTGAACTATATGAAAATAAATTATATTTATAAAATGTATTCTTGTATATATTTGCAGGTGACTTAGCCATTGCCATGGCTAATGACTCCTCTGCCAAACGAACCAGAGGGAACACCAAAGTTTCGATACAATGAGGCTTTCTGCAAAGCAAGAAACCCAATTTAGAGGCTCTTTGGCGTTTTAAAGGCTACTCGGAGGTGTTTGTCTCAACAGAGAACCCTTTTGTATGAGCCAGTTTTCACAGGAAAAATTGTCAACGCTTGCGCAGTCCTTCAAAACATAAACTTGAGTGAACAGAGAAGCGAAATAGATAATCACCCCTATCGTGAATAATTTTTCCCTCGAAATTTTTCCCTTTTCCCTAAATTTGCAATCGTGAAGACGTTCCCCGTGAATGATTTCACGCTAACATTAAATTCCCCTTATCGTGAATGATCTCTTTCCCGCGAGTTTTTTCACTTTTCCCTTTAATTCATTCGCTTTGTTTTTGGTGGGCAACAGAACAAAAAATGTAAGTAGCTTTTATTACAAATCAAAGTTTATTATATTTTATTATTATAGTAAATTTTATTTAAGGGCAAGATCTGTTAATAAGGCACAAACCGATATAATGCTGAATAAAATGCACACCAACAGAGCGATTGCCTGCGGCTTTGTGAAGCTTCCGAAAGATGTTGTGGTAGACTTTTGGAATTGCTTAACAGATGAGCTAAATAGAGCTGGCCCTCCCATCAAAAACATTACGGAATGGAAAAAGGTAGTATATTTCTTTGTATATCAATCGAATACTCTTTACGTCTGTTTTTATGTTTTGCATTTTAGGTGTGGACAGATCAAAAGCGGTATGTTCGCTCAAAAGCTGCAGCGAATTTAAAAACTATAAAAGGGACAGGAGGTGGTCCAAATAATACGAAGTGCCTTTCAGTGAACGAAGAGTTCATATATGAGCTGGTAGGGATGAAGGAGTCCGTAGAGGGTGTGGAGAATTCCTTAATTTTTGGTTTGCCACAATGTTTTCACTCTACTGAAAACCAGAGTGATACACAAAAAAAAAGATGGTGAGGATGAAGTTATAATAAGTGATAACCAGAGCATCTTCCCGGAACAGATGACACCACCTAGGCAAAAGTTAACGACGACAGAAGATTCGTCAGAAAAAACACCACGATTCCTTAAACGGAAAAGGGCTGATCAGCATCAAAAATTAAGTACCGCAGATCTGATTGCCAAAGAGGTGGAAACGCAAGATAATATATATGCGAAAATTGCGGAAATAGCTGGTTCCACTCAAACACACAACAAAGAAATGGAGACAACCATGCGAAGGTTGTACCGTTCTTTAGAGAAAAACAACGATTTAAAATCGAAGGAATTGCAAATGTTAGAGCGACACCATAAAGTTTGCGAAGAGTTGCGGCGGAAAGAAGTAGAAAGCAAGATAGAAAAGAACAAAAGGCTATTAGAAATTGAGGAAATCAAACTTGCAATATTAAAGGAAAACGCTCGTATGTAAATAGTTTGCTGGTATTAAACCGAATATTAGTTTTTAGTATATACAAAGTACCTACATATGAAATGTATAAGAATGAATGAATTTGTGATATTTTATATATAGCTTTAAGATATTTTTGTTAAAAAATTGAATTATTACTTTTGTTTATGTTTTTTTTATGAATTGTTGTTTTTTTTTATTATAAATAAACATTTTTGTCAAACAAAATTGAATTTTATTAAAACTTTTATAAAAAACAATTTTCACATTGAATTTGCTATGTTATCACGGATACGGTTAGCAGCAGCAAGAAACCTATTGCGTTCAACTGTATTTTCGCTTTCTAGATGGGGAAGATTAATTTGCTCCATATCAGTTATTTCATTGCTGTGTTCACACTTATATGCTATGCAGATGTTGTGCAATGCCACACAGACATTAATAATTTTAATAGCTTTTTTTGGCTCATAGTGGAGTTCCCTGGCCCCTAGCAAGCACCTCCATCTACCTTTCAGTACTCCATTTGTACGTTCTATAATATTCCTGCACCTCGAATGAACATCATTGAATTTTTGTTGATTCGAGCCAGGTATTTGACTTCTATATGGTGTTAACAACCAAGGTTCTAAAGGGTATCCTCCATCACCTATAAAAATTTGTTACAACATACATATGTATGTAAGTATTAACACATATATTATTTATATAATTTGTTTCTCACCTAACAGCCATACTCGCAGTCCTCTTTGCAAATAATTTTGTTCCATTACCCTTCTGTAAGAACTGCTATTCCAAACAAAGGAGTCGTGACAAGCTCCAGGATGTGTGGCGTCAACATAACGTATTCTCATTTTACTATCACATATCTTTAAAGAAATTATATTCACAACTAACAATTAATGTATATATTTACAAAAATATAGCTTACAAGTGTAACATTTAAGCTGTGGGGCCCTTTCCTGTTGTAGTAAAGATGATTATTATCTTTTGGTGTTATAATATTGATGTGTGTCCCATCAATACATCCTACCACACCAGGTATCCCAAACTTCCGGTAAAACTCCTGTGCAGTGATTTTATTTTCTTCTTCCGATGGATAGGTTATCCACTGCCCACAAAGATTTCCCTCAAGAGCATCTAATACGCTTGACAGAATCTCCGAAAAAGTTGACTGTGCCATTCCTATTTCGTAGTCTCTAGCTACGCCCTTTTGGTAACCTCCTTCTGCGAAAAATCTTAAGCAGGCACAAAGTTTTGAAATTGTAGAAATTCCAAATAACTTTTTTGTGGAAGGCAAAGAATTGTTCAGCTTGTCCAGCACATATAAAAACGCAGGCTTGTTTAACCTGTAATGTTGGATAAACCTACAAAAGCACAGAAAATATAAAAAGAAATTTTTATTGAATTTGGCTACTTACAAGGTATCTGGTAACTCCAGGGGATTGGATGCGTCCCGTAAACGTCGCCGAGCAATTCGCTGCTGCTTGCTTTCCTCCTCTTGTAATAACAAAGCTGCTCCAATTCTGAACATTATGTATTTTTAAAATTTTATATTTTTATTTTCAGATATGTATGTTCAAGTACAAATTTGTTTGACTTTTAATGTTGTTTTCAGCTTCTTCTCTTTTTACATTCACTGAGAATTGATTACGGGAATAATTTTTCACGGGAGATTCACGATACCATTTTTCCCCTCGAGTGGAATAAAAATTTCACGTGAACAAAAATTCCACTTGCTATTCACGATAGGGGTGAATGAGTAGATAGAGCCACTGGTAAGCCCCTATGTTGCCGAAGAAGCGCCATCATAAACAGCAAAGCGTGTGCAAGAACGAACTATTTCTAATAATTTTAGTTGAAACTAGAAATACTATTAAATATCGTTTTAAAAATATAATGTGCAAAAAAGGAAAAAGCACACATTTAAATATGTAGTATGTATGGCTGACTTTCAAAACGTCAATTGCTTTGTGTTTGAAAAAACCATCACATTTCATAACGCCGCAGTACAATATTCATACAATGTACATATACCATTTCAAAACGTCGCCGCCAAGCATTTTTAAAGCAAGCAAGGCATCGGTTTTATAGTTGATGCATTGACATTTAATTGTTGCCGCGCCATTGTTAAAAACAAAAATGAACAACTCACAAATGTTAGTAAAGTTTTTTCTTTTAAATATTAATAAAAACACCAAATAAATATTTTTTAATTACATTTCAGCGAAAGGAAATGCAATTATCAGCAAAAGAAATTGCTTCTCTCAACAAGGCTGAGAAACGAAGGAGATTTCTGTGCCAAACGCAAGAGGACAGTGTTATGGGAAAAAGTCTTGCGGGAAATTAAGGAAGTTGATGATTCCTTCCCGTTTACTCGTGATGACATAACCAGAAAGTTTTTAAATTTCTGCGTGACATACAAACGCATAAGCAAGCGCAACAATACTTCAATCTTCGAATCTTTACTTTCTGAAATTTTTACAGAATCACAAATGGACAATAGTTCTGCAGAAGCGGCTGAGTTACCACCAGAGCCTGCTGCAAAAAAGAAAAGATGTGAAATATTAGAATTTTTAAAGCAACAAGCATGCACTGACAAAGACGCAGTGCAAAAATTAATAGAAATAGAAGAGAAGAAGCTGGAGGTGGAAAAGCAAAAGTTGGAAGAAATGCGCAATTTGCGTATTTTCTTAAATGGACTGACCAATAAACATTAGATTTTAAAACCTTAATTTAGTTCTGTGCCAAAAATAAATTTTAAAATTTAATTTTAGTATTATGCTGTAGAAAAAGTGAATTTTAGTCCATAAATTTAGTAGCCTTTAAAGTACCTAAAAATTAAGTAATCTGTGAAATATTTTTAGATATGTATTTGTACTAGAAGTAAGTAACCTACAGATCTCACATTAAATACAAAAGTGTAAAGTCAAAAAGAAAATAAAGTTTTATTATTTCAAATATTCACATGGTATGAATAGGTACATTTACACATATGTATATATGAAAAATTTTTTTTATTAGGTTTCATCAGCTTATATAATAGTTTATCAAAATCTTTAATATATTTCTTCAATTTGTTTTTAAGCTGGAATAAGCGTTTTTAGCTCAATTCTCTTCCTTGTAGCTTCTTGTCTTTGTGAATCAGTCCTGTCTTGTACTTCCTTATTAATACTGCCGTTTCTACTGATAGTTTCATCCATAGCTTCAATTTCGTCCACATTTGGTCTCTCGCTTTCAATTATCACATTGTGAACTGTCATACATGCCATAATAACATGCTTTGCTAAAACTAGGTTTTGTATTTCTATGTAATTTAAAATATGGATTTTTTTTGGTATACCAAATTCCTGCTCTACAAAAACTCTTCTCGTACTTAGCACATAATTAAAATTTTTTTTGTTCTCGCGTGAGATATCCATTATCCTTATACGGCGTCATTAAAAATGTTTCTAGCGGATAAGCACCATCTCCCAACAAATGACATTCGCGTGGTATTCTTATATCATTATTTGCTATTGCTTTTCGAATTGGACTGTTATTTCACATAGAGGCGTCATGACATCTTCCGGGATAACCAACAAAAGCGTCAATGAACCGCATCTTGCTATCGACAATACCGTGGAAAAGTCGTTAAAAATAGGATTGTAAAGGAAAAAAATTGAGTTTACCTGTACTACTATAGAGTATGTCCCCTTTCTATTGTAGTAACAGATACTTTCCCGTAGTGGTTGCGAAATTCTAATATGGGTTCCATCTATGCAACCGAGTACAAAAGGAAACGGGAGTGTGCGGCTAGCCTCAAACTGCTCTATAGTTACTCTTTGGCTAATCTCTGTCGACGGAAATGTAATTAACTTGTTCTTAAGTAACAAAATCACCTTAAGTGTTTTTTTAAATGCTATATACGCTGTTGCTGCTCCTATGCCAAATCGATCATGCAGTTCCCTAAAGCTGTTTTGATTGCTTAGCTTCCATAGCGTTAAGTACATTGATTTGGTCAAGGTCAAACAAGGGCGTCCTGTATCGCGCTTAGCCCACAAAGGCTTTAGCAAAGTTTTCAATGCCTAAAAACAAAAATTTTTTAGAAATAGCATCTATAAAAACACTAAAATATCACCTGAAATGTACTCAATTTTATTCTGAAAGGGCTGCTAAATATGTCGTCAGGCATTTTTGAAATAACCTTCCAAAAGTCAACAGTTTTTGGTAACTTTCTCCGTTGGAGTTTGTTTTGCTGCATTAATAAAACACTTTTTCTTCTTTTTTTACGCTGTAGCTGATAAATTAAATTAATTATCGAACAAAATTTTAAATGCTGCACTCTCCATTTTTGTTTATTAAAATTAGTTCTCGAATATGATGATGCATCGTATCATCTTCAATTCAAAACGTTAAAGTTAACAAAGCACATAGTTGCATTGTTTCGGTACTTTGCATGTGTATGTTGTTTAAATACAGTAGCAATACTGTATACAAACTTTGTATACGAACGTTTTGGAAGTCAGCCTATATGATATGATATGTATCCTAATATGTTGTACTTCTTAAATATATATGACTTTTATAAAAACAAACAAAATTGTTGGTACTCTTCCAAGCTTTTCCATCAGTCTTTATTAATTAATTAAATCTAAAAAAATAAAGTAAGTAATATATGTGTCTATGTATATAAAAATAAAATAAGGCATTCATTTCTTCAAAATAAAAACAATAAACTAACTAAAATATTGATTTCTAATATTAAAAAACACATTTGCAAAAAAAAAAAAAAAAAAAAATTGATAAAACTTGAAACAATGCATTAACAAAAGCCAAAAAATAAGTAAAACTTAAAATAAAACATTAACAAAAACCAACAAATAAATGAAACTTAAAACAACACAATCAAAAAAAGGAACTTTAGTTTATAAATATATTACAATAATACAAACATTAACATAATTAAGTTTTGCTATATTAATATTTATATAGGCTAATTGTTCTAACTTAGTTAAAATCTCAGAAAGACATGATGGTAAATATTCCTAGGTACAAAGGAAAGTCAACATCAGTTGTATTCAACTTACACAGCAGAGCAGAACAGCTGTTTTAGAAAGTCGCAACACTTTCATCATCAGTGCTCATGTGTATTGTGTTTGTCACCACTTTTTAGGTAGCTTAGTGGAATGTGATAACAGTTTCTATTTATACAAATTTTATTATGAAAAACAATCCGAGAACTCTATCAACCTGATGTTAACACGTTTTTGTTTTAATACCCGTGTTCTGAGATTTTAACTAAGTTAGAAGAATTAGCCTATATATATATATTAATATAGCAAAAATAAAATGTTTATTAAAATAAAAATCATAGTTAAATTTTGTTAATAGCATTAGCTACATTATTGAACGCTTCGCTTACTTGTTTAAGCCCTTACCCCATGGTTTGAATAGCTTTTGCCATCGTTTCTATGGCCTTAATATTTGCAGTATTTGATTCAGCTAAGAACTATAAAAAAATGGTAATAAAGTTACACTGTGACATTTATAAATGCGAGCTTAAGATTTACATATGTACCTCTAAGGCACTGGTTTGCTGTTGAGCAATATTTAAAAATTTGTCCTGCAAATCATTTGCTTTGCTCCGTTTTCTTCTATTGCTTCTTTGCGGGGTACTTTTGGCAGAAGGTGTATTTTTAACAAAATTAAAAATGTCTTCCCCTTCTTCAAGACGCAGTTGTAGTTCCTAAAGAGAAAAGTATTAAATACAATCTATCTTTAAAGCCAATTTCTTTCTGACAACTTACTTCCGTTTCAGGAACGTTTTCAGCAACATACCACTACCTTCAACATATTCCTGTCCAATCAATGACAGTATTCTTTTCTCCATTTCAGAGACTGGTTCAACTGTTAGTGGCTTATTACCAGTTAACGCCTGTTACCTTTTGCGATCACATACTTAATTGTGCGCGACTTCATGTCTCTCCAAACCTAAGAAAGTTTTAAAAATTTTTAAGTTGTAGCACCATCAAACAAAAAAAAATTTAATGGAATATTTACATTGTACCATTACCCCACAGACTTAACTGCACTTCCAAGACTATTTAACGTTTCCGTTAATTCTGCCCTCTTTTTCTGGGTTTCCAATTTCCCATGCATTTTGTGGAATCGTCCTCCGGCTAGACCCTTGCAGTCAGTCATGAAATACACCATGAAATGTAATTGTTCTGTGGAGGCACGGCATCTTTTTGGGGCGGATTGAGAATCCATTCTATAAAAAATATATTAAGTAGATTATTCTACATTTATCATTAATTATACATATGTAATTATTTTATACTTACTTTACAAAAATTTTGTTGAAGGAAAATGTGCTTTTTGCCTTGGCAGCAATTTGTTTGTATTGTTTTCTTTTCATATTTTCGCTTTTTGACATATATTTTCACAGCGATGCCACTTGATTTAAAATTTTGCGAATGTTATTATTTACAGAATAGCAAAATTGTTACTGCAAACAACATTTTACGTTGGCAATATAACAATGTCTATTATTGTTTAAAGTTACAGAATCGCAATACAGATCCTGCTATAATTGCTGCGTTGAATTTCTTCTTGAAATTTTTAGAATAACGCTGCGGTTACAAGATCAATTTTCGCATTCAAGTTTTTCACATATACTTGTACCAAAGACTCTATGATATAAAAATGTTGCCCGCCATATATTATTAAAATTCAAAATTGTTGTGCTTGTCTATGATGCGGGGGACAAGTATGTAGCAACGAAATCCAATGGCTTATTTATTATCTTTCTCATGTTATTTGCAAACACAATTTTTGAGTAACTTAATATATTTTTTTACACCTTGTGTTGGGTATGTTGTAAATTTGTATATATGTACATACATACATAAGTATAGCTGTTATTTATTTATAATAATTCTTTCATAGTATTGCAAAGGCCGAAGAAAACTGACCTTTTATTGTTTACTTTTTCCCAAATTTACTTACATTTTTATTTTCTACAATCCTTAGTCTGCAAACACTGAAATTTTTTCTATAGAAAATGTTATAAATTTTTTCATATATTTTTTTTTTTTAAATATATCTCTATTAATATTTTTAGATAAAAAATACTTCATAATGAAAAATTGTTTATGGTAAAATATTCATTCATAATGAAAATGTTTGCAGAAAAAATTTCAGAACATAAATGTTTCTATAGAAAAAAATTCTTTGATTATAAAATATTTCATGAGCTTTTTTTATTCATAAAAAAATTGTAATAAAAGTCTTTCAATAAAAAAAATTTTACAATGAAAATTTTTTTGTAAAAAGTATACAAAATGAAAACTTTTTATAAGAACTCTTTTTCTATAAAATATTCTGCATCGATAATTTTTACGTTATTAAAAATTTTCCGTAGAAAAGTTCTTATAAAAAATTTGTTGTACATATAATAGAAATGCTTAATCTTCTTAGCGCCATTATTACAACTTGGTGTTATCTTAAAGTGAGATTTTATCGGTCAGATAAAAACATTGCATTATTACAACTTTCCTTTAACCTAAGTATGTGCGATATATTAAAGGCAAGTTCGACTTTGCGATAAGTTTTACCAGGAAGAGATATGTTTATATTACTATATTTTCTTCTTTTTAATATGGTAGCACCAAACATAGGTCTTCTTCACCTAAAAAAATTTTTGCCCGTCTTCTCACAGCTCGCACGATTGTTTCCTTAGATGCTGGCATTTTTTATTTTATAACGCAAGGTTATATTTTCTCAAATAAAAGGTGCATATATTTTTAAAAGGTTAAAACAAGTGTGTCGTTGCCACTACAATTTTTCGCGACCTAAATAATCTTTCAAAAGTAGTCGGTAATTGCTAGTGGTATTGCCACACAATAAGAAATATACATTTAATATTACCGTCAAGTTGTAATAATGAAAAGTTGCTACCGGCCACTTTATCGACTTTACTGCGTGAGCACTCTTCATGTAAGATCTATAAGTACATATCATCTAGTGCTCAGAAGGTTAAAATCTTAAATCATTAAAAAAGGAAACTAATTTTTTGTAATATGTTTTATTGCGAATAAAGTAATTTGAGTTTAAATACTATGGCTATTTTATTTTATGAATTTGAAAGTACTCCTCAAAAATTGCATCAGATATTGCACATGTATGTAGTAGGTATTAACACTTCTTTTCGAGTCGATATATATATATATATATATATATATATATATATGTATATATATATATATATATATATATATATATGTTTTTACCAAAATAAAATACATATTCTTTACATATTTCTTTTCTTATTCACATAATGATTTATGAAAAATAAATAAATGAAAAATACACAGAAGCAAAAAACATACATTCTGGGCGCTTCACAGTAAACTTTCTAGTGGAAAAAATTAAAAAAAATACTTTCGAAAAAATACATATATGCTGACATTCCCACGATTCCAGAGGTGGTTTGGGTTTTCATGTGCGTTACACATATGAGAAGTTACACGGCTTTAAAGTCGAATTATTTTAATAACTTTTTCATATTTTTTAAGTAACGAAAAATGGGTTTAAAAAAATAAATAAAAAAATTACTTTTTCAATAAAAATGCATGCAATTATATTTGTTTTATTCAGAAATGTAGAAGAAACAATGAAAAATCCTAAAATTTTAATATTCATAGCAACACTGTAAGAAAAATTGTGAAGAAATTAGCCAAAATATGTACTTTTAAAAAATTAGTCATTTTCAATGAACCCGAAAAACCAGACACATCACAAAACTACTTTTATGCATCAATAATCTTATTTTCTGTTACATATACTAAAATATGTATATAAAGGATTAGGTGTTCTCTATGCCAACTTTTTAAATATAATGATTTTAAAAATCATCCATATTTGATATATTTATTAAAATTATCAGTTGATAGTTTAATATTTGATAATGTATGATAATAGTAACTATGGTTTAAACCAAAGAATACCAAGTGGGATGACTCTAACACATAAAAATTTATTCTCACATATTTGGACACCATGTGAAACTAACCGTTTATTAATACAAATGCGTACTTAAGCGAGAAGTGTCAAAGAGTCGGAGTCGAAGTGCTTTATATGCCAAGCTAAATATAAAGATATGAACAAACTTAGCATTACTTGTTCTCCCATAAACCCTTTATAGACATGAAATTTCACCTTTACATTGTTTGCTTAGATGCTTTGAGTGCATGTTATACATTGCGTATCGATTGCCTTTTAAAACTTGTCAATTTAGGAATGATAAAAAACACTGTAGAATGAAAGAAAAAAAACAAATTCAAGACAAATTCCGATTTGGGATGGGATTAATTTTAAAAACAGTATCCTCTGAAAATCTAAACAGCTAACTGTGGAAACTCGAGAAACATATTTAAATAACTATGCAGCAAATAAAAGCAGCTCTTTCAGTAATAATCAAGACATTAGTAATTACATAGTAGTAGATGAATCTTTTAATATTGGTTCAGAAATTGCTTACAATTTTAATGTTATTTAAAGTTGTTGTCATTTTATTATTTATCTTTATATAAATATGTTTTTTATCTTAAATATTAATTTAACCATATTCATATAATGTTATTTGAATAGCAATGGTAATGAGTATTTATTTTTAAGACTTTAAACAATAAGAATACTAAAAAGTTTAAAATAATGTTGTATGTAAAAAAGGTATACGGGAACCCTAAATAATTAGTGATTGGTTATATTTTATAACAAAACTATCACGCTTTATCATTTTGTATGTGTAATGATAGATTAAAATTCAAAAATATAATATATACTAAAATGGCGGAAAAATTACAGAATTTCTAAAAATGTCAATTAAGTTTTGAAAATAGTAGCGAAGAGGGATATGTGCCAAAAATTTAGTTAAGCTACCATAACTCCTTCGATTTTTTTCCAGTTTTACTATGGGGACCGTTAACTATGCGCTTGGGAAAACCGATTTCACGTATAGAAAGACGGACATAGATCAATAGTCATCGCTATTCATAAGGATCCAGGACTTTATGGAGTCCCATATTAATATCGAAGAAATTACACACGGAATGACAAACCTATATATACCCTTTCACTTTTTTTGTAAAGGATATTAAAACTAGTTTCGCGTTTTCGGGTATATGATTGCCAAGCACAACCGTACCTTAAGTGTTTTGAAAAGACAAAATCAGTAATTCAAGCGGTGCACAATGCCACCATCCCATATAACCAAAGGACAAAAATCGAAGGAGTTGTCCTAGATAAATTAAATTTGGTATGTTACTTGATTCAACATGATCATTTGCGAAATTTAAAAAAGAAATTGGACGAAGGACACGCCTACAGCCTACTTATTCTTTAAAATTTAAAAATCAATCGAATTCAGAAAACCAAATATAGCTCCTGTATGAGTTACTTTAGACAAATAAAATTTGGTTCATAATGTAATATGGGATCGGCTTAATTACTTGTGAGTTTTCGACTAAATCGGCTTAATGATACGCCTAGGACGCAAAAGTCCTTAAATCTGGAAGAATCGAATCTGTATATTTGTGCACAAAATCTTAACAGGCCTACTACCCACAAATACTTCAATATTTAAGAATCGACAAAATGACAAAACCCAAAATAAGTTTTAAAGTAGTTGTCGTAAGCAGCCGAAATTTAGTATATGATTTGATGTGGTATCATTTTATTCATATTTACATTGAAATCCGCAAAGCTCAAAAGCTTTTTGCAGTGTAGTTATATGTGAAGTCAGGAACATGCCTACCTCTCATATTTTCCTAAACTTAACTAAAATCACGAAAAACAAATATACCCAGGAAAAACATTGCTGAAATCTGATTACTGATTACTGAGTAAACCAATGATTTTTACAAGGCATATCGCAAAATTGATGCATGACTTTTCGTATATAAAGTAACGCAAAAATGCCATAATATCACTTCTATTAAAGAATCTTCGAGCCGTATTTCCGTCGTTAGTATTTCTAAAACCGGATTTAACTTTTTCAGTCAATAATCTAGTTCGTCTTCTAAATTCGTTTTGTATTCTAGCTTCATTTCGCAAATATTAGTTTTTGTGCTCGTGTAAAACACGCCATGTTTTAAAAGGAATTCTGTTTGCAATGTGTAAAAGCCATTAAAAAAAACTTATCCAGCAAGGTATGTATATAATTACCTGGCGGCAAGAAAAATTGATAAAATTTAAAAATTCCTTCAGATAAGTGGGTGCTTCATTGTTTTATATCGAAATCAATTATTTTTAATAACATTTGCGGGAATAATTTTTTTGGTTTTTGTCCACTGTCATTTTTGCCATATATTTTAATAGTGCACAGCGAAAACAGTACCTAATAGTAATATAATAGAACAAAATTAATAAGATTTCTCTATGCTTTTTCTTCAAGAAGAAATTCTTATTATATTAATAAGGAAAACCTTATTGAAAACATCAAGAAGAAAACTTATGGTTTTTACTAGGTGATTTTCTTGTTTTTTTACGGGCTTATTCTTCATTTTATTAGGTTGTCCTTTTATATTTTTCAAAAAGATTTTCTTCTTGATTTTATTAGATTTTCTTACTTTTTTTTTAAATCGATTTTCTCCTTGAATTTGTTTGACATTATTAATTTTTTATTGATATATTTAGTTATAACTATTTATAATAAGAATATTCGTATTTCTATCGCTCGGCTATTGGTCATGATTTGAAAAAATCAATAAACATTAAATATTTTTAATATTTAATCTTTATTTAATCTTATCTTCCCAATATTCTTCAGGGGAACACTGTTGGGTACAAAACAATATATGATAAACATTAAAATTAATTTTTGATTACATCTAATAAAATCACAATTTCAAAACAATTTGTTTACCATATTATCTTTCACTCTTCGATGCGTTTTGCCAAATAGAGCCCATTATATATCAGCTAGAATTATGGTGTTTTTTTGGACAAAAATATTCTACATTTCCATGTAAAAAGAGTAATTTCGTGTTAAAAATGTTTTGGTCTGTAAAGGATAGTGTGTTTAATTTTAAAAAAATCTCCCTCAATAATGGTGAAAGGCATTGCACTTTACGCCCCATACAAATCGACAGTGTTGATAGTGCCCTGAAACGTAATTGATTGACTTTTGTTTATTAATAGTGTTACCAGACGAATTTCGAAAGAAATCGCCTAGAATTATGAAGTAAAAAGTTACATATTAAAAGTTAATTTCTTTACTATTTTATATGAGCCAATTCACAATGGATGAATTGTGCTGGCATAACATGGCATTTTCGGTGAGGAGGGTGGTTTTTGGTTGGCACAATTTTTCAACCAGCTTCAACCCGGCACACAGTGAACGGTCCCCATAGTACAAGTGGAAAAAAATCGAAGGAGTTATGGTAGCTTAATGAAATTTTTGGATGAAAGTCCAAGCATAAAGTCGAAAGTGCTTTTGAACACGTTTGCAGAAATTGATACATACTGGGAAGAAAGAGTGGATATTGATGCGAATCTTTTAGAATACTGGGAAGAAAAAAACATACGTTTCCATTTTTAAAGCAGCTGGCGGACATTGTTTATGCTACACGAGCAACCGAAGTAGTGTCGAGCGCGCATTTTCAGCCTTGAAATTAGTACTTAGCGATCTGAGATGCAATCTGTCGGAAAGTTCTTTAAGATCTCTAATGTTTGATATATTAAACAAAAGTTTTAATAAATGAATTTCAAATTTGACCATAACTCCACATTTTGCTTAATTTTTCTATCCATTTTACTTTTTTATACTCTTCACCATTAGTTAAAAGGTTATTATTATAGATTTGTCATTCTGTTTCCAATTTTCATCACAAAAGGTGAACTTTAAGAAAAAAATGTGTGTTAATAATTGTTGTTATTAACCGAAAAATTTTTTTGGTTGGTATAATGGTTATTTATAACCAAAAAAAAATTCTTATTTTAATTGGTTACAATAACCAAAATAAAATATTTCTCATTTTAATATAAATAAAATAAAATATATTTCTTGACAATGGTTAATTATAACCACTACACAAAATGCATCTATGTTAATGGTTCAATATGATTTTTTTGTCATTTATCTTATAACTGTTACGTCCCTGCTTTTTATAAATGTACATATGTATGTACATTATATTACAACTTCAATATGTATTATATTACTTTTTAATCAGGCTGTCTAATTGAAATGATGTGCAATAAATAATAAAAATATTTTAACTAAGTATCAAAAAATAATACAATTAAAATTTTAGCTTTATTTGTTGGCAGTTTACGATTTTTGTTAGCATTTTTTAGCATTATTTTATAAGCGATTTAGCTATAAAATATTTTTGGATATGGCCAAACTGATATTAAGTGCCCATGAGACGTACAAAATAAACCATCAATCACATAGTTGAGTGCGTGTAGTCGTTTTTTCGACTACACGCACATGATTGATGCGAATCAAATATTTTGATATTTTTATTTGTCGGTTGATTTTTTGAACGTCTCCAAATATGATTGATGAAAAAAACGTCATTTGCTTTGTTTTACTTGTTATATGACGACATGGAGAAGTGCGTTGATGAAAAAAATTTATTTTGCAGTCAAAACACAAGTGCTGATCTCCGAAAACCAATCAATTAATCGACGCTAACACATTCTTACTGATTGATGGTTTTTTTTTACGCCTACTGGGCACTTTAAACTCACTACAACAATATTTTCTTCGGCTCCCAACTGTCAAAGATATGAGCACAGAAAAATTAATGAAAATAATCACACAAAGCCTTAGAAATCGCGAATTCACTTATTGATTTTATGTATGTTTATGTACATAAAAATTACATTATGTTATGTAAAGGTTAAAACTTTTGAACCTGCCATAAGAAATAATATATTTAATTACACTCTTTAATTGTAACTATGTGCTGATTATCTTTTTCCCAAAATCTTATAAACAATTTCAAAGTGATTAATTGAGGGGTTTTAGCTACTTCCTATGCGCATTTCACTGAGGCTAATGCAGATCATCAGGAAACCTGATGACATACCAAGAACTCACTGATCGCTTTTCCTTTTTTATTTTTCATTAATTAATTAAATTTTAAGCATACAATGGGTAAATGAAATGGTGAGTTTTCTTTACAATAGAACTTTTTTTTATACGGGTATATAATACTTATTTGTCTAATTTTCAAAACTGTTGTATATAAAATAATAATACACCATATGATGCGATACAGATTGAAGATACTGCACAACTTTCAAGCAAAAACCAAAAAAGGAAACTGCCAAATTATAATAAATCGTGGGAAGAGCACCGATTTTCAAGGATTGGATCAGGAGAAGTGATAATGATTATTCTTTTTGTAAGCTTTGTAACTCTGAAATAATAACAATGGGTGGTATATCAGATTTAAAGATGCACGCTTTAAGATCAAAATACCAAGCAGGTGCAAACGCTATACAAGTTCAATCGGTATATATCTATATTATTATGTTTTAGAACTTCAATAAAAAAAAAGCATCCAGTAATGAAACAACTTTTTTTAAGTTGGAAGTACTTATGCTTTTAGTATATTTTTTAAATTAATCAATTAATAGTATCAAAACTTTCAATACTGTAAATACATGGGAATCTTATGGTTGTTAGTAAATGGGCACACTGCAGTATATATGTACTGATTGCTGAAAAAGTTCATAAAATTTTTACTGATAATGAAATTTAATTTGCATTACCAGTAAAATCGTAGGGCCGTATTCATAATAAAATTGTAGCAAGTGTCAAATTTGTTTTCATTTAAATTTTGAAATTTTTGTATGAAAAAAATTTAGCTACGTGGTAGAATTTCATTATGATTACTGACAATTCATCATATAAGAAATCTTTTAGTTATTTTACAGCAATAGTTCTCGAACTGTACAGCGCTAGCACAACTCTATGTTAGTGAAAATTGGTAGCTACTAGATGGTGCTTATATGAAGCTGTTAAGTTTCTCTGTATTTCTTGTTGTCGATTACATCACACATCCTACTCAAAACTTGTAATTGTATTGTGAAAACGATTTTTACCCCCTAGCGTATAGATGTTTGCACATACAAATTATATGAAATTGATCACATATGTACATATGTATATGTTTTATATATTTTCGGATACATTTTTTTGGGGTAACAGTTTGTTCTTCTAAAAATCAATTGTTTTTTCTCCAATTGTAAGTTTTTTTTTTTTCAAAAAGGATATGGCAACACTGGGTGGGAGTGGACAATAAGCAATTGCTCTATGAAACGAGGACAGCTGATATAGCTACACAATAAACGAACACAGAAGAAGAAAAAAAACCTGTGAACAGTAGGTGACAAAGTTTACAAGTATAAACAACTGACAATACCAGGAACAGAAAATGTAATTAATATTGTTTGTAAATAATTTATAATTAAAATTAAGTAGTTTATTGATTTGTTTTTTGCTTAGAAAATTGCAATCCCCTCAAGATGACCAACAGAGTTGGTCGAAATATTGGATTAAAAATCAAATAGAGATAGATGAAAACAAACAACTTTAATTTTATTTAATTATTAAAAAAGACGTCAAGCCGAAAAATAAAAAACCAATAAACAAATATATTTCGTAATTTTAAATAAGCAAAACATGTGTACTCTTTTTGTATGTTTACAAAATAATAATGGTAATGATATAAAATTTTGATTACACATAAAAAAATATTAAGTCAAATACACAAACCTTTTACGTATATTCTACGAAATGCTTCGTGCCGTCAAAATGACGAACTTTTACGTACAATATACGACGATTTTTGTTTATTTTACGCATGGATTATTTTGAGTGTAAATTAAGCAAGTTTTGACAGTTCAAAATCACAAGAAACAAAAAACCAGTAAGAGAAAAAACAGATTACTCTCTTAATGCTGCCACCTTGTTAAGTGCGCTCTGACCACCTGTTTATTTTGAGTTAAATGACAATTTAGAAGAAAATCCAAACGACATTAAAGCTGGATTCATTCCAAGGCAATATTGATGTTTTAGAATATTTTCTGAATCGCATTTGTTCTGGAACATCAAGGCTACCATATGAAATAATTTTGTAAACTATGTGTGCGAATTTTACAATTGGGCAATACCACTACTTATTTAATTTTATATTCACCAGTTATATATTTTTAATGCCAAACAATACAAAACAAGTGCCCCTTTTTATTATATACACAAAAAATATGAAAGAAGTGCGTTTGTATACATAGAAAAGTATAAAACAAGTTCTGTATTTTGTTATACATATGTACATATAATGTGCTGTGATTTCTCAGTTCAACTTTACTTAAAGAATTAAACATACTGGCAGCACAGTTGCAATGTTTCGGAACGTAAATTAAAATTAAACAAATTCACGTCCCAAAACATATTACTCTCTTTCGTTCTCTCTCTCTCTCTTTCTCTAAAAGGGAAACGTCAAACTCCATATAAAAAAAATGTTTAAGAACGTAAAATTTGTTCTGAAACCATGGGTGAATCCAGCCTAACAAACTGAACTTCTGTGTGAAAATATGTCATAGGTGACTTAGATCTATGTGATAAAATTTTTGTTTATACAAATGTACTTATTTGATATAAAAACTTCATCTTGAATTTTGGTTTCACTGCTTTAGTGACGACTAAAATAAATAAAATATAAGTTTGAAAAAGCACAAATTTGAAAGCTTTTACCTCGACGAATCGAAAAATTACTGAAAATAGTGCCAAACGCAATGATTAGGGAACACTGTTTGCGCAAACAGTGTTTGTTGTTGTCGTTACAACATATTCACCACACAAGTCCGAAGAAAACTAAGCTATGCTTAATATATGACAGAATATATGTATGGCTACAGTGGATACTGACATAGAACTAAAGCTAATATATAAACTGTATACAAATGTCCAGCGTTCCAAGTTAATTAGAAATTCCGAGCACTAACTGAAAAATTCCACGTGTTGGCGAATTGAAATAGCTCAAAGAATACCTAGTCAACAACGTTGATAATATGTTATTTCTTTGATTCTGGTGGATACATAACACTTAATTTAAACAATAACATGCTATTTTTTACATACTCACATATCTGTTGAAGATAATTGAATTGAATACACACTACATTTGGATTTATATTTTATTGTTGTTTGGAATTTTAACAAGTAATATATATATATATATATATATGTATATATATATATATATATATATATATAATATATATATATATATATATATATATATATATATATATATATTATATATATATATATATATATATATATATATATATATATAATTATATATATATATATATATATATATATATGTAGGCATGTATGTATGTATATAATAACTCATTTGTAAACTTGCAGTATATATACATTCCCGATTTACAATTACCAATAGAAAAACGCTCATTAAACAAAATGCATACGCATTAAAATACAAGTACAATGTGGAAATAAAAATGATATGTTGTAATTGAAAATAATAATTCAATATACGTGCATTTGTTTCAATGTATGTAGATACATCCATGCAAACATTTCAAATATGTTTGTGTTTGAAAATTTGTGATAGCTGTGCATGGTGATGATGGTTTATCTGCACTTAGTCGTAGATTGAATGAAAATGAATCATGCAGTACGTCAATCTTGAATCAACAAACGATGCCACCAAGTACGTAGTTGCTATGCAAATCTCAAATTCATCGAGAAGTAAGCAGAAGTCAGGCATTTTGGAACCCGTTTGTTTGACTCGCAATTAAGGTAAAACATTTATATATTAATTAACGTAATAATAATGGGAATTTAAGATATAATGATAGTTAATGCATATAAATATTTGTAGTATATAAATTGATACATTTTAGTATATGCGGATCTACTTTTGGTTGTAAGGTTGTGTTGTATGTTTCTTTATGGTTGTACAGACCTTTACGAATATATATGTATGTTGTGTGCAAACATGTATTATTTATATATAGAGTGGAATTATAAAAATATGTATACATATAAAAACTTAAACGAATATTTACGTGCTAAATGTTTAAATAGATGTTACATGCATTTTACGTTTTTTATTGGAAATATTTTAAGGTTTTCGCAATGAATGATAATAGAGTATGTGTGAATTGCTATTTTTTATATTGTTAACGGAAATTATAAGTTTGGCTTGTATACAGTTTTAGATACTTTAATAGTAGGCTCACGGCAACAATCTGGGATTAAAACGACCCATGTATAGGATCATACCTGTGGGGTTATGACGCACAAAGTAAAGAAACGGTTTGTCAAATCGTAGTCTCGGGGTATCGGGCACGCGTGCTTGTCGTGGCCGCAGAGGCAATGGAAGTTCCAGATATTTGGGATCCAGCAAGTCGTCGTAGAATCCGCGGCCTAAGACAGAATCTTGAACCATAGAGCCAAAGTCGATTACATCTTCGGAGGAATCCTGGCCATCATCGTCACGAGCGTCAACATTCTTATTACGTTTACGCAATGGTGGTGCTGGATACATTTCGATATGATGATGATCGGCAATTTTTTCCTCGCCGCATGTGCTGAATGTATTTATTTGAATCATGTCGGATAAGTAAATGTCCCGATTAGAGGATCCGGTCAGTCCACCCAAATCTGCATAGTCTGATTTGAAGAGCCCTTTAAGTCCCATTTTTTGAAGTCCTAATGTAGCATTGATAAATGATCTATGTGAAAATCTGGGAATCTGTACTTCTATGCCAGGACGTTCCATGAGCGAGGTGAGCAGATTACTCCAAGTATTCTTGGAAATTGCTGTTTCCATAAGCTGCTTTTCTAGACGGTCTAAGTTATCTGATGGTGATACAGAACTTAGGTGGCCAGGCATAACGTAAATGACACTGGTAGTGTCCAGTAGGTGCCCAAAAGCTACAACTGTAGCGTCTAAATTTATTTCATAGCCAGCGGTGAAGCCACTCTTAAAAAGCACTCCTGGAATTGGTACGAGGCGCCTCTGCCTAACTGTTGGATGCACTTGGAAGAATATCTCTCCATCACGATCTTGTGTAGATCCAAGTGAGCAGTCAGTTTGAAAGAGATTTGCAGATATGGTTGCCAGTGGACCATTTACCCAAACACTGTTAGTGCGTAAATACTCTAAAACTTTTCCCATTGTATGTCGTTTAACCAAGAGATTTGTTCGTCTACGTATGATATCATTGACAACATGGAAGTTGACTTCTTCAACATGACCAGCATACAGCTGTTGTGTTTTCTCTTTAAAGAATTGCAAAACTTTACCATTACCTCGATCGCTATATATTTCCCGCACAAATGCTGTTGTGGCAATGTCAGCGTCGGTTGACTTTTCAATTGAGTCCGTTATGTTTTTAAAGACCAGATGTGGATTAAATGTCACCATATCGTCCAGCTTAAGTACATCATTCATTTCGCCTGATGTACTTCCACGAGCTCCTAAAAATACCATTGAAAGCATGGAAGTTAAAGCGAATGGGGATATGACTAAGCTTCTTGCGGAGCTAATTTTTTCCGATGTAATTGATTGCCAATAATTAAAAGCCAATTCATTGCAGAGCTTAGCAAAAGCTAAAATATCTTCATCCGAGTTTACTAAGGATGCTTCCAATCCTTTTGAATTAGTCGGTGATGGATCTAAGTTAACAGGAGGTCTGGTGGCTTGAGTAGAAGAAATCAGTAAATTGCTAAGTTGTGGTGGTCTTTGCATTGGACGTTGCTGGGGAGTTGATGTAGAGTATATTATAGGTTTGTTTGGTATAATTTCTTTTTGCTGTGTGTACAAAGACTCTTTATTATATATCGGCTCCGGTGAATCTTGATATATACCATAGGCTGGTTTCTTGTTGAAGTAAGAAACTGGTTTTAGCGTGCTTAACCGACGTGTTGTGGATAGATGTGGTGGTGTTGTAGTGGCGGAGAAAACAGAGTTCGGTACACTGGGAATATTATAGCCTTCTTGGTCGTCCTCATCCTCTGCGTCACTTTCGTCATATGGTTGGCCAATATTTTCAATATTATGCTGAGTCTTTTCTGGATAAGTATTTTCAACTAAAGCAACAATTGGTTTTGCTGGCGGCAGCATAGTTACATCGTGCTCAAATTTAGATTTGTTTTCAGATGATATGTTATCTGAAACAGTTTGGGTGTCGATTCCTGGCTTAAGAGTTGTTGTTTCTCCTAGTTTAATGTAAGGATCTTCATCGAGAGACTCAATATCTTTTTCCGAAATCATAGAATTTAGCTCATCTGCTCTTTCTTCACTTGTTTGATAGATTGTTTTAGTGGTTTCTTCAGATCCGTACTCAGTACTTTCTTCTACATATTTGTTACCTTCTAGAGTTGTTAATTCGACGCCATTTGTGTCGTCTTGCTCTTCTGTAATATACGATTCACCTTGTTTAGTAGTTACCATATCTTTGTTTATTAATGTCGTCTTCTCAGTACCTTCTGTCATTTCAATATTAACCAAAGAAATTTTTTTGTCATTTTCAGTAACGTTTGCGATGCCCTCAGTTGAAAATTCCGTGGTTATTTGATTGGGTACATCAGTTTGGAATTGGTTTTTAGAATTTTTGATTACACTTTCATCGACTACATTTTCTTGGTCTTCGATACTGCTCTGATTTTCTTCAACAGTTTCTTCAGACAAGTCACTGATAAAGGTTGTAGTATCCAATGAGCTTTTAGATTCAAGGAGTGAAGCTCTTTCGTCCTTTAATAGACTGGGCACTTTCAGTGTTGTGAATTTTTCATTCGCCTCGCCAATATTTTGGGTAACGGTATCGCTTTCTGTAGATTCCAAAGTGGGTGTGCTATTATCATTTTTGCTAATATTTTCTATAAATATGTCTGTTTTATACTCATAACTGCCTTTTGTTTGGTTACCAATTGCTTCATATACGTTATCATTGTATTTCTTTTGTTGAATAGAAAATGTCGGGCTGTCTTGAACTACCATGGAGGATCCACTGCTGGCTGTAGTCATGGTATAGCCTAATTGTTCTTCAGATGCATCAGCTGTTGGTTTTTCTGTTTCGCTAGAAAAAGTGTGGTCTTGTGTTTCTATTATTGCAGTAGTTTCTAAATTTTCAGATGTACTAAAATATTGTGTAGACTCTTCCAGCAAGTTTTCATTTTGATGATCCTTAATGTGCATGTTCTCAAGACGTTCATATATTGGTTTAACATTTTGTTGGTATTTGATATTATCTTCGAGATTATTTACAGCTGAATGTATTTTGTGTGTATGGAGTTTAGTGTTATTCATAAGGAAAGATAAATTAAGTAGACCTTGATTTGACAAGCGATTATCATTTATTTGTGTTGTTGGTGGTACATCATTGATTTTCGGTATTTGGTGAATAACATCAGACAGAAGCAATGCAATTTCATCTCTAGAGTCGTTGGAACTCATTAAGCTATGGTCAGAAGGTGACGTATTAGCGCCATCAATTAGTGTCGATGCTACGGTGGCTGCATGCGTTTGAAAATCAGACATTGTTATTAGTTCAGATGGATTTATAAATGCCATGTTAAGTTGAGATTTAAGATTAGCAATTAGTATGGGATGATTTGAACTACTTTCGTAGCCACTCGAGGTTTCTTCTCTATATGGTAAGAACACTGGTCGATATTCGACACTCAGTGGTTCAGTATAATCTTCAGCTACTTGATTGCCGTAATAATTTTTTATTGTAGAATCCTGGAAATTACTAGATATTGAAGTATAATCCGGTATTTCAGAGTTATGGATTGGAGTTTGGTATTCTGTATTACGTTCGACTTGTTTATCAGATGTATGTGTGGTTTCAAGAGGCTCTATGGGAATGGTTGATGCTTCTATAGTAGAAGCAAATGAAATAACATTAGGAATATCTGTGCCCTCGGCAGTTTTATTTGATTCTTTATCAGTTGGTTTGTTTGTGTCAATATATCCTGGTATATTTGCAGTCATATTACGTAGTGGACGTGCAGCTATTACATTAGGTATATCGCTTGCATCATTTGTTCCTAAAAAATCTATGCATTCTGTATCGAAATGACTATCCCAGGAGTGGTCATAACAAGGTTTTAATGTAGAAGTCGATTTAAACTGCACAATGTTTTTATTATGGTAAACAGCAGGTTTCTTGGTGATATTTTCTGACTCAATTTTTTCGGATACCTTTTCAGATATACGTTCGGGCTGTTTCAGAGAATGCATAATTTGATCGAATGATACCATAGTGTGAGCATCTTGTTCATAAGGTATACTTCCATGTCCGATAAGAGGCCGTGATGCTAAAGCCTGTTTCTTCAATTGGTTAGTGCTCGACTTTTCCGACACATCATAAGATGGTACCGGGTACCCCGATGTTCCAGATATCGAGGGTATATCAACGGAAGTAGGTGAATCAGGCTTATTTGTTGTCGTTCTTGTCTTGAGAATATCTTCTTCATGGTATTTCACTGTTTGCTGGAATCCAGAAAAATCTTGTACATTTAAGGGAAGATCTATTGGATTACTAGTTACAGTTGTTGGAGTTGGTGAAAATATTACTGTGGTTGTCAGAATCGTGTCCATCGGAGCAATTGTAGATGTTACAGTACTATGAATGTGTTTGTTGGGCTTAGGTAGCTTTTTGTTATAGGAGATAAGTTGAAATTTGTTATGTGACACCTCCTGATGTGCCGTTTCTTCTGCTGCTAAATCAGAAGCCGACACAATATATTGATGTTTTGTCGGTTTTGGCCTAGTTCTGTGTGGTTTAGGAGAGCTTTTTCGTTTTTCAACAGTTAGATGTGTTTTTTGTGATGATATGCTTGACGTTGTGCTGGTTGGTAAGACTGAGTGGTGAATTGGCTTCTTCTGCTTCTTTTGTGGCGCTGTTGTAGTTGATGCGGCAGTTGTGCTCATTATTCCTGAAGTGGATGCAGGTATCGTACTAGCATTTACAATTGTATTGGTTAGTACTGTGATAACTAGCGTTGGTGTTGTGGTTTTCGTAGTAGCATCAGTAGTAGATATTGTTGTGGAAGCTAAGGTGGTTGTTGTGAACGGTATGGAAGCTGTGGTGGATGTAGCAGGTTTCCTCTTTAATTTCTGTTTATTAGTTTGAGGTCGTTTTGTTGTTGTATGACTTTCACTTGGTTTCTTAACACGATGTGGTGGCAAAGGTTTACGTTGTACAGATGCTGGTTTCTTTGCTAAGTTTTCATTTATGAAAAGGTCACTGTTTACATTGATTGCGGTTAGTTTGTTTAGAACTTCTTGATTATTTATATATACTCGGCGAGTAGAGGTTTCTATTTCTGGGAGTTTATGGTAAAGAGGCTGCATGTGCAGTTGTGAGAAGCCATCGTAATTTTGCATTGATGCTGCTAAGTTTTGGTATTGTTGCATGCCTGTATAAACAGACTCTTGAGAATCTAGCTCCTCTTGAATTACTTGAGGTGGCACATCAGTAGTTGTGGTAATGGGTTTTCTTTTTTGAGCTGGCTTTCTTTTGCTTGGTTTAGATTTTTTAGTTGTTGCATGTACTGACTGTATTGTTGATGTTTCGATTATCTCAGTGTCTGGAGTCATGATAATTTGTTGGGGTTTCTGATTAGCAAATATATCAACATCGCCACTGTTACCAAATATGGCTGGTAGGATCATAGACCATGACGATGAGACATCAGGCGTATCAAAAGCCGGTAAAAATTCAGTGCTTGCGTTTTTATTTGATTCCACTTCTTTGTTGAGAACACTTTGTACACTATTGACGATATCTTGGACATTTTTCTCTGGATCGCGATCTTCAATAACACCGTGGTGAATAATTGTAGGTCCTTCACCGTCCCCATTTGCAGCTATACTTTGTATTTCTTCCAGAGTCATTAGACGTTTGACTAATTCACCCTGCTCATCAAATGTATAAAATTCATAGCGATCTGGGCTTAGAAGATCGATAGGACTGGCAACTTGCAATGATAGTTGAGGCTTGGGCACTTTCTGTCCCACTGCATTAGTAAATTCCGGTTCATCTCCATTTAAGATCACTGATACTGATGTTACAACACTGCGAAAATAAGAATATATTTTTATTTATTTAGAATAAAATTAAGTACATAGATTATATTCACATATGGAGCTATGTTTTGCATATATATATATATATATATATATATATATACATATATATATATATATACATATATATATATATATATGTATATATATATATATATATATATATATATATATATATACATAAAAGTAAAAAGGACCTTAAAAATAATATTACCATGTTAATACATTAAATTGTAGGTCAAGAATAATATTTAAAAATAAATTGAATTAAAAATGTAAAAATAGTGTTTTGTGTTGAAAGCTTGAAAATGTTGATTTTTTCAGATCGGTTTTCCTACAAAAAGGAGTTTGAAAACAAAAAAATTGATCGTCATAAAAGTAGCTAATTTTGGGCTACTTTTCGACAAAAAATTCGTAATATCTCTACTAAAAATTAAAAAAAAAAAATAAAAAAATTAATAATATATATATATATATATATATATATATATATATATATTATATTATATATATATATATATATATATATATATATATATAAGTATATATTATATATAATATTATATATATGTGTATATGTATATATATATATATATATATATATATATATATATTATATATATATATATATATATATATAATATTATATATATATATATATATATATATATATATATATATTTATATATATATATATATATATATATATATATATATTTATATATATATATATATATATATATATATATGTATATATATATATATATATATATATATATATTAGGGTGGTTCAATTTTTTTTTTTGTAGGTAGGTGTATAGCCAAAACGTAATCTATAAGACATTTTGAGAAATTTTGCTCAAAAGACCATAGCTGTAAGTCGGCTTTGGAGCCCCCAAAATTTCAAAATAGAAATTTTTCCATATATACATAAAATAAATTCATTAAATTCGTCATAAAATCGGATAGATATCTCAATCTGAGCTTATTTAAAAGGTATTTTTATAGCCTTTCAGAATCTGTTTTGATAATTTTTTTTATTTTTAGTAGAGATATTAGGAATTTTTTGTCGAAAAATAGCCTAAAATGAACTTTTAACTAATAAATTCTGAAGTTTCTTTGAATTTTTTCGAGATTTTTTTTATCACCTTTCTTGTTTGAAAGGTGATAAAAATACCTTTCAAACAAGCCCAGATTGAGAAATCCACTATAATTCTATCCGATTTTATGACGAACTTAATTGATATGTTCTATGTATATATGGAAAAATTTCAATTTTGAAATTTTGGTGGGCTCCAAATCCGACTTAGGGCTATGGTTTCTTGAGCAAAATTTCTTAGAATCACCTACATATTACATTTTTGCTATACGATATATATATATATATATATATATATATATATATATATATGTATACATATATTTCTGTAATGTTTATATACACTTTTAC
The DNA here is from genome assembly GCA_963675445.1 of Linnaemya vulpina. Classification (NCBI taxonomy): domain Eukaryota; kingdom Metazoa; phylum Arthropoda; class Insecta; order Diptera; family Tachinidae; genus Linnaemya; species Linnaemya vulpina. Next base: position 40,749,999 of record OY776279.1, on the reverse strand, counting down.
CAAATCATCAGTAGACCTTAACCATAGTTTTGAAGATTTTCAAAAATAAAATAGAGTCATATCGAATAAAAGAAAAATAAATTAGTCATATAGAATAAAAATCGTTTGTTGAATTTTGGTGTGTATAAGTTTCATAGCCTACTACACATATTATAATGAGATTTTTTAAGAATCATTTCTGAGTTTTCATTTAAATTCTCAAATTGTTTATAAAAGTATTTACATAAGATGAGAGGTTTGAAATTTTTCAAATTACGGTTGAAGTCTACTGGTCAAGAAAAGCATGGAGACATTACTTAACCAACCAAAAAATAAATTATCATAATATTATAATGATAATAATTATAATAGTATAACGACAATATGTCAATTTTCAAATCCTCTGATTCTCAGGCAAAAAACGTTATTTGGCGTTTTTTTCGATTACTATAAAAGAGGTGAGAGCACTTACTGATCAGGTATATATATATATATATATATATATATATATATATATATATATATATAAATTCTGAATTTTTTTATTCTTTTTATTATTCCTTCATAACATCTGATGAAAGGACTATCTATATTGACCCAGTTTACGGTGATCGACGTAATTTATAAATGTAGAATCGCAAAGCAAAGGCGCTGAAAAGTTATTCTAAAAAAACGCTTTGCAAATGCTTTTTTATAAATTTTTTGTTTTTTGGATATCGTGAAATCTATCGGTTCAGATGGGTTCTAATTCACAGAAATTTTGTTTTATTAGGTTAGTATAAAAGAACCCAGAATTTTACCTGATTAGATATATAATTTGCAGTTTTTTAATAAAATAATTTAGTTTTTTTTGTTTACGATTTCTTACGAAAGGATTAAGTGATTTTAATCTGGTTTGACCGACTTGGGTTTCGAGATTTATATATCAAGGGCTAAATTGGAATAGCTTGTGGATTCGCTCGATGCAACTGTTTAAAATTTGTTCAAATTAAAAAATACTTTGACAAATAGATCACATACTTACACACACCCTCCACGATGGATGGACTTCTTATCGCGATGTGGAGGCTAAGGCGCAGTTGCTTGGGACGTGCTGGCGGGGGCAGCTGATTTCATTAGCCCCCGGTAGGGTCAGCCATACTAGAGGGCTCAAGCAACAAGCCGACAAAAAACCATCCTTCTTAAGAGGAGCGGCAGCTTCTTAAAACCTGGCAGTAGGTATAAAAAGTAGAAGAAATAAAAGCTTCCATCATACCACAATCAGGATCCAGCCACACGTACACGGTCAGAGGTTTCATTATCTCCGGGAACACTATTCCAACGGCAGCCGGCAAGGAGTAACCAGGCCAGTTTGCCGAAACCAACAGGACAACACGGTCGGAATATGGTGGTTGTCCGAAATCAAGCAGCGAGGTACCTCTGTCTTCAACCCCAAGTACCTCGAAATCTGCAAAGGTTCTTCCTGGTAAAACCGTACAATCCCCTTATTTGGGTGCGAAGGGAATAGAAAAGTCTAAACCGTCTAAACCCATCGCTTCCCATGCGCATTCTGTGCAGGAAAATGCTAAGAGGATAGCCTGGAGCTCTAGTACTGTGCCACCCACTGCCAACCCCGGCAATACAAAACCAAAAGCTAAGCGCAAAGGTGCTCCATCTTAAAGACGATTTCACTTTTAGGTACGATCCCGGCTGAACAGCTTTCTGAAAAGCAGGCAGCCTCCCTTAAGTGCGCGCAGGCTCACACTAGGCCGTAACCAGGACCCCCCCCCCCCCCAAACCCGAAGGGGAGGAAAATAAGGCGGCCAAGAACTCTGGGGCCAAGCATCCCAAGCACACCCATTTGGGCTCCTTTACTTAGGTTGCCAATGGCAGCCTTGTAAGGGCCATTATTGACAGGGACGTGTCGGATTGTGCCATGTCCCATGTATATGGGACCTGGTTAGCCAAAAGTTGGCGGGTGTGTTCAGGAAAATCAGCGAGGACATTCCAGCACCACTGCCTCAATGCATGGATGCTGGTTGGCACCAGCGTAGCGTGAAGTTGATGGCCTGTATGGACGAACGTTCAGCGTTGCTGTTAAAGAAGGCCATCGATTCTATAGGGGAAGTATGGAAGGGCTCTAAGCTGGATGTGAAACACTCAGAAGGCCTAGAGCTATGACTATAGTTATCTCTGAACCTTCTTCACCCAAGGAGATCCTCGAGATCCTTAATAATTGCTACCTGGATCTATCATGACTGGAAGGTAGCTAAGGTGGATACATCCAAAGGGTCTAGGAGGAGGGTGGTTCTGGTTCTGAGTAAAGAATCACTGACACCACTACGGGAGGGAAACAACAAGATCTTCTAGTGTTTCAGTACGATCTCTCCCGGAATTGTGTCAGAAAGAATATCGACCAAGGGGAGGACGAAGTAGGCATGTCGGACGCAGCTCCATCCGACGCAGGGGACACCCACTCAGACTCTGACTTGGTGGGTGATTTCCTCGAACGGATGGAAGTTGCGGATGAGCACGATGACGCCCTCTTAGAATCCAGCCAAGAGGACGCCAGCACAACCGTTGTTGCTGCTGATGGTGAAGGTGACACAAATAAGCCTTCACAGTTTCTGCAGCCCTGAAGACCCCGTCTGAAACAATGTGGTTGATCTCGAGTTATATGACACAATGATAAGGTGCGTGGAATTGTGACCAAAGCGTCGAGCACTAGAACGCCACTAATTATATGTGCCGACGCTAATTCGCACCATTCCTCGTGGGGTAGTAGCGATACCAACGAACGAGATGAGTGTCTTTTTGATTTTATATTATATAATAATCTTGAAATAGTTAATAGGGGTTCAGAACCCACATTTGTAGTGTCCAAGCGTGAGGAGGTCTAAGACATCACACTGGTTAGTACAGGTCACACCAATCTAATTAGCGACTGGAGGGTTGCAGACGATAGCTCCTTTTTTAACTATCGCTATATTAACTTCAGCATAGGGTTATACTTATCCTCGATTCGACCGATAAATAATATCGGGGATATTGGTTCTGCTGTGAAGATTCTTAGTGAATCATTCTGCTATGCAACTAACATGGCCTGCAGGCCAGTAATTTGCAGGAGCAAGGCCAAACCACCTTGGTGGAGTTTGCACATTTACGAAGGGAATGTCGCAGGTTGTTTAATGAAGCTAAAAGATCACGAGACTGGTAGACACACAGTGAATGGTCCCCATAGTAAAATGTTTGGCACATATCTCTCTTGGCCTACTATTTTCAGAAATGAATTAGTATTCTTAGAGATCCTGTTATTTTTTTGGTGCGGGGACAACTAAATACCAAAAATTCCCCCATTTCAGTAGTACAAAATGACAAAGCGTAATAGTTTTTTTTTATAAAATATAAGCAATCTATAATTATTTAGGGTTGCCGTATACCTTTTTTTGTATATTACATAAACTTTTCAGTATTTTTATTGTTTACAGTTTTGAAAACACTCATAACTACTGGTATTGAAATAACATTATTTAAATAGGGTTACCAAATTGACGACAACACTAAATATTTTAAAATTAAATTATTATTAAAGACAAAAAAACATATTTATGTAGAGATTAATAATAAGGTAACAAACAAATTCAAATAGCATAACAATTTTAAGCAATTTGTTAATAACTAAAATAAGTTTCTGAGTCTGAATGAGTGTCAAAAGATGCATTTACTATTATATAATTTCTAATTTCTTGATTATTGCTGAAAAATCTGCTTGTATTTATTGTATTTCTATTAGACGAAACTAATGAATAGGAAGATATTAGGAGTTTATTGACTAAATCTTGATTACAATTTTCTACGCCATTTTTTCGATTGTGTTCAAGTCTGTTCTTTCTACTTGTTTTGTGTAGACATTCTGTGTAGACAAAATGTTTATTTCATACAACTATTTAAATGTTACCAATAGGTAAATCAAAATATGAATGAATGAGAAGTTTATATAAAGTTGATGGCATATAATAGTTTTTTAAAATCGAGTTTCCTCCCTTAGCCATTTAAAGTTAGATATATTTATAGGGTTTCCATAGGATACTGTTTATAAAATTAAATTCATGTTATCTCGGACGACAATTTGAGTTCTTTTACTGTAAAGTGTTTTCTTATCATTCCTAACTTGCCGAGCCTTAAAAGGCAATCGTTACGCAATGTGTAACATGCACTCAAAGCATCTTAGCAAACAATGTAAAGGTGAAATTCCATATCTATAATGGTCTTCGTTGGGAGAATAAGTAATGCTAAGTTAGTTCATATCTTTAGGGTTAGCTAATCATATAAAGCACTTCGATCCCGACTTTTTGACGGTTCTCGCTTTAGTAAGTATTTGTATTAAAAACTGTTAGTTTCACATGGTAACCAAATATGTGAGAATAAGGTTTTATATATGTTAGAGTTATCTTACTTGGTACTCTTTTGTTTAAAGCATAGCATATTATCATACATTATCAAATATTAAAAGTATAAACTGTTGGCATAGAAAACACTTAAACCTTCTTATACATATTTTAGTATATATAACCTAGTTTTTCGGGTCCAACAAAGCTGAAATTTTTTTTAAGTACATATTTTGGCTCAATTCTTCACACTTTTTCTTACAGTGTTGCTGTAAATATTTGAATTTTAGAATTTTTTCATTGTTTCTGCTACATTTCTGAATAAAACAAGTATAAATGCAAGACTTTGTATTGAAAAGTGAATTTTTTATAATAATTTTTGCCGTGCAACTTTTTATTTGTGTAGCACACATGAAAAACCAAACCACCTCTGGAGTCGTGGGAGTGTCAGCTTTTATCTAATATTTATTGATAAATTCGAAAATTTTAATTTTTTTTATTTTGGTCTACTAGACAGCTTACTGTGCGACATATAAATTCTCAGTGAATAGGCTTAAAAACTTCGTAAGAAAGGCAAAAAGGAAGTCTTGGAAAACCTTCTGCAGTGGAGTTGAGGGATCCTCTAAGACGAACAGACGCGTAAGATACTATCACACACAGCGGTTGTGCCAAGCTACATACTGAAACCCTGTGGGAGCTGGGCTATGAGCAGTCAGGAAACGCTAAAGCTATTACTTGACACTCATTATCCTGGCAGTCAGGCAGCGCCTGTTGACTGCTCAACTAACGGCACAGATACAGTTCTGTTGGGTATCGACACACTGCGCTGAGCCGTTAACAGCTTCGGTCTGTATATATACTCAGGGCCAGGTGGAATAATTCCAGATGACTTATAGAGGAATGCGGACATTGTCCTACTTTGGCCCTCTGAGAATTTTAAAGAGTGCCTAGGGAAATCTCCAGCATGCTGGCACATGTGTAGAGTTATCTTTATCCCGAAAGGGGTTATGACATCCCACACCACACCAAGGGACTTTAGACCTATAAATCTTACTTCTTTTTGCTTAATACCTAGGAATGTTCTCTCAGAGTCAAAGCATGCATACACAAAAGGCAAGTCTGCGGAAACTGCAATGCATTCTCTAGTGGGCTACATAGAGAAATCTCTTGAACACAAGGAATTCATTATAGTAGCCTTTCTTGACATTGAGGTTGCTTTCAACTACGTCAATCCTGAATCCATCATTGAAGGAATGCTGGACGTAGGGATTTATATTCTAATCTGTGACCTTCAAGGTCGTCAGGGCCTCGATTGGGGATGCAACTGAATACAGAGCAGAAATCGGGGCACTCCACAGGAAGGTGTGGAATCTGACTATTAGCTAGCTGCTGCTAATTCAGGAACATAGACTAGTCAAGATGGTCGCATACGCTGATGATGTTGCGGTGGCGGTTCTGGTAAAAACTTAGAAATCCTGAGAAAATGGAATACCAGTAGTGGGCTCAGTGTAAGTCCAGCCAAACCTGAGCTGGTGCTCTTCACTAGGAGGTGCAAGATCGACAGCTTCACGCATCCAAAACTGAACGGAACCCCCTTGCAAATATCCAACAACGCCAAGTACTTGGGTGTAATTATAGATAGCAAGCTTTCATGGAATCTAAACATCCAAGAGAGGGCGGATAAGGCTCTCGTGGCCATTTATACATGCAAAAGGGCAGTTTGTCTCAACGGGGGTGTAAACCCCAGAGGGATCAACAGGATCTTTGAAGCTGTTGTCAAACTGATGCTCTTTTATGGAGTACTGGTGTGGTGGAATGTGATGGACAAGAATACTCATCGCAGGACTTTTGAAAAGATCTTTCGTCTAATGGCGAGGCTGATGACAGGCGCATTCAGATCGACTCCAATTGGTGCAATCTTCACCATGTTGAATTGGCTCCCAACAGCTGGCTTAATTATCTGCGGTCAGGTTGAACGCTGCATGCCCATGGTCAAGGTTTGACTACGGGCACGCCAGGATTTTAATGAAATACCAAGACATCAGGATCCATGATAACTTTGACTATTGCATACCAAAACCTTTCTTTGTCGGACTTTTCCATTCCTTTGTCGGGGACAGGGAACATGCTTCTAGACTTTCATTTATCGTGGATTCCGTTAGAGTCTTCACTGATGGATCTAAGAGGGGAACTAATGTATGCGGGGTTTTTGCGTGGAGAACTTTAACGTAAGATTTTTATTTAGGCTACGGGATGGTTGCAGCATCCTGCAAGCGAAATTTCTGCTATAAATCGTGTAGCTAGATGGCTGAGATATTATAGGATATCGAACGATAGCTATATTTTTACCGACAGTAAGGCGACCATCTTTGTAATCAGTGGTGTGTACAGCACATCCATGAATGTGGTCGAATGCCAACTATCTTTAAATGAGATAACGAGACATTCGAGGGTGACACTTGTTTGGGTACCAAGATATTCCGACTGTCATGGCAACCTCATTGCTGACGGAATTGCCAGGAAATTGCAAGAGCCACTTGGTCCCGCTACGACCCACGCAGAACACGTGACCTTCTTAGGTCCCGCTTTGGGGTATCACAACGGGACCGAATGAACGGACCCAGGTGTATTGTCTCGACAATGGCCCTAATAATCAAAACCTAAACCATGGCTCAGATAAGGGTCTATTTAAGCTTTTTTATTTATATTTTTACCTACCTCCTGGAACAATAAACTTAAGGTCAAGAGTCCGAGTTATAGGAAATCCATACGCTACGAACAAAATTATATTAAACTTTTTTAATTTTAATTTCGTGCTGATTCTTGCACTGAACTTGTTTTGAAATAATGTAAGTACAGATATAAGTATGTTTGTATTGAATTTTTTCAGTAATATTAAATTACAATATTTTTAAAAACTACAATATTATTTAAGGCAAACATAGAAATCCTCAACAAAAAGATTGTCATTGAATTCATAGATATTACTGTATTGTTTAAGGACAAACATTGAAATTCTCAACAAGAAAAGATTTTCATTGATTTTATGGAAATAATCGGGACATTGCAAGCGGCTATGTGAAAGGTGATAAGTAACAAAATAGTCGTTATGGATAGAATTGACGAACAAATTTAATTCGTTTGGGCCACCAACTAAAGACTGCAGCGGTTGGAAGAACACTTGGGCAGACTGGAAAGTGTATGTTATAAATATAATAAACCACAACAAAAGAGAAAACGGCGAAAATGCTCAATGTTTCCTCGGCTTACTGCCTTCAAAAAATAAAAATGAAGAACTAACCAGCAAATATTATACCTTATTAAATAAACAACGGAGTAAATACTATAGCTAGATCCCACACGCAAAAAAACAACTACAACCTGCACTTGCTACACTGCATAAAAAACCCGTTGGAAGAACGACGTGGTGAACTAAAGAGCCAGAGCAAAAAGATGGGGAAGCTTTGTGACATCTTTAAAAACTACTTCAAAGATTGACACTTAAATGATATGGAGACTCAAGAACTATTAAAAAAAAGACATTTTTTTAAATAATCCCGTTTTTTAATTGAAATGTCCAGCTCTCAATCTGGCAAGCCTATGTGTACCTTATTGTGCTCACTAAACATCTAAACCGACTTTTCAAAACCCCAATGGTGCGTTCCACAATATTGCTAGCTGATGATTATTTTCTATTAAATTTGTGCTCCGTGGCTCCAGCGGCTACATTTTTGTATTGTAAGGTTCTAAACCGTAACCGGTATCGCCCAATAGCCAAACATTTCTGTACCCTGTACAGTAATTACTGAAATAATAATTTCTTGCCCTGCTTATGTTCCAAATGTAGAAGTCATAGCATGATTCGGGCCTGCAAGCAACTACAGCACGCACTTGCACCTTACCAAATACCTAAAAGAAAGTTAAAAAAAAAATTACAAATATATGGCGCACCTTACAATCCTGTTATATAGAGATGCATTTTCAGTTGGCTTAACTAGTTTCACATGTGTTTCATCAATGCATCCTATTACTCCAGGCAAGTGAAATTTTTTATATATATGAGCTTTTCACTCAAGAATTTCTGCTTCTGCCACTTGGAGTTTTATGCATAATTCAAAACTTATATTTTGGATTAAAGCTATGTATGCACGATTGGCAGGTCTTACAATATTGTCAGGTCTGACAATTTCTTAACAATATGCTGACAACGAAAAATTGTTAGCAAAAGGTAAATTGTCTGTTCATACGATTGTAAGAAAACCTTACAATTTCGATGGCAGACAATTGTAAGACCATACATTTTTGTGCCAACAAAAATTGTGTGTTCAAACGATTGTCAGACTGTTGTATAAAAAGAATTGCCAGATGGGTTGTTAGATATAACACACCTTTTATTTTCTCATATATATGAATAGCATTGCCAGTATAAATATTTTTCTGACAACGGTGCCATTGGCAGATGTAGAATTTTAGCACATCTGACAATAAAATATGAGCTTCCAATGGCTGGAAATTAGCTGACAATGGCAAAAAAGAGTGTTCACACGGTTGTCAGATATCTAACAATATTTTTGTCTTCCAATATACCGACAATGCTTTTTCTGACAATGTTGCAAGACAAAAATTGTAAGTTCAGACGGTTGTTAGACATATTGTAAGATCTGCCAATCGTGTGTACATAGCTTAAGTTTATAACTCTCCATATCATCATTGACACTATGCTTCCTTGCCGACTAATAAAACTATACAAAATAATATTTTGTGGTATATGTACATATGTATGTATATACATACAATTATCTTATTGTAAGTACTATACATACTTTCACTTCATTTTAGTATTATAGAGGATTATAAGCATCCCTCAAAGCATTTCCGCGTATCTTTTAAACAACGTTTTGCCGTCTCTCGGCATCTACACTGCAACAACTGATATTCCCGGCATTTTTCACATCCATTTTAAATTTTATATCGTTTGATATAAAATTTTTGTATTAACTTCTTATTTCTTGTTTTGTCATGTACAACACTGCTAAACAAACATTTTGAAATATTTGGGAATAAACAAAATCGTTCTCTGTGTAAAGAACCTAAAACAAAATCAATCGGAATTGCAAATGTGGAATCAAAACCATTCCGATCAAAATATGTGACATAACAGTTAATTTTGGTGCAGGCAATAAGTTCTTTATTGGTCGCACTATCTTTAAAAACAAATACTTTTCACTTAAACTGCTTATTATTATTCATTTGATTTATTAGTGGATTGCTTAGCGTATGTGTGTGTTTCGCCTGGTCTCGCTGGTGTGGTGTAGTTTAACAACTGCAGGTGGTAAGATAGCGGTAAGTATTTTTCCGTGTGGCCAGATTCTTGGCAGCTGGCTTATGCTCCGGGTAGAGCTCGCCGTCTTGTGGTGTTTCTTGCCAAACAATCTGCCTATGTATTTCTTACCACCTAACACATCACACTAATAAATATAATAATAATAAAAAATTATGCCATTCAGTTTGATGGAATATGACCTAGAATACTAAATTAAAAAGCCTGAAAAAGACTGACCGGAAACTGAGAATGAAATCCTGTTGTTTATCGCCGACAACTGTTGGCGGATATTACGCCAACTTCGGTTGCCCTCCCCAATAGAAACTTCCTCATATTAGAGGAAAATTCTACCTTGGTGACTCATTTGCCGTATTTCTATTATGAATCACCCCTAAAACTCACCTGCTTATAACTGTCCTATGACATCACCTTCTAATATTTTATACCCTCATTTTAGAATTAATATACATTTTATTTATTATAACTAACACTAAACCTAACAATTCATTAATACCAACTTAGCTATAAAAATCATACAAATTCATTGACAATTAAAAAAAATTAAAACTATAAATATTACAAATTTTTATAAAAAAAGCTTAAACTATAAGAATTATAAGATTTAATAAATTCTCGAAACAATTATGAGTAATGGCTAAAAAAAACTTGAACATTATTTGCTTATAAATCTCGCTTTCTGCTTTACATAATCTCTAATTTCTGAATATATATATATATATATATATATATATATATATATATGTATTTATATTTCTTTTCTATCCAAATATTTTTTAATTCACTTTTCCTTTTCAGATTCACCAAAAAAATCAACAAACCATCCTACTTAGGTTGAGGTCATTCTACCTAGACCGGAATCGGACAAATCAAACCGAACAATTTTCTATTTCTATTATATATAAAATTAAGGTTTTTAAACAAACAAACAAAAAAAAAAATATATATATATATATATATATATATATATATATTATATATATATATATATATATATATACATATATATATATATATATATATATATATATATATATATATATGTATATATATATATATATATATATATATATATATATTATATATATATATATATATATATATATATATATATATGTATATATATATATTTATATATATATATATATATATATATATATATATATATTTATATATGTATATATATATATATATATATATATATATATATACATCAACAAAAAAATTTAATACTATAGGGTTCAGTCAATGTTCGTTGTCATTCCTCTGTACGGGTACCTAACTCAATATATATATATATATATATATATATATATATATATATCTTTTCTCCCCTCTCAAGGGTCTCTTCTCGGATGGTACTTCTACCTCTGGTACTCGATAACCGATGGATGCGTGGTGATGTTTGTGCTCATCTTTTTTTTCTTTGTTTTATTCAATATATTGTTACACAGTTTAGAAATAGATTCAAATAAAACGACAATGTGGCTATATGTACTTGGCAGTACTGCCAATTAATCTATAGTTGTCAAAATGTTACAACCCTGGTCAACACTATATAGATAATATTCAAATTAACGGAAATAGAATACTCCGGAATATACAAGATTATTCGAGGCTGTGCCAATAATAAGTGTAAATAACAACAACGGAAAACCTAGCAACATAAATGCTAAGAGATGTTATTCTTAATGATCTTGTATGCAAGTATTCGCTGCCAATAAAGCTAAACAGGTTCGCAAGTATACACAGCCATATACACATAGCAGAAGAAGAAACAAAACCACACAACACACAGAACACTCATTCATACAACCATTAATAGTTACCATAGGCAAAACACACAGAACACTCATACATACAACCACACATAGTTACCATAAGCAAAAGACACAAGTCAGCATTGTCATGTATACAAACACACGTATATAGCTCAGAACACTCATACATACAACCACACATAGTTACCATAAGCAAAACACACAAGACAGCATTGTCATGTATACAGTTAAGCAAAGTACAACCAACAACAATCATGCCCAAGAAGCTTCGCGAAGTTACCAGATGACGTCATTTTCGCTATATAAAGGCGCTGCCAGAGCTCAGGGAGAGTGTGATTTCAAATATAGACGTGTTAACATCGCTAAGTGTTGAGTAGTACAAATACTCGTGTTAATAAAGTAGTAAAAAAAAGTGTTGCCGCATTATATTTCTAAAATTAATTTGTCCGTGTTTTAATTTGATGTAATAAAACGAATCCTTGAAGGATAAGTAATAAAGCCGTTTTTACGAAAAGCTCTAAAAACGTAACAATATTTTTTGTTGTAATATTATAAGTTTCTTCACGCACAGTATTTTTTTCTATTGCCTCTCCATTCAACACGGATTTCAGAGGTTTTTTCTTTTGGGCGATTAATTTCATTTCATGTATTGTTTTTTAATTTTTTCTGGTTTTATATATATTGTGTTTTCCCTTTTTATTTTTGACTCGGGTATTTGAAGTCTTTTCTTTAAGTAATGTAAATATATTTTTTAATTCTTAAAAGTCTTATTCTTTTTCTTCTATTTTCCTTTTTAAACCACCACACGCACCAAACCCTTTTCAAATTTATCTTGTAAACCTTATACTTTGAAAACTTTCATTCCAAATCTTTTTTTTCAAACTCTATTTTCCAGTCTTTAAATTAATTTAAAATATATATTTTAAAAACTTTCTTAATTCAGATCTTGTTTTTTCAAACTTTGTTTCTAAATTCTTATATAAAAAGTCTTTTCCGTTCCCCGTTTCCCTTTTTCAAAACTTTTTTTTATTTTACATATACACCTGAATGCACGAGGTTGCCACCTAAAACACTGCATTACCCTCTTACATATAGCGCAGGGTGCACACAACATGAACCTAATTATTCTCGAGTCCGCATATGGACCGTGAGTGAGAGGGAACCACTTCAGACCATCCTATATACATATCATAACGTCACAAAACTGTGAATAACTGCTGCAGGATACACCAATACTGTCGAAAGCTAGTCTGGCATTCTTTACGGCATATTCACCTCGACTACACTTTTGTAGATCTGGCAACTTACCCTGCTGTCAAGTGTTAATCTCGTGGCTACTTATTTCAATCAATGAACAAGACACATATAGTAGAATAACAACAAGAATAATAATTATATTTCTGTGCTGGAGATTTTCTCTTGACCATCTTTTGGGAGGATTTTAGGACGCAACGGACGGAATACTAATCGCTAAATTAAAGTAAGTTTCATATGGAATTATTTTACTATAAAAGTTTATATATATATATATATATATATATATATATACATATCACATTGTGGTAAGTGCACTCAATATTACATATTATATATAAAAAAAATTGTAGATAAAACGCGTACACTTATCGTATAATTAGGCCTATTTCATATCACTCGAAAAACCCCCTATTACAATGATTCTATCTAAAAATCAAAAAAAAAAAAAAATTATCATATTCTAACTATGTTCGTATTAAAATCGCATATTTTCGAATCAAGAATGGAGTATTTTTAGCGTGATCATGAAGTATTTTATTATTAAAAATTTGCTACAATTATAATCGTACGTACCTACATACATATATACTCGCACGCACATACGCGCATATGTGCACATACATACATACATATCTGCACACATGCAAACATAAGCATACGCTTGCATGCAAACACATCCATACATACACATATATACATCCATATATATATATATATATATATATATATATATAACTATCGAAGTTATAATAATGTCGCGTGTTAGCAATACGAGGCGCGGTCTACTTTAAGAATTATAAAAAAAAAATTAAAAGTCGTTTCGTCAAATTAAATCAGGAAGTTTTAAGTGCTTGATAGTATTGACGTAATTATTAGCCAAATTTTCGAGGTGTATAACACTTTGACACGACGGTTTTTTCCGTGGCGAGTTATGTATTTTTTTTCAAAATGCTTCTATAAGCCCTAAGTTTAGTGGTCAAATTATGGTATACAGTAATTATCGGGCAGAACGAGTCGTTAGTGGTATAACTACTAGTTTATTAAAAATTATGAAATAGAAACTTCTTATGATTGAAGTGCAAATCAGGCATTGATCAGCGCGCCGCAACATGCAATTTGTTTATTTTTTATAAAAATAGGAGTTGTTATTTAACGACTTTGCATTTACTCGCTGTAAGATCGGATTTAGGTGCATGTTATCGCTTCAGGTGACTAACAGCCCTTAGCTCTTAATGACGTACCTCCCCAGAGTGATTATGGGGCTGCACTATTAGAGCGGTGACGGTTGCAAATGTAACCAGCTAAAAAACGTAAGCTTAAGTAGTATGCAAATTCATTAATCGCTGGGACCAAGACCACCAAAGATACTAAAGCTTATTGTTTTAGACCTTTGGCATGAAATACCGCCAGCTCTTTCCCCTGCAGGTGTTCTACTTCATATAAACAGTTTCCCATTGGACGTATGATTCTGCATTTAATGAATTTACGACCAAATTTTGCGTTGTAGCCCGCCTTGAAGTCGCTTTGTTGAAAATTGCGCGTGTAGACTTCTTGCACGGGGATAAATTTGACTTGTCGACACCTCATATTATACTCTCCTTAATGTTCTACCTGATGAGGTCCATTCTGTCCGCCTTGGGTAAAATGTTCAGCTCAGGATCATTCAACGCCTGAAGTTTTCTGGCTATTTTTGCACCGTTGAGCTTAAGTAGAACTCTATCTCTCTGAGATATTTGTCCCACTCCATATGATCATCCTGCAAGTACGAACGTAGCGCTGCCAATATTGACTGATTAACATGTTTCGAGGCATTTGCCTGCGGTGCGTGTATGACGGTTCGTAAATGACTCACGCCGAAGTTTTTCAGTAAATCCTGAAACTCCCAACTAATAAATTGTTTACCATTATCGGACACTATAGATTCTGGTGTACCAAGTTTGTGGAAAACCTCCCTTACTAAACATCTCGCCAAGTTTTTAGTACTGGCCTTTGCCATGGCCTCCAGCAAAACAAATTGTGTCAAATGGTCAAGGACTATACAAATATAAAGTTGCCATTTTTAGAACGTGGATAGGGGCCAAAAAAATCAACAAATATTCTCTAGAATGGATGTTCAGGTACAAACTCCACCCCCATAGGTGGTCGCAAAGTTCGGTGAGCAGGCTTGGTTTCCCTACAGATCTGCTGGCTACAAACGACTTTACCTTAATATATAAGTTGGGCCAATAAAAGAACTCTTTTATGCGGACTACTGTTTTACCCACTCCCCCATGAGCAAATTGTGGAGGGTTGTGACACCTCTCTACAATGCTTGTGGTCAACTCAGATGAAATCCAGAGCTTCCAAGTGAAATCCTCACAAATAGTCACAACGTTGTATGGCACCGTACGTTTATACACTCTGTTGTCTAATACCTTTATATTAGGTAGCCGTTGTGCGTCCTCCCGGATCTTCTCCACAAGTTGTATGTACTCTGGGCTCCGAAAATATTTAGATTCTAAGTCAACCAATTGTATGGAAAAGGTATCAGGTACGATATTCTTCGAACCTGGCCTGTGTTCTATAGCAAAGAAGAACGATTGCAGTGCAGGCTTCACCGCACCAACTATGTTCAGTAATTACAGTAAAGGGCATCAATTCTACATAAGGCCTAAAACTTCGGACGTCAAGCGGTGCGAGAAAAATGCAACCAAATGTTCCCCGACCGAATCGTCCTTCTGGAAAATCACTGGTCCCACCCAAGCGTCCGAAGCATCACACTGTATGTAAAAGTGCCTTCTAAAATCAGGATGAGTTAATACAGGACTGGTGGTGAGAGCGGTCTTCAACGAATCAAATGCCTTTCTCGCTTCGTCTGGAAAACTGAAGGACCTGGACTTCTTCAGGGTATTGAAGGTAGGAGCGAAATAGTAGTCAAATCAGGGATGAAGCGCCTATACCAACCAGCGGCTTCATAAAACTTGTGACCTGACGTATAGTCTTCGGATTTCAAATTTCATTGTGCTTATTTTCTCCGGATCTGCCCTCAGTTTTCCACCACCTATAATATAACCTAGAGATCTGAGCTCCTTAAAGCAGAAACGCGATTTTGACACATTGATCGTCAATCCAGCCCGCTCTAAACAACTTGATACCTGTTCCAACAAATCCATGTGTGTGAAAATCTGGCGCGACTACTAATAAATCATCCAATGACTCCATTACGCAACGCCGCAAGAATCACTTTATCCATTTGAGGACACAACCTCTGGGCAGCATTACACAGCCTAAAAGGCATTACCGTAAAATAGTAAATTGGTCACCCAGGTACCGTTAATGTTGTCTTTTCCCTACTTAAACGTTAAAAAGGAATCTGTAAGAAGGCATCTTCCAAATCAACACTTAAGATGAAATATGTATCTCCTAGCAGACTGAGCAGACCCTCGATATGCGAGAGCGGATAGGCGTCCTTGATAGTAAGATAATTTAGTTTACGAGCGTTCAAGCACAGTCGATTCTTCACGCTCTTATAGACGAGAGTAACCGGGTGACTCTAAGAACTCCCGCTCGGCACTATGACTCCCATATCAAGTGTCCTATCCAGCTCGGCATACATCAACTTCTGCACAGCTGGCGAGACAGGATAACGCCTGTCCTTCACTGGAATTGCCTCACCCGTATCAATTGTGTGTAGCCTTAGACTAGTTCGACCGAGACCCTTTTGGTGTAACAAGGAAAACTGGCTACAACCTTATCCAAGCGTCTCTGCTGATCTAGTGTCAAACTATGACTACTGACACTCTCTACTCCGTTTTCTCCTTCCAGACCCAGATCCACGCCATTCGTAGTGATTCTACAGACACTAGTTAGTAGCTTGTACTTCTTCATGAAGTTCACGCCCAGAAACAAAGCCCTATTCAACGATTGCACTAGATAAACGTTAACCTCATCCGTGATATCGTTTATCCTAATCTCCGCTCTGACTCGACATGCAATTCTATGTGGACTACCATCAGCCGTCTTAATGAATGACCTGAAATCACGAATAGCTAGGCCTGCTCTTTGTACTAGGTCTAGGCAGTCTTTACCCAGACAAGTGACCGTCGCGCCACTTTCCATTTATATATGTTTTTGCATAGAGCCTAGTATCTGTACCCTCATACAAACTTGCCTCCATAGTTTCTTTCCTATTCTGTTTCCTAGTTCTATATCTAATCCTTGCCTTTTTGATCCTCCTCGATGCCTCAGCAAATATAAGCGATCTCACTGCCTTATTCTCAGCTATTCGCGGTCTAATGACATGAGCTCTATTAACTTCTTTACCCCTCTCCCGTCCTTCGGCTCTCACTAAAATCTTTATATTGCTTACGGGTTCTCTTAATCCTACCTTCTGACTGGACGGGCTTATGTCTGGGTCGAACGAATCTCCCCGTTTGAGACTTGCTCCCCTGCCGGTTTCCCTGACATTTGGAACATCTTGGTGTCACAACATCGTCGCGGCAGCACCTAAAACAAAAAACTCTGCGATTCGGAAATGGGCAATCCATGAAACTGTGCCCCATTTCCCAGCAGTTCCAGCAAATGTAACGCTTCTTAGCCGACAATGCCTGGATCTCCATTGCTACTGGATCCGCAGAAAACTCAATTACGTGAACCCGCTGTGTCAAAGTGGGCCGCTGAGAAAACTGCTGTCTCTGGCTGAAAAGTAAACTATCCGCACTCTTAGCATGCTGACAAAATTCACCCAAGCTGAGTATACTGACTGAAAAAAGCACCTGAGCTAATGATGGCTTCAGATTAGACCGCATAAACTCTATCAAGTCCCATTCCGAATATGGCGTTCGCGACTGATTCCTTAAACTCAGTACAGTGGTATAGAAATCCTCAAAGAACTCCTGTGGGCCCTGGCGACGGTCCATAATCTTTTTCTGAAGCTGAAAGTCGCTGTCATAGCGCCTGTACTGGGTTAAAAATACTCCTACTAAACCAGCTCATTTCAAAACGGGATTTAATTTACAGATATTCCAGCACCAATTCAAAGCCTGACCCTCTAGCAATAGATTAAAATTCCTGCGTAAATCCTCAACAGACAAGTAATGGTCCTGGCACATTATCTCTATGGGAAAAATAAAATCCTCTGCGCTCATACCCCATCAAATTTAATGCCCCATTTGGAGATGTCCAAATCACGGTGGTTGGAATGGATGTGGGCCCCTGAGCCCACTGGTAATTGACTCGCCGCTTAAAGTTGTCCCGGCCCTTGCCCATCATAATTACCCGCTAGGGGTAAGCCATTCGAATACACTGCCGAACCAGGAGCATTCATTGGCCGAATATTTTGCCCAGATAAACCTACATCGAACACTTGTTGCCTATCGTTATGTATAATGTTTGTCCTATTTACAGAAGGCTGAACCACGGATGCCCCCTGACCGTTGGCAGGTTGTGTGTGTACCGAAGAATATGTACCGTGCCGAGTTGTTCCCACAGCATAACGAGCCGCCTGAGCCAGCTCCTATCGCAAGGTACCTTGCATCTGCTGCATTTTATTCGTCCTGAATAAAATCCGTGACGCTACCATCCGTGTTTCTGTTGTCCATTGATGGCAACTGAAATACCTGCTAAATTCCGGCGATAGTATGGAACTGTCGGAGCTTTTTAACTGCCCCGCAAAACTAGCATTACCTTGAGCCCTTGCCAAAAATTGTTGTACAATTTTCTTTTCCTAGGTGAAGCACGCGTCCCCCAAAAACTTCATGAAAATAATGAGAAGCAAAAAAAACCAAATAACTCAAAGATTCAAAAACCATTAAAATAAAATGAAAAAAGCTAATAATGATAAAACAAATAAAACTATAAAAAACGAATATCAAAACTAGGACTATAGAAGAGGTAAAAAGGCATATAAAAATTAAAAAAATAATACATATATAAAAAACCAAAAGAAAATAAAATTTCAAATCTTATAAAAAAATTCAAAAGGTAGGTAAAGTCTAACAAAAAATTTGAAAGGTAAAGGCTACAAAAATTAAAATAATAATGAAATCAAAGACCAATAAAGAGATTTAATCTTTAAAAAAACTAATAAAAACTTAAGAGTAAAAAAAACTATAGCCTAACAAAAAAAGGTACACGCTAATATAAGAAAATTTTAAAAAGCAAAGCCTACCAAAAATAAATATAAAGTAAAGGCTACTAAACAAATTTAAATGATTAGTTTTATCAATAATATATAAAAAAAACTACCAAGAAAAAAATTTGAAAGTAAGATATATAAAAAACGCTACATAAAAAAATTAAAATATGGAACTAAAAACTAATAAAATAACTGAAAAGGACTTAAAGTTAAAAGCTAAGATATATAACAAAATGCTAATTGAAAAAAAAAGTTTAAGTATGAAAAAAAACTAACAAAAACGTAAAACAATATATAAGGACTAAAAAAATTTTTTTTAAATACTAAGGCCTAATACAATATGCATATAAAAAAGGTACGAAAATAAATTTAAACAAATACAAAGAAATATATAAAACGGAAATGAATAAAACTAAAAGGCATATATTAACTAATATTAATAATATATTAAATATATAGAAATATATAGTCAGTGGTGTCGGCTGACTCTTTTCCATTATACCCTTTTTGAACTAAGCTGAAGTTGGCTATAGTCATTACTGAAAACTACACGATGGAATTCATTGCTCTCAACTGCGGTCTAGCGAAGGATTTTATAGTCAGAGTAGACAAAAAAAATCCTGACTCAACTGCAGCGAGAGCGCTGAACCTATAGCTTTCCCCCCTCACAACTACCCTGGTCCACACCGTGCACCGTGAACGCCAGTGCCGCCCAGATGATGTCGCAACGCGTTGAGAACACCCGTCTTGGGGTGGCTCTTGCCAAACAATCTGCCTATGTACCTTTTACCACCTAACACATCACACTAATAAAAATAATAATGAAAAAAATCGTGCCAGCCGATTTGATGGAGAATACTAAATTAAGGAGCCCGAAAGAGAATGAGCGGAAACTGAGAATGAAATCCTATTGCTTATCGCCGACACATCTTACCTGCTGCTTCATCCACACCTCAACTGTTGGCCGGTATTACGCCAACTTCTGCTTCGTTTGTCGTATTTATATTATGAGTCACCCCTAAAACGACCACTCACCTGCCTATGACATCACCTCCTAATATTTTATACCCTCATTTTAAAAGAAACTCAAACAATTCAATTTAAAATCAGAATCAGCGCGAGAATAAAGGTTAAGGAGTTACAACAACAATTCCCAAAAACATCTAATAATTTAATTAGTCAGCACCCGCGCTTAAACAACTTATGTTGTTAACACTCTAAATAAATTGTTTTTACATTAAAACAATTATTAGTTGTTGTTATTCTTTATTTCTCTTATAACCACAATTAGTCAGAAAAAAGCCAACCAATTGTAGAATGAAATAAAAACGTAAGAAAATTAAAAAGTCAAAGTGATCAGTGAATTCTTGTTATGAATTTGATGTTTCCTTTTTAAGCTTCCCATTTATTAATGTGGAAGTTTGAAATAAATATCTCTAGTTATTCTAAGAAATGTTGGGTAAAGGTTCCCTGATGATCTGCATTAGCCCCAGTGAAATGCGCAGAGGAACTAGCTAAATTGATCACTTTGAATTTCAGCATATAACTTTTGGGAGAGGGGAATCAGCGCGAGAATAAAGGTTAAGCAGTTGAAACGACAATTCCCAAAAACATGTAATAATATCAGATACATTTTATTTATTATAACTAACACTAAAGCAATTCATTAATACCAACTTAACTATAAAAATCATACAAATTCATTAACAACTAAAAAAAACTAAAACTATAAAAATTATTTCTCCCCTCTCAAGGGTCTCTTCGCGGATGGTACTTCTCCCTCTAGTAGTTCGATAACCGGTAGTTCCCTCGATAGATGCGTGGTGATGTTGGTGCTCATCTTTTTTTTTTGTTTGTTTTATTCAATATATTTCTTGTTGTAATATAAGTTCCTTCACGTACAGTTTTTTTTCTATTGTCTTTCCTTTTGGGCGATTAATTTCACTTTATGTATTGTGTTTTAATTGTTTCTGTTTTTATATATATTGTTTCCTCTTTTTATTTCTTACTCGGGATTTTGAAGTCTTTTCTTTAAGCTATGTGAACATATTTTAAAAAGTGTTAGTCTCTTTCTTCAGTTTTCCGTTTAAAACCACCACACGCACCAAACCCTTTTCAAATTTATCTTTACTTTAAACACTTTCTTTCCAAATCTCTTTTTTTCTAGTCTTAAAATTTATTTGTTTTTTTCCCTAAGCTTTTTTCCAACTTTATATTTTAAAAACTTTCTTTTCTCATATCTTGTTTTTTCAAATTTTTTTTCTAAATTCTTATATAACAAGTCTTTTTTCAATTTTTTTATTTTACATAAACAGCTGATTGCACGAGGTTGCTACAACACTGCATTACCCTTTTTCATACACCACAGGGTGCACACAACATGCTGTTAGTTTAAAATAATAATATGCAGTTAAGAAACAAAGATTTTTTTGCTTTCTTTTTTTTTTAATATAAAAGAATACTCTTCAAAAGGTTAGACACATTTTGAAACTAACGGAGAAAACAGAATCTCAGCTTAACAAAAGAATAAGCTGTTTTTAGAAAAGTTTCGTTTGATTTAAAAAGTAGCTGTTACAGGTTAATGTAAAATAACACATCGTAAAAAATCTAGCATATTGTACAGCAATCAATTAGAGGTTGGCAAAGAGTATGATCGTTTTGTCTTGTTTAGTAGCGTTAAATAACATTATAATCTGATCAAGAATTTGGCAATTATTTTCAAGTTCGAGTATAATAGCGAAAGAAAATTACCAACAAGAATATGTCAGAAAGTTGCAATGTGTATATGTATGTGATCGACGTGATTCACTGGCACTAAATAACCAGTACAATCCAGTCAAGTCGTTAAAATTTTTGATCCTGTTTGAGAATAATCCACAAAGCAAAAAAAAAATCAGCAACAAAAACTCCCCTACAAGAACTGGATGACCGAAACTAATACACACACAATATATTTACCTACACATTTATAAAATTTTTTTTTTAACAAAACATATGGTTATCACTACTGATGGAGTGCTACATCAACGGTGACAAATGTACGTGTTATAGTTTAATGTTTGACATTTTTATATAATTTTTCAGTTGTAGTGCAATATACATGGAAGAAAATTTAATAGTTTTTAAATTTAAATAATTTTGGCAGCATTATAAATACTACGTAAATACCTGTAAGTATATGTAATATTAATAATAATAAAACATTAAATGTGGCATATGTAATAAAAAACATGTGTCTTAAGCAGGAACCGTTGCGCGACGAGCAGAACGTACTAAATAAGAAGGATATTTCGATCAACTCAGTGATAATTGTGAGTATTAAAAAGTTCTGATCTTTGCTTCCCATTTGTATTAAAAGCTTTGATATATACCAGGTCACATCAAAACACTGATACTGATGGAGTAAAAGTGGAAACGTAAGTAAAAAATACATAATAGATATGTACATATATACATATTTTGTTTGTATATAATATTGTGTTGTGTTGTATTTAATTGTGTTTAGAAATAATAATGTCAATAATATAATGAAATTAAGATTAAGCATGTTTTATTTCATCTAATTTGGTTAGGTTAGGATTGGTAGCAATCCCATCATTGGTGACACCATACCCATTAGGCATGACTGTCAGCAGTGACACCATACCCATCAAGGGTGACCGGTCACCACTGAAACCATACCAGTCATTAGTGAAAAATTTATATAGAGCAGCAACATTAGAGTAAGCAGATCGAACATATATTAAATAGGCAATATTATTCACAAGTTAGAGAGGTTTCACTATCAATATTTCTATCGACTGAATATTTCTAATTTGCAACACATAATTTTGAGACTCAATATAAAAACGTCCTTATTTTTCATTTTGTACGCACGTACTATGAGTGGAAGAAAAATTGTGAAGTTGTGGAATAACATTTGTTACCAAAAATATTGATTTCAATAACTAAATAAAACAACAAATTAAAGCCAAACTAAAAATTGGTTTCTATTTGCAACATAGTCTGAGTTCAAAAATATCAAAACATATTGCTAAAATGTAAAGTCGCTTCGTTGCAAAGTATTTTGATGTAGATATTGTCCGCTGAGAGTGCAAGTCTACGAATTCACTTGATAGTATGGAACCTTGCATTATATAGAAGTAGTGTCAAAATTATGTAACATGAGACACGTTTTACAAAACACTAAAGGTGGATGGTTTCAGTACAATATTGACGTTCTACAACATTTTTCGTTTCTTGAGAATATGCTCTGAAGCGATTCACCCACTTCGCGCATTTGGTCTGGAACATCAAGGCTACCATATGAAATAATTTTGTAAACTATGTGTGTGAGTTTTACAATTGGGTAATAACACTATGTATTTAATTTTATTTATACCAATATTCACCAGTTATATATATTTTAATACCAAACAATATAAAACAAGTGCTCCGTATTTTACTATATACACAAACAATATGAAATAAGTGTGTTGTTATACATACAAAAGTATAAAACAAGTTCTGTATTTTACTATACATATAATATATTGTGGCATCTCAGTTCTACTTCACTTAAGAAATTAAACTTTCTGGCAGCACAGTTGCATTGTTTCGGAAAGTGAATTAAAATTAAACCAATTCAGGTTCCGAAACATGTTACTCTCTTTCGCTCTCTCTCTCTCTCTCTGTCTCACTCTTTAAAACAGAAACGTCAAACTACATATAAAAAAATGTTTCAGAACTTGAACTTTGTTCTGAAACCATGGGTGAATCCAACTTAACTTCCACGGCGTAACTCAGTACTGCAAGGTAGTATGTTAACTAAGAACTGCAGGGCAGAAGGTATGTGTTAATTGATTACTCGCTGCTTGTGCACAACAATGCCCATACCAAAGACGATATAATACAGTGTTGCGCAAGCTTTCATTCGCCTATCCCGTGAGTTATACAGACACTACCAACAATACACTATCAACAACATAAGGGCCAATACTCTAGAAGATACGTTGCATATTTTTATTCCTCTTAATTATTTACATTGCATATTTATAAAATTATAAATAATTAAATATTGTTTAATAACCATATTTTGTCTTGTGTTCAATGAACACAACTTCCGCACAAGTCAACCTAAATTGTTTTTTACAAGAATTGTACTAAATAATTTTTAGCTTAAGTTTCAATTAAATATTATAAAATAAAAATGTAAAACAAAATATTTTGAGAAATAAATTGGTGTTCAACTTTGCAGGTTGATATTTTTTTAATCAAGAGAAATATTCTTAATATATTTCGCGCGATAGGAAAAGGAATTCTGCTTGCGCAGCCCATTCTCTTGTTGAAACATGGATACTGTAAACTCTCGCTCTCTTTGAATTTCTGCAAACAAATTATCAGTAGCAGGAATGGATAACGCATGTACATTGTTTGTCAATGCTTATTTGGTTAGTCTTAACATATTATTTAATCACTTTGTGTCATAAAGTGATTCGAATCAATATTTCTACTTCTAACTAGCGTAGGCAGAATTTTTTCTCTTACACAAACATATGTTCATTTCATTGCATATAAAAAGTATGACTGTATAGACCTTCCCAACCCTGTTCAGTTGTTTCGCTGCTTCAAATACATTGTAAATGTGTTTCTGTAGTGGTGCGCAACACTGATATAGGCCCAATTTACATGAAGAATTTTAATTCATGAATATTTTTTACTTTTCTTTCAAAACATCTACTAAAATCCTCTCGCACTTAAACGGTGATTTATAATTCATGTATATTTTTATTTCAGGGTTCATTTTTTAAATTGTAATCGCTCAATTTTCTTTGTTTGATTGTTCTTATTTTAACATTGTGCTTTATAGACAAGAATTTCGAGAATGAGTGCAAAAGGAAATAAAAAAATTCATGAAAAACAGAAATCATGATGTTTTTTCTACTGCTACTTCGTCTCTATACCGCTTACCTACAAACAAAAACAGCATAAATAAAAATCATGAATAAAATTCTTCGTCTAAATTGGGTCATACATACATCTGTTGGAAAAGGCGAAACAAGAAGAGGACAGTTTTTTTTGGTCTTTGCAATACTATGACAAAATTATTATAAAAAATAACGGCCATAAGTATGTATGTATGTACATATGGATACATATATATATATATATATATATATATATATATATATATGTATATATATATATATATATATATATATACATATGTATATATATTATATACATATGTATGTACATAATAACAGAGTCTAAGAAAATACATTAAGTTACGCAAAAAAACATTAGAAAGAGAATAAATAAGCCATTGGATTTCGTTGCTACATACTTGTCCACCGCATCATAGAGAAGCACATCTTTATATTAGGTGCGTTCATTTACTTTACTAGTAAATATTAGCATCGAGAGAGTAACAAAAAATTTTCCACAATTACTCTCAAAAATGTGCAAAAGTAAATGAACACTTTACTAGCTAAAATTTGCAAGTTAAAGTAGTGTTGTAATGTATAGGTATATATGAGTACTCAATAATTACCCCTAAATTTTTTGGACAAATTATACATATATGTATATTATAAAAATGTGATTATGGTAATTTATATTCAGCATTATTATTTTGGCACTTTATTGCGTTATTATGCGTAAGCAAATGTGAGTTGAAAAGGAAAAGTTGAAAAAATAATTTAATAAATTATGTGTTAATTTAAATTTATTTGCAAATATATATCGGAACTAATTGAATTATTTGCCTGCTTAGTGTAAATTACCGAGTAGCTAGTTACTCATAATATTTACAACACTAAAAATAACAGATGGTCTGTTACATCCTTTGCCACTGATGTACCAGATACTGTATTGCTTAGTTCAATTCCATTAGACATCTTATTTTGCTTCTGTAGTTCCTAAGTTACACAAAAATAAATTTGTTATCTTTTGAATACTTTTTATTGTTTTAAAAATTTACATTCACTTACAATTTCTTAAATTTTGCAAAACATTTTTATTTCAACTTAATTTAGAAATATTGTTTTATAAACACAAACGCAAAACAGCTGTTTGAATAATTATTCAAGTAAAAATTTTACTTGTAAAAACTTGCAATAATTTTTTTGTATCTCAATTTTTTACGCTCTTTCGCCGCTCTCTCATTGCGAATTTTTTGGGTTAATGAAAGCTTTCTAGTAACAATTGTTACAAAAAAAATTTTTAGTAGATAAACACAGCTATTAAAGAGTCTTTGCCCATACACACAGTCTGCTGTATGCACAGCAGCAAACCATCACACACACACATAAGGAATACAGATTAATCTTTTCGGAGTTTTTTTTTTATTTAAAAAAGGATTAATTTTTTTGGGTTTGAACTCCTTTATTGAAAGTACAATCAACACTGTCTTAAAATTAAATAAAACTGTATTTTATACTAAATTCTAATTTGCTATTGCCCAACATCACCTGATGTTATTCTTAGAATTACAGAGCGGATGTTCCCACAACACGTTTGAATGTTGCAGCAAACATTTTTAGTTTTTTTCAGTGGAATCTACTCCAGTTGATTTTTGTGTCGTTAACTCCTCCCCTCTTGAGAACAATTGCCATGAATTGTTTTTTAAAAATATGGGATATCATTCAGCTGCATGTTTGATATCGATCTACTGACAATGGGTTGAATATTAGTTATGATTACGGGTGGAGGTGAGGATAAGTATGAATCAGACAGAAGTGAGCCGGGAAGCTTGGTTTTGTTTAGTGTGCTAAACACGTGGAATATTAGGAGGCCAAGTACGGCAAACAAGAAGATGAAAAATATACTTGAAATGCAACTTATGATTGACCCGTTTTTTATCGTCCTAATTTCTTTCGTGTTGTAGAGATGTAGTTCATTTAGGCTTTCGATCGTTAGCAAATGTTCGAATTTTTCCTCTATCGGGGCTGGTTGAAATATGGTTGGTTTAATTTTTATTTGTGGCGTTTCTAAGCTTCGGAAGATTCTATTGCGTGTGGAAATTGTGGTGTTGGTGAACTTAATGAGGAAAGTGCCAAAAAGGCTACGTTCAACCTCGTCGATTATCGCCGTATCATTGTATTCGTTTAGAAAGAGTATGCCAGGTGTAATTTCTTCGATTAATGGGATGTGTTGGCTGTTGCTATAGGTGCAGGAAGATGCTAGGCCTTTTATAATGTTAGGTATACAAGTAGTATTACTTAAATCTAACAATTGATTATTATTACAAATTTTAACAGAATTATGCTGTACACAGTTATTTTCTAAACCATATATTTTATTTTGAATTATTTCTTTAAATGACAATTTAACAATTTTACCATTTATTTTAATATGTCGAATTATAACATTATCATAGATTTCTTCTTCTGTTAACGGTATCTTAATTACATGCAGTATCATTGAACTGTTATACATGACATTTATTTTGGCGTATTCCACCGCCTCTTCTGGTGACACAAATGGCATCTTTTCCTTTCTTAGTTTCTCTAAGACTAATTTCATTTCAAAATTATTTAAAATCATGGAATTCTATATTCTGCTTTTTGCCCATTGAATGGCATACTTTATATTTATTAATTGTTCTTTTATTAATATAACTTTATTTTGCAAACTAATTGCTATTTCATTAATTAGGTAGTCATCTTTCCGTATTACATTTGAAACTGCATTAATTATTTCATTTATTTCAAACATATTAAATATCAGCATTTCCAGCGATGTATTTCCATACTGTTCCAATTGCATTAATTGACCTTATTTTTCTATTTTTACTATTATTTTTATAATTATTATTACCAAAATGTATAATATTTTGGACTTATTCTAAGATTAGGTTAACTTCATCATTAAGGAGGGGATAAAAAAGGCTGGGTTTGGGAATGTTTTTGTCAATGTACGTTTTCGTCTGTTGAAGGATTTGGACGTATAGTGTCAAGACTATTGTGTGAATTATACTAAAAATTCCATCTTGGATTTTAATTAGTCCCTTATATATCGCTATCAAATGGGCTGTAGTTTTCTTGGAATTTCGCGGCGCAGAGATCTGAAAAAGTAAGAAAAACAAAAAGAGAAAAGAAGATCACTTTTTAATGAGGTTCTTATGAACAGTTGATTATTTCTCTTCCAAATCTTGGGGTCAATTTATCTCCAACTCTTTTATTAATTTTTACATCAATAATCTCGCCTTCGGAGTAGGTTTTGGGTTGAGTTTTCTTACGATTGTGGAAGTTCAAGTCAGAGATTTGTTTTTGCTGAAATTTTCTTATCGTTTCTTTACGAAAACTTTCAAGCTGCTCTGTGTCACTGGCTACTCTTCGCTCAAATAATACCTCAACGGGTTTCCTTTCTGTTGTTGAATGAACCGACAAATTGTACTCTTTGACTGATCTTTCCAACAATTCTTCAAAAGTGTTATGAGCTCTTTCGACCTTAAGACAACGCGTTACTTCTAAGAGTGGCGAATGCAAACGTTTCACCTGACCGTTTGAAATACTGGTGTATGGCGGTGTACAGTAAATTTGAATGCCGAATTCATTCTCAATCATATGGTTCGTTGCGGCAGAATTCAATGATTTTTCGTTATCCACGAATACGGTTTCGGGGATAAGGAAGAAGAGTATATCTCTCAAAGGCTGTTGTTATATCTTCAGCGGCTCGAGATTTTATTACTTTTAAAACAGAATGATTGACTTAAACTAAAATATCTAGGTAGACTATTTGTCCTAGAAATTGTGTAATAGGTGAGACTTGAATTTGTGGTTTAATTGGGTGGCGGTCGTACTTGTTTTATCTGCAATTGACACATTTTTTAATGATTATGTCGACTTTTCGGCTCATGGAAGGAAAATAATATTTCTCTAAAATCTGAACTTTATTTTCAGTTATGCGTGCGCAGTATAATATTCTCCTGCTCTTGCTTATTTGTGATGTCTTCAACCTGCTGTTGTATAAACCTTATTTTATAATTACAAATATAAAAGGGATATATCTCTTGAATTTTCCCCATGATGCTTTCGTCTGCTTTAATGCAGCTATCAAGGAGGGATTAAGATAACGCTAAGGAGTCCTATGCGAATATTGGTGTCGTCGGATGGTGCAGTGACTATATGTCTATGATAGGTGGGGAAAACTATTTTAAAAATATAAGAAGATTCAGACTGGGCGGTCTTTAGAAAAATTTGATTCTTGAATACATTGATTGGCACGTCAACCGAATATATTAAGTTATGAGAAGAGCTCTCATCGCTATGCACACTAGATGTTATAGTATTTGTTTGCGTATTCCATACTTGCCTTTCCTGGCTTACAATGGAACTCATAATTATATTCCTCCAATATCGCTTTCGAGCGTTCCATTTTGGTGTTATAATTTTTGTTGCTTAGGGCGTACGTAAGGGGCTGATGGTCGGTATACATTTTTACTTTTGCCCTACCATATAGAAAAGTTCTTAATGAATTTAGAGCCCATATAATTGTCAGCATTTCCTTCTCATTAGCAGCGTAAGACTCTTCCGTTTTACCCTAAGTCCGACATATAAACATTGTTGGGCGGTCATTTTGAGGAAGTACAGCGTCCATAGCAAAATTTGACGCATCTGTTGTCAAAACAAAATCTTTATCGTAGTTTGGGTATGCCAACATAATATCTTCTGAGACGAGAGTTGCTTTTATTTTGTTGAATGCCATCATAGCTTCAGAATTTAAGCTTATTTTGGCTCTAGCAGATCAATTTTTGAACAAGCGGCCCTCCTTCCCTCTTAAAAGGGATGTCAGAGGTTTTGCCAACTTCGTGTAATCTTGAACAAATCGGCGGTAATACCCTGACAGGCTCAGGAATGATCTCAATTCCTTTAGTGTTGTTGATGGCAGAACTCTTGATATTGCCTCCGTTTTGACCGGATTTGTTTTTATTCCTTTCGCCGAAATTATGAAACCCAGAAATTCTACGGATTTCTTAAAAAAGTGACACTTATCAAGTTGGATTTTCTAAGTGGTTCAGGTGATCGGTAGGGTTAAATACATTAATATCGTCAATGTGGATAAAACAGAACACACCTATGCAGTTACGCAAAATATCATCCAGAGCCTTCTGGAAAATTGAAAGGGCATCTTTCGAGCCAAATTCTAATCTTGTGTACTCATATATTCCATTGTTGATGGAAAAGGCTATTTTTTCTATGTCAGATTCTTTTAGCGGAATCTGATGAAAGCTGTTCTTTAATCTACGACAGAAAAAAATTTAGTATTTCCTAATTGTGCTAGGTCCTCTGTAATATCCGGAATCGGGTATCGGTCCGCTATAGTAATTGCGTTAAGCTTCCTGTAGTCGGTCACTACTCTGCACTGTTTATTACCCGTAGAATCGGGGTTTTTTGGCACAATCCATACTGGTGAATTGTACGGCGACCTGGATGGTCTAATGATACCATCCCGAAGCATTTCCTGTATTTGATTTTCTACTTCTGCTTTTAATAAAATAGGATATGGGTAATAGCGATATGTATAATTTTTTGTGCGAATCTTGCCAACTACCTTAGTAGTATAGGTTAATCTTCTGTGCGGTTCAGCGAAAAGTTTAGGCATTTTTGTTACTAAATCACTAATGCCTTTTTTTCTGTTGACTTGTCATATGTTCATCCCGTATTTTTATTGTGTTTACAGAGTTAGATTTCTTCTGAAAAATCGTAACCTTCATTCCACCTTCAATTGTCATGTAATCCTCTCTGGTATGTATTACCGCTCCTAATCCTTTAACACTCTCATTCCACGGAATTCCATGAAAGGGTTTTAAAGTGAGAAGTATATAAGATTTAAATTTCAAATCACGAATGTTAAAAAGGTTAATGAATGTATGTTGCTTAATCTCTACATCTCCTGCTACAGATCGCGCAAAGAAAGGTTCTTTATTTCGGAATGCGTGTTTTGGAAGATAGGGTTGCATATAATTTTTTTTGAACCGGTGTCTATTAAAATATTTAAAATTTGCTCACTCCTCGTTTTGAACTTTACGTATGGTAACGAAGAGTCCGTTAGCCTAAAAAATGTAAATCGCTAAAGTCTAATGGTTGTTCTTGCCGAGGAATTTCCTCTTCGGGGATGTTTTGGAAATATCGTTGAGTTTCTTCGAACTCAGAATCTTTTCAAAAGATGCGCAGGGTTCTTTTGGCGCATAATTTGCATTCATATGGTAATTTCTTTGTATTTTGCTTCTTCGTGCTTGAAAGAGCGGAGGAACTGGCCTTTTACCGAAAAGATCATTAGGTTTTGGCCTATTCATATAATTAACCGCATGCTTGTGTCATCTATTGGCTTAGACCTTTCTTCAGATTTTGGCGCTACTGGTCGTGCTGGGGCGAATAGCATTTGCTTCATGTGATTACCTGCCGGGTTATAGGAAATTCGATTTGGATTTATTGGAAAATTATTTAGGTGATAAGCTTTTACTGATGGCTGTGAATAGATCTTGAAATTTTGTGAAAAAAATTTTGTTATGCGCAAAGCTCGTTCGGAAATTCTGATTTTCAAGCTATAAGCATAAATAGAGAGCCAGTGGCAAACCCACTGGTTCTTTCATACATAAGAGGCGTGATAAATCACTACAGATGGGATTCTATCCGGTATTTACCCCATGTGTAGGTAAATACAGAGTAAATACCTTTTTTGGGAATTTATTTGGGTATTTATAAAATGAATTTCAAATGCAGCATATGTCATCAATGGTTGTCATCAATGGTTGTCAACCAGCTAAAACGTCATTTCAAATAAAATTTATTTTAATGTTTTCAACACTACGTGCTTTGTTAAAAATCAAAAAGCGGATTAATTTATTAATTAAAACTTTACTAAACCGAATTAACATTTTGGAGAAGGTATGTTATTATTAGTGAAGCTAATATTGATCAAGTGCAACAATAAACTTCTATCGCGTTTAGGTATAGCGATGGGAAGACCTAAAAATGGAAAAGTATGGAAGCATTTTGCAACAAGTGCAGGCAACACCAAATCAGTTCTTTGCAGATATTGTGACAAGGTTTATAAATTGGCAAATGTTAATAAAATGGCAAAACATTTATTTAATTGAAACGAGAAATCGATAAAACGAATCCAAGTGAACTGACAACAACTTCATCAGAAAATTCGACTCAGTTCAGCGATGCTCTAAGCTCATCGGATTCTGTCCAATTTATAATTTCTACGCCAGAGATTGTTTTTGTTCGCAGTTTGGCAACGGAAAGTAACAATCACACTTCTGCTTATCTCGCTGAAGAAATTATGAACGTTATGAAGGAATACGGCAAAGAAAAGTTCGCAGTTTTGATTGGTGATAATGCAAGAAATATGCAAGGTGCACTTAAGGAAGTTCAAAACGTATATCCCCATGTAGTTCCTCTAAATTGTGTAGCACATTGCCTCAATTAAATAAGTGATGATTTCTTAAAATGCTCTACGTTAAAGAACTGTTTTTATTAGTTATTGATATAATAAAAACAATAAAATACAATAAAGTTCTTTCGTCAGTATTTTAAAAAATCTGCAAAGAGAAAGAATCAGGAGAGCAATTAAAGCTTCCTGTTAAGACGAGATGGGGCAGCTACGTAACATCTTTAAGTAGCTCGATAAATAGTAAAGTTTCACTTCAAGCTTTGGCTGTTCACGAAAAAGTGAAACTAAAAACTACAACAAAATCATCATTACTATGTGAAGACTTTTGGAATATGTTGAACTTCAATTTAAAACTATTTCAACCGATGGAACAAGGGATAATTACTTTAGAACCCAATCAATATAGTATTCATCGTGTATGTTTTGCTTTTAAAGACATCCCAAGTAAGCTACGAGATGCATTTTTAGCAATAACTCTAATTGATGATAATGACAAAAAAGAATTATTGTCTTCCTTTCATAAAAGGATGAAAATCTCTGTTAAACCAGTACATTTGGCAGCTACTTTCCTTGACCCCAATAGTCAAGGGCACGACTTAACTTCATCCGATTATCTAATTGCGATGCAGTTTATTTATAATATGGTCACTAATTTCAATGTAAATGTAATGGTGGCTAGAGAGGGTTTGTGGGCTAACAATTTTGCGTGGAGCTGCATACAAGAAATATCTCCTTGTGCATGGTGGAAAAGTATGTGCGTGACCACAGAATTGACCAGGATAGCGGTTCGTATATTGACTGCTCCATGTAGTCCAGCAGCCACTGAACGCTCATTCAGCAATCAAAGTTTTATCCATTAAAAAAAAAGAAACAGATTAACTGCAGATAATGCCGGAAAAGTATGTTTTATATCACATAATTGGAATCTCTGCAATAAAGATATACGGCAAAAGGGTACTTCCCAAAACGTTTTACCGGCTGAGGATGATATCATGAGTTCTGCAAATTCATTCTACACCTCACTCTTCTTTTAGATATTTTCAGAGTGAAACTGATAATAACAGTGACAGTGATTTAGATTAATTCAAAGTAGTATTGCAACAATAAATATGTATATATAATATAGTTATTATCTTAAGTGGTTACTTTTCTTCTGCTCCGTAAGTATTTTTATTAGTATTCATAAAATTTATTATAAAACACACTAAATTATACATCGAAAAGTGTTTGTTCACCAAATATTCTACAACATAGTTTATACCCACCATTTAGGTAAATACCTGGGTATTTACCCATTTTTACCCAATTAACCTATTTTACCGGGTATTTACCCGTTGGGTATTTACCCTCTACCCATCTCTATAAATCACCTTTAAGGCCTCTAACAAATGGATCGAGGGCTTTATCACGGTAATTTTGAGTGAATAGTTGCAGAGGTTCTTCGGTCAAATCCATACAGCCAATTTTGTTTAGAATCAAAGATAAATATGAACAAACTAGTTGGTAAAATTCCTGCACGGATTGGTTTCCGTGTACGAATGATGTCATTTGGTACTCCAATGTGAGTATGTCACGTTTATCTGCATAAGGCCGCATGAAATATTTTGAGATAGCCTTCCAATTTAAAGGAATATTGTAAGACTCAAGGGCTACATCGGCGGTGCCCACTATTTTATTTCTAATCATGCTTAAAATACCATAGTACTTTGGAGTGCCGGCTATTGGCTTATTATTGTATAAGTTTATTAGGGTTTGACATTGTTTTGTTTCTTTAAACTTAAAGTTAATCA
Source organism: Linnaemya vulpina (assembly GCA_963675445.1). Classification (NCBI taxonomy): domain Eukaryota; kingdom Metazoa; phylum Arthropoda; class Insecta; order Diptera; family Tachinidae; genus Linnaemya; species Linnaemya vulpina. The sequence continues at coordinate 40,715,983 of OY776279.1, read as the reverse complement.
AATATTTTGGAAGTTATGTAATGAAACTGGATGGTCCCGTAGGAATCGTAGCTTGCACTAAGATACTACTTAAAATTATATAAATCCAATTTTTATTAAAAGTATTTAAATTAAAAGAAGTTTTAAATGCGTTTAAACCACAAATACAATTTACAGTGGAAACGGAAAGAGATAGTAAACTACCATATTTAGATGCAATTGTTAGTAGACACCAAAATATGATGACAGTCAACTGGTATCAAAAACCCACTGCATCCGGTCGCCTGATTAATGTCCATTCCAAACATCCCAGAAGAATTATAATAAACACAGCAAATAATTTCATCAGACGAGTACTCACCATTAGTGACGATATCATGAGGAAAATTTACGGAAAATAAAAGAAATCTTAGACATGAACGATTTTCCGAAAACAATTATAAACAATTTAATATATAAAAAGAGTGACACAACAATAAGAAGAGAGACTAATACAAAGTATTATAAAGAACTAACATATATAAAAGGTTTTTCTGAAAGGTTAAAAAACTCAGATATATATGACATTGAGAAATATCAACTTGCATTAAGACCAATAATACTATGCAGAGCCTATATAGTAACACAAAGACTAAATTAAAGAAAGAGGACAAATGCAACGTTATATATAGTACTAGCTGCAACGGTGACGGCTCAGGCACATGCAATAAGAAATACGTAGGAACAACTAAAAATAAACTGAAGACCAGACTAACATCTCATAAATCAGACATAAGAATGAAAAACAAACCCATGGAGCAAAAAACTGCACTTGAGGCCCACTGTGCAAAGGAAAATCATGTGCCAAATTTTGAGAATGTAAAAATATTACAACAAGAAAACCATTATTCTAGGAGATTTACTTTAGAGATGTTACACATAATTGACGTTCCTACAGAGAAAAGACCTAATTATAAACAAGACGCAGAAAAATGCGCTCAAATTTACAGAAGTGTGATAAAGAAACACAAGAAACAACATAAACAAATCAGTTTTCGCAGCGAAGGACTACAGACGATCGACATATTGAAAATATGTTAATTCAATCTAATTTTATTTAATTTTAAATTTACATGTATATAATTGTAAGTTTATTAGAAATAATCAAAAATTAATTTTAATATTTATCATTTATTGTTTTGTACCCAACAGTGTTCCCCTGAAGATGAATAGCGAAGCTATTCGAAATATATTGGAAAAATAACATTAAATAAAGATTAAGTAATCCAAAAATATTTAGTGTTTATTGATTTTTAAAAACCTGGCCTATAGCCGAACGATAAAACAAGAATAGTATTTAAAAAAAAAATACTTTCATATATTTTATGTTTTCCTTATTGAAAGATTTTGCCAAAAGAAAGAATAACTATAGTTTAACTTACAAATAATATAAAATACGTATCATTTTTATTTGTTGACTATCCTGCTGAACTAGTAGTTTTAATACAGATGGGTGTCGAATATCCTTGTGATGATGTAGTGGACACTTATTTTATTGTTCATACAGCTAAGGTACTTTTGTTCTTTTATTTTTAGTAAGATTCATGAAAACTTGTTTTTTAATCTTATTTCATCCTTTAGTTTAGTTATATTATTTATGTTCTTGTTGTATAAATTGTTAGTTTCGATTCTGTTATATTTTATTTTGTTACACTTAATTCATTTTAATTTTAATTTACTTTAACTTTCACTTTAGGATTTTATTATTCTAACTTCGGTTCGCAAGTTCACTTTAAACTATCCCGTTGGGTCCTTGCTCAGGAGCCAATTAATGTTTTCGGAGTTTGTTTTATTTAAAAGAAAGTAAATTTGTTTGGGAGTAAACTCCTTTATTGATAGTACAGTACTATTAACACTGACTTAAAATTAAATAATACTATATTTTATATTAAATTCTAATTTGCTGTTGCCCAACATCATCTGATGTTATTTCCGGAATTGTAGAGCGGATGTTCCCACAACACGCTTAAATGTTGCAGACATACCGTCAGCAAATATGTTTACTTTGTTGCAGTGGAATCCACTGCAGTTGATTTTTGTGTCGTTAACTTACAAACTGTTTACTGTAGGCAGGTATTTCCAGTATATGCAAGCCACTGCTTACACTCCATTATTCTCATAAACTTCATAAATTATACGGCATAACAGACCAAAGTTAGGGTCGCCACGCACAGAACACGAGCACGCCTTATACTTCGTCTCAAGTCGAAGGGAAACGACAAATAAAATACCGAGGTATTTACGAAAGGTCACGAGCCCATTCTATCTCAGGATTGCGTAGTGGAAAGCTAGCCAAGGGTTCCCTTCCTGTTTTAATAAAATTTGCATAGCGGCTTCGGCTGACTGTTTTCCACAGCGGCTTCGGCTGACTGTTTCCCGCAGCGGCTTCGGCTGAGTGTTTTCCACAGCGGCTTTTGCTGAATGTTTTCCACAGCGGCCTCGGCTGACTGTCTTTCACAGCGGCTTCGGCTGACTGTTTTCCACAGCGGCTTCGGCTGACTGTTTACTACTGTAGTAAGTAGTCCGACTATCGGAAGTAGATCACCGTAGCTAGCTTTTAATTGTAAGTAGTTATAAGATTTATTGTACTTATTTTAGGATTAATTATGAGACATCTCCAACCGTCAACGATTTAAAGCCGGCTACCGCCATCACCGAATATAAGCCGACGAGAAACGAAACTGGGCCTATAAGCCAAACTACCGAACCTGAACCGAAGACAAATATTACCGAACCTAAGCTGGCGAGCTAAACTACCGGACATGCGCACTCATCGCACCTGATCATCCTCCGCTGCTACTATATTTTAATATAAAACAGTAAATAAAGACGATTTTTAGTTTTGCCCCAGAAAGGGAAATACTGGTGTTATTATTTACTTATGGTTTGTAGATCTGTAAGTCGACCTTGTACAATCACTGAACTACTTCAGCCGACGACAAAACCGCGTTACAACTATTCGATGGAAGTACTATCAAATGTACTTTACGTTACTACTTTGTCGTGTAATCCATTGATATATTTGCTTTCCCAAAAAAAAAAGTTGTTTTAATTTGTACAAAAAACGACGTTAGTTGTCTTTTTGGTTAATTTATGTAAAAATAAAAAATTTAATATCCCATATCCGGAAGTGAAAATTTAATTTTATTTAGTTTCTTTTTACCAATACAAATCTGCATGATGTATAAAGCGGTTTTATTTAAGAACAACTACAAATTTGTAACCATTTTGATCACTTTCTTGTACTACAATATATTGCAGTTATCCAACCCTGGAATCGAAATTTTTATTTTTTTTATTTTGAAACCAAATTTGTTTTTCCTGAATTTAAAAGTAGTCCCAATTTGTAAAATAAGCAACCTTAGTTGTTTTTTTTTTGTTACTTTTAAGTATAAAACTATTTCAATCTCCCATCCCTGGAAGCGAATAATTATTTCTTTTTATTTTTTTTGCCAATGCAGCTCTTAATATACCTCATTAGACATAGTTTTATTTAAGAACAACTTAAATCTGTAACCAGATTGGTCACTTTCATTTTCTACACTATATTTGAATTTCCCAACCCTGGAAGTAAAATTTTAATTATTTTCTTTTTACTATCAATACAACTCTTCATGAGGAAGAAGTTGTTTTATTTAAGACAAATTTTAAATATTGAACCATTTTGGTCACTTTTATGTACTATAATATATTGCACTTCTCCAACCCTGGATTCATAACTGTAATTTTTTTTAATTTTTGACATCAAATTCGTTCTTCTTAAATTATAAAATATTTTATTTACTAAAAAAACAACCTTAGCTTTTTTTGGTTAAGTTAATGTCCCAACCGTGGAAGAGAAATTTTAATTTTTATCAATGCAAATCTTCACGATATATATAGCGGTTTTATTTAAGAAAAACCTAAATTTTTAAACGTATTAGCTTTATATGTAGAACAAAGTACTGAAGGTGCCAAAAAATCACTCATAATTTCCCATCCCTGGAAGCGATATTTTATTTTTTTCAGTTTTTTACCAATGCAACTCTTGATAAGGGATGAAATAGTTTTATAAAATAAAAAATTGGTGTTGTCCAACCCTGGAATCGAAATTTGTATTTTATTATTTTTGATACCAATTTTGTTTTTCCTAAATTGAAAATAGTTTCAGTTAGTAAAAGACGACGTTAGTTGTCTTTTTGGTTACTTTTATGTATAAAAAATCATTATTTTTTTGTTTTTTCTACATTTAAAATGTTTTCAGTTAGTAAAAGACGACGTTAGTTGTTGGATGCAAACATTAAATTCGTTTTTGTGTTTTTTTTTTGTCAATGCAAATCTTCATGATGTCCATATTAGTTATTACATTTACCACAAAATAATAATCTGTTTTTGGTATTAATTTTTCGTCGAGAAATAGGTGTAAGCTCTAGCTCTGGAACCGTATTTCGGATTTTGCTGAATTTCATTACCACTCTTTAAGTTAATTTAAAATCGATCAGTCCAAGAACGAAGTTTCTAACTCTTCTGGGGGCTTGGCAAAACTGATGTTACGTACAGGCAGACGGACAGATTGTTATCGCTAGTCATAAGGATCCAAAATATATATACACATGGAATGATAAAACTATATATAACCTTTCATATTTTTTGTGAAGGGTATAAAGAGATAATCAAATCGACTTCATACTAGTAAGCACAGATGAAACCGTTCTAGATTTTTTGACAAAAGAAACATCTGTACCGAAACATACATATTATTTTCAAAAGGTTTAAGAATGTAAAAGTAAACTTGAGTGGGGGTGTTGTATTGTAACGAATTATAATTTAAAATTATAAATATAAAAATTTTTTAATCTAGTAACATACGTAACATATGTGTGTATTATTTTTTCATTACAATAAAATTTATTACACACTCCGTATTAATATACCAAATAGAAAACATTACCCTTCATCTGTCAATAGTTCATATCAATGGCATTGCAAACGGAATAAATATGTACATATAAAAATACTAATAAATAAAATAAAATAAATAAATAAATAAAAATACTAAAAGGCTGATGCGACAACTAAAAAGTCGCTCGCCAATTAGAAAATAATCAAAAGACGTATCACTTTATTACATGGCGATCCTGCCAGTTTGTTAGAGTGCAAAATATATTGCACCTAACATAAAAAAAAAAAAAAAAAGTTTATAAATAACATGTCCTGGCAGATTAGCCAAATATCTGCCAGAAAAGAAGAAATTGCCTGGCCAAGAGGCAATAGAACAAGAACAACTGCATCAACCAAAGAAGAACAACTGCAGCAACCAAAGAAGAACAACTGCATCAACCAAAGAAGAACAACTGCATCAACGAAAGAAGAACAACTGCATCAACCAAAAAAAACAACATGCAAATTTTGTTGTAAATCTATACACCTATATACATTAACAAGTTGCGCAAGTTCGCACTTATAGGGCCTATAAGCGACTTATCGCTCGAGGCAAATATTTTTTTTCTATTCTTATTCTAATTTTTAAAGCAAATCGCCTTAAAAGAACAAAAATTGACTGCAATTCCAAAACTAAAACGAAAAAATAGAAGAGGTGGCGTTACCCAAAAACTGAAACGGGAACGATCTATCCTCATTAGGTTAGTAAATACTAATCCACCACCATCGTGGGAATCCGCCCAACAAATGTGGGTACAAATATACAAAATAGAAAATAAGATAAAAGAACATTTAGAAAATAAGAAAAAAATAATAAAAGCTTATGAAATAAAACATTAATTATATATATACATAGATATTTTGTAAATGATCCTTTATAATGAATAACTTTGAGGAACCCGACCGACCCTCCAATGGAGGTACGAATAAGGTGTTTGGCAATAATTTGGGAAGCTATAGGTATGCCAGGTGTCCCTACTGAGGACGATATGATAAATAAAACTAGAATAGAAGAAGAAACGGTACGTGGAATAAGATGGGCAGAAAAAATACAGGAAGAGAAAAGACAAAATATTTGTTACACATAAACAAGTTAAGTAGATGAGAACAAATAAAAATGGGTAAAACAGAATCAAAATTAGAAAAACCCAATGCTAATGTTATAACTAATTTAGAAATAGTTGACCATAAGTCAGAAATAAATTCACTATGGTTATTAACATTAATATTAGTAATAATTGCGTCAATTAATCTTTTGCTAAAATTATATTTGTTACACAAAAGAGGTCTGAAGAAAAGGTATGCTAGCACAGCAAATGAATTAGATAAAATCTAAAAGAAAAAAAAAAAGAAGCTAATGGAATGGCAAGAAATAATTAACAAAGCAAGAACAATAAAGGAAGAATTTGACAGATCATATAAATGTCTAAACATTGATAGACCAATTAATGAAGAAACAATTAAATACCATATTAATAATCTTCTTGTATGTTTAGAAAAAACAAGAGTCTTATTCAACGTACATTACAATAGACTCACCAAAGCTCACCAAACGGCAGCACAAGCATTTTTTAACGATTTGAAATCACGCTTGTCAAAAATTGCTGATAAAAAGTCAATAGAAATTAAGTAGTAGGGAACTGTATGTGCTGCGACCATTAAAAATATTAAATTTCAGCAATTAATTTTGAAATTTTTCAATTTTAATTGCGAAAATTCTCAAATTTCACAAAATTCTCAAATTTCATTTTGTGTGTGTTCGTGTGTGTATTTTTTCCCACGGTTTAGTAGGGGCGTTCACATTGTTGTTTTTTTTTTTTTTAAATAAAATGTTGGGGTAGGCGTGAGAATTTGTGTCTGTCCATATGTGACCTTGAGAATACATGTCCGTCGGTATGTGAGTGTGGGAATTTGTGTCTGTCCATATGTGACCTTGAGAATACATGTCCGTCGGTATGTGAGCGTGGGAATTTGTGTCTGTCCATATGTGACCTTGAGAATACATGTCCGTCGGTATGTGAGCGTGGGAATTTGTGTCTGTCCATATGTGACCTTGAGAATACATGTCCGTCGGTATGTGAGCGTGGGAATTTCTGTCTGTCCATTAACACTGTGTACGCCTGGTGAATAAAAAAATGTAGAAGCATTTTTAGGAATCACACTATTTAAAAAGTGTAGTAGTTATATATGGATGCCCTTAATGTTTGTGGTTCGTTCCTTCTTGCTGGAGTGAGATTTTTTCTTTTATTTTTTTGCTTATTAAAATTTGGTGTGTTTACTTAAGATTTGTCGTCCAGCAATTCAGTGTTTTTTTTTTTACTTTTTTGCTTGAGTCTGGAGGAATAATTTGATTATTCTGATCTTGAAGACGTTGTGAAAAAAAAAAATTACTTTTGCATAAATATTGAAACTGATGTTTTGTTTATTTTATACATGACGATCATCGATGGATTTTATTTGGGGATCTGGATGGTGGTGCGATTTCTGTATTTTGTAGAATATGAATATTTATGCCATGTTTAAGTGTGTGTGTTTTTTGTGTTCTGAGTGGCGGTTGGAATGTCTGGCTGTCAGACAGTCTGTGTGTGTGACGATTGGTGAGTCTGTATGACAGTCCGCTTTCCTGGTCAGTATAAAATGTGATAAGGTGTACATATTCATGCGTACATAAATATCTACAAATTTATTTCATTTACGCATATACATACAAACAAATAATAAGCGTTTATTCTTTGTGCCCAAATATTCCCTTGACCATTTGAATGAATGAATGAACGATTGTGTATGTTTGTTTGTGTGTTCTCTGAAAAAAATAAATATGTATGTAGGTTTTTTGTTTGAAATAAAAAGACATTTATTTTAATTTTTATAAGCATTTATTTAAAAGTTTGTTAACACTTTCATATTTAAGTAAAATTGCATTCCTTAAGGCACAAACACCATAGTCGTGATAGCTACAATAGAGATATATGGAATGCTTAGTTTCCATTTGTTTGAAATTAATGCAGCCAATGTCTTCAATGTTATAAACTGTTTGATGAATAATTTTTTCCAGCCATTTTTTCTTCTCTCCCCCCTTAACATATATTTGTGAATTTCTTATATTCGATTTTAAAAACTTGCAAACGCTTTGAAATGAGACTGATCCATCATTCCAGGTAATATGATGATAGTTTTTTGTTAACCAAACTGCTTCTCTCTGTTTTTTGGCTGATAAACATGCGAAATCAAAAGGAGGTTTTATGATGAAATTGAACCATTCCTTGTTGCTGAAAACTACAGCTAGTTCTTTTGCGATGAAGTCATTTGAATTAGTTTTGAAACCTTGCAAGTCTACAAAAACAATATCACCATCCATGTTATTTAATTTATAAGAGCTTCCGGACTTGACCTTTTATTGGTATGTATTCTATTACGCGGTCATGAATAAGAACGCAGTAAGCTGATGTTTTTGCTGGAATATTTGTTGCTGTTTCAAATTCAATTTTTATGTCGATTGGTCCGGTATTGAACGTTTCGTTTTGGTGACTGACATCAACTACAATAATTGGAGCGTTATTTTTAAACTCTTGACCTGTTAGAAGAGGTTGGGGTTGTTTCATGTAGTAGCTTTGTTGGAATCTTAGATACATATCATATAGAATCGCATAGCGCTCATTTTTGAATTTTATATTAAGATCGTCATATGGGTAAGAGGTTGAGTTTAAATGTACTTTTAAGTTAGTAAGATCACAATGAACAAACTTGTTTTCCTGTTGAAAGGCAATCAAGACAAAACGAGGGCGTTCTTTATTAGCGGCCAGTTTAACATTCCATATGTGATTGGTTCCCGTATTAAGGTGTGGATTCATATGACAATCCCAACTACGGAATGCCATTGGTATAGCAGCACCATTATTAAGTATTTTGATCATATTCAATTTACTATGATCAGATAATTGAACATGTGGAATTCTCCATGATATTAGTGAAATTCTAAGTTTTGCTTTCTCGGTGGAAACATTCGAGTGTACAAGATCTTCATCGTTCTTATTACGCAAGAGTATCAATTCATGTTTACCATTTAATAAAACTTTATTGTAGTCTTCAGCGAATCCTAAAAGAAGTTTGAGTGGTACATAGAAATTAAAATTTCCATTTTGAAGATCTATTTTATCAAGTTTATTCCATCCAGCATTTTGCAACACAACGCTTTCCGTAGGCGATAAAGAAAACAAATTTTTTATGGTACTGGTGGCTCCCAAATATCTTGTATGATCAATTTCAATACCATTCAGTTCATAGCGGATTTCATCAAAGAGATATGCAACAAAATTATTGAACTCATTTTGTTTTCAATTTAAAGTTCAGTGATTTGAGAAAACTCGTGTTTGCTGCTGTAAGCGATTTTTGACGAACAGATCTTTTCAATTGTTGCTTAGATTGTAACGTTTGAGAATTAGATGTTGCTGTAGTATTCTTCGATATACTCGTGTTGTATATTATCATTATTTAGTTGTCCTTAAATGTATTCGTATTGTAATTTCCTCACCTCTGAAATTAATTAAGTCGCCGTTTTGATCAACCACGCGAAGAGCTAGTGAACTTATCTCTCTGGAGTTTACTGGCAAATAAATAAGATTTTTGGGAATCTCAACTATTTTATATCCAGCCGGTACATTAATCGGAAATTCATGTAGTGTATGAGCTTTAGAATTATTCATATAAGTATTAACCACAATACTGCTTTCAATCCTCAAGAGATTCACCTTAAAGATATTCACTGGAAGATCAGAGTAATGTTCTTTGTTTGGCGTTAATATTCTGCTATTGAATCCTAAAAGTCTACCTATTGTATTTTCTTTATTAAAATATATTGGTTCTTTAGAGCTGCTGACTTTGACTTCCATTGTATTGTTATTAGCTTCAATCAAAATTCTGTTTTCTGGTCTATATCGTTTGTATTGTTCTTCTATATAGTCAACTATATCATTTAATTCATAAGATCCGATCGGTATTTCAATTACAAGTTCACCGATATAAAATATATTGTGGTAGACATCCACATTCGGGATACTGTTGTATGAATGAAAATCAGTTAGAGCACATTCATAGGTTCCATTTAAATCAGTAGGAGGAAAATAATTAGCAGATAGCTCTGATGAATTGGAGCTCAGAGTCAATGTTATTGACATTGTGACTGTTTGATTGTAAATAAATGAGGTTAAACACACAGTATGATTTATAAGAAGCAGTTTCGTATTTATTGTTTATTTACTTATTTTAAACTAAATTAAATATTGATGCCACTGTTGTTGTTTTTGTTGTTGTTTATTTATTGTATTCTTCCATTTACAATATCTCATCTTTGCTTATCCAAGAATTGTGCTCATTACCAAAGCCCAGCCACTTGACAAACACCTTATGTCCTTTAGTTTTGAGAACCTTTTCAACTAGGTATGTATTAGGATATCTGGTTTTTGAAAGTTCTTCTTCATAGAATCCGCCTTTAATAGGATTTCCGCGATAGTCTTCTAATATATATGTTGTAGGATATGTATTTTGTACTCTTTTAATTGTAAAGATTTCTGTTGTCCAATTCGGAGTATAACCTTTTTCAAAAATGTTTTTATATTTGCTTATGCGTACATGATCTCCTGCATTAAATTTTGACATTTTATACATCTTTAAATGACTGTATACTGTGTTTAAAAGCTGTTTTTCATTTGTTGAATTTACTTTAATCGGTGACATTTTAATGGTGCGATGAATTTTTCTATTGTATGCATCAAGTAAATCTCTATACATATCAATCCAATTATATGAACCATTTAAGCTAAATTCCTTCCACATCATTTCTTTTAATGTTCTATTGAATCGTTCTACTATTGAGGCTTTCATAGTGCTATATGTTGAGTAGTGATTAATATTGTATTTATTCATCAACTGACTGAAATGTTTATTGAAAAATTCTTTACCATCGTCTGTTTGCAAGTTTTTCGGTATTCGTCCCAATTTGAAAATATTCTCCATTGCCTGAGTTGTTTCGAATGCATTCTTTCTGTTCAAAGGTACTGCCCAAGCAAATTTTGAGAATGTATCAATTACAGTTAGCAAAAATCGATAATTTCTATTGTCTAAGGAATAATTTCCCATTTCAACTAAATCAGCTTGCCAAAGATCATCTATTCCTTTCATCACAACTCTACGACGTACAAAACGTTTTCGAGCCTGCTTATGCAATTCATTTACAACATTTCTCTTTGAAGACATCTTAATTTTCCAGTCGCTGTTTTAAGTGTGTTGTGATCTACTTGATGCACTTGCACCTATTGATACGAACATGTAATTTTCTATTCTATACATTTTTTCTCGTAGCTCTTCAATTTCCATATCAAAAAGTGATTTATTACCATCCATTTTCTTATTGATATCCGGCAAATGAGCATTTTTTCTAACTGGAAAGCTACTTCTTGTTGCTGTTTTTTGAGTTCAGTTTGCAGAAACAATTTACTGATAACATCGTTTTCCTCCAGAGCATTTGCAACATTTTTGATTCTCTTGTATTGGACATCAATGTTTTTGTTCGTATCCATAAAGAAGCCCAACAACTTAGGCGCATTTTTGGTTGAAATTACTTCACTTCTATCGTTAATATAATGCCCAAATTTATCAACGGACATGTTTTATATAAAAATCTATGTATGTATATAGTTTATACAATTATATTAGCTTCACGTAGTTCTTCAATAATTGAGACAATTTCGTTGTTGTGATTAGTATGGCCTGCAGACTGTGATGCAAGCAGTAGTCTAAGTCGATCTACCAACTCGTTTGGATCATCCCAGTATATATAGTTTGGATTATGAGGGTTAAACTGCATCAAACCCCTTCCTAAATAATTACTTTTTGTTACATCTGATGAGCCTGTATGATTGTCTCCTTTGAAAAGTTTTCCAATAATATGTTTGTACTTATGGGCTATGCTCCCTTTGATTTGACCATCAGACTTATAGCCTCTCCTGTGGGCATTGGTAGCAAGTAATATTTTTTTATAGATTTCAAGCTCGAATTTATCATAGTTTTTTGGTGCTTTATGAAACATTAAAGAAAAAAGTCCTGGCGTGAGCGCCCATATTTGTCCCCCAACCTGTATCTTATCTTGATTTAACTCGATGGTGCTATTACCAAATCTCCATTCGTTATTATTATCTTTATGTGGACCATAGTTAGTATCTAGTTCGTTTCTCGATTGCAATAGAGATAAGTCAGAATAACTTTCTTCATTATTCGAATTTTGTGAGCAAAAGTCATCTTCATCATAATTACTGCTACTTTTACTATTAGATTGCTTAAAAATTTTTTCTTCACTTAGTTTCTTGGGCGTACTCGTTTCCAATTTTATTGTTGAGTTCTGAGGATGAAAACTTTCATTGTCATCAATTCCAGTTTCCTCATCACTCGGTTCTTTTTTAACTGGTCTACCAACGTATTTAGAGCTATTGATAAATTCTTTTAAAGATTCTGTGATAGGCTTGAATGTATCTGTTAATTGCTGATGTGTGTCTATTGCACCAGTTTTTATACTACGAAGCTTCTTCTTCAAGTTATTTATTGTTGTCACCAAGTCTTTAAGAATTTGTTCATTCATTTTAGCTATCAGGTCAGTTCAATAGGAAGCAGATCAGGTTATCAGGTCAGTTTAACAGCTATCAGGTCAGTTTATCAGGTACCAGATCAGCTTATCAGGTCAGTTTATCAGGTATCAGACCAGCTTATCAGGTCAATTTAACAGGTATCAGATCAGGTTATCAGGTCAGTTTAACAGCTATCAGGTCAGTTTATCAGGTACCAGATCAGCTTATCAGGTCAGTTTATCAGGTATCAGACCAGGTTATGAGGTCAGTTTATCAGGTATCAGACCAGCTTATCAGGTCAGTTTAACAGGTATCAGATCAGCTTATGAGGTCAGTTTAACAGGTATCAGGTCAGTTTATCAGGTATCAGATCTGCTTATCTGATCATTTACAATAATCACATGTATAAAGTTTGAAGTCAGATTAAATACTGCAGGGTGCATTTGATGAACAGTAAATTATATTATGATGAAGTAATCAAATGACTTTCTATAACGACCATTGTTTAGTTCATTATCTTTACTTATCACCAAAAATCCGTATTTTTCCTTCCAACATTCTCTACAAATTCGTTGAAACATTTCAAAGTTCATGTCGATACATTAGCATTATCTCTTATCAAATGTTTTGGAATCCGCGTGTAAGTCTGACACAAGTAAAATGAGTCTACGTTCTTATGACGACCCATACAAAAATATGCACGTATATTGTTTTGCTTTTCACATGCAACATCATCAAAAATCATAATTGAATTGCTTTTAGCTTCACTAGGAGGAACAACGTCCTCGTTTTCTGCAAATGTGTAGTATCCGATTCCTTTAATTGGTGAAATTAATTTCTTTAGGTATTCATATTTAGGTTGATATAAAGATTTTGAGTACAAGTAAATATTTTCAAACTTGAGACCATTAGGACTTTCCAGCAAACTAATCATTATGTTAGTTTTTCCACAATTTGAAGGACCAACTATTAATGCTCGAATAGAATTTGGTAACAAGGAACTATGTCTTATTTTTTTACTGTCATTTGAACAAATATCAGCATTACGAACTAAAATATTTTTATGTTGTTTTATGAAGCGCATTTTAATAACTACTTGCTAAACTTGCAAACAATATCTTTTATAGTAGATTAAATTAATATGGTTGTACTTTATAACAAAAGTTTTAGTCACAAACAAACTATCGTTGGAGAAGGTTTACTAAATAAAGCAATAAATTCTCTACCTTTTAAATTACATCTTCCTGGATACCAGTATTGTGGACCTGGCACAAGATTACAAAAGCGTTTAGATAGAGGAGATAAAGGAATTAACTTATTGGATGCTGCTTGCAAAAATCACGATATTGCTTACTCGAAAAATAAAGACTTAAACAGCAGACATCAAGCTGACAAAATTCTTGAAAATACGGCTTGGGAAAGAGTTCTTTCAAAAGATAGTGATCTTGCAGAAAAAACATTTTCATATATAGTCACCAACGCAATGAAAGCAAAAACTAAACTTGGTATGGGTGTTGAAGCAAAGAAAAGGAATACAGTGAAAATACCATCACCACGAATTCGTATAAATGACAAAAATCTGTTTCATAAAACAATTAAATCAGCAACAAAGATATTGAAGAAGAAAAAACTACAAGATATTAATTCAGCCGTTAAGATTGCTCGTAAAGCTATCAGTAAATCTCTTAAGGGGAAAAAAGCTCGTGTTATAATTGGTGGTTTTTGCCCATAATACCGATTCTAACTGCTCTAGGTGCACTTGGTAGTCTAGCAACTGGAGGTGCCGCTATAGCTAAAGCTGTAAATGCAACAAAGAATGCAAAAAAACAACTTGAGGAAGCCACCAGACACAATAAGGCAATGGAGTCTATTGCTGTGGGAGAAGGACTGTACCTTAAACCACATAAAAGCGGTTATGGACTTGTTTGTAAAGATCATTCAAAAAACTATTAGAAATGCTACCCAACAGACCATTATCCGAATTTGATCTAAGAAAATTTTCAAAATATATTCCACACTTTAGAGGAGTTTATATGTTGGATTCACTACCAAAACGACCAAAGACTGTAGAGTGTGGAATAATCAATTTGGATTTATCAACAGGCCCAGGTACTCATTGGGTAGCATACTATAGAAACAAGAATGAAAAACAATATTTCGACAGCTTTGGAAATTTACAACCTCCTCTAGAATTAATCAAATATTTAGGTAGAAATATTCAATACAACTACAATCAATATCAAAACTTTAATACATATAATTGCGGTCACTTATGTTTGAAATTTCTTTATGATATAACCAAAGATATTAAATAAAACACAATCATATATATTTATATACATACATATTTAAAAACATTTTCTTTTTTATTATTTTTTTTTTTCTTGTTAATTACAAAATATCTGAACATAACATATATTTTACTGCCAAACGGGGTACTGGGAGTTTGGTATTAAAAACTCGTTCATCTCGCTTTCTAAGATCAGGTTTCGCTCTCCTTTTCTTTGTAGTCGATATTTATTATTCGAAAGATCTTCTAATTCTGCATTGGTCAATGCATTGTATCGGTTGGGGAGAAACATTATGTGGTTTTCCATCTCAAGTTGAACTGTTTCCCCATACTTTGTTGTTACTCGCTTTGCACGTACGATAGTGTGTTTGGATAATTCATCTAGATCCTTTATATGGATTAAGGATTTTGTATTGTACGAATTAAATTTTTCCACTAGATCCATTGCGGTAGAAATTTTTCACAACTTATAGCTTTGAACTTTTATTGCAAACTAATCTCGGTTTTAGCTTTCTAGACTGTAAGAAGCTTAACAGAAAATCATTATACAATTGTTTTATTTTTGACAAAAGACGAAGTGAGGAAAAATTAAATATATATAAGTATTTAAAACTAAGCAGTTGAAAAAGGATAGAGAGATGTCATATATACGTATTCATTTTTTTGAGTCGTATTTTAAGTTATTTTCTGAAATAAAAACGCTGACTTCGTTTTTTTTTTAATTTCATAACATACACCTTAGTACTAAAAGCTTCGTAGTATAAAAACTGGTGAAATAGACACACATCAGCAATTAACAGATACATTCAAGCCTATCACAGAATCTTTAAAAGAATTTATCAATAGCTCTAAATACGTTGGTAAACCAGTTAAAAAAGAACCGAGTGATGAGGAAACTGGAATTGATGACAATGAAAGTTTTCATCCTCAGAACTCAACAATAAAATTGGAAACGAGTACGCCCAAGAAACTAAGTGAAGAAAAAATTTTTAAGCAATCTAATAGTAAAAGTAGCAGTAATTATGATGAAGATGACTTTTACTCACAAAATTCGAATAATGAAGAAAGTTATTCTGACTTATCTCTATTGCAATCGAGAAACGAACTAGATACTAACTATGGTCCACATAAAGATAATAATAACGAATGGAGATTTGGTAATAGCACCATCGAGTTAAATCAAGATAAGATACAGGTTGGGGGACAAATATGGGCGCTCACGCCAGGACTTTTTTCTTTAATGTTTCATAAAGCACCAAAAAACTATGATAAATTCGAGCTTGAAATCTATAAAAAAATATTACTTGCTACCAATGCCCACAGGAGAGGCTATAAGTCTGATGGTCAAATCAAAGGGAGCATAGCCCATAAGTACAAACATATTATTGGAAAACTTTTCAAAGGAGACAATCATACAGGCTCATCAGATGTAACAAAAAGTAATTATTTAGGAAGGGGTTTGATGCAGTTTAACCCTCATAATCCAAACTATATATACTGGGATGATCCAAACGAGTTGGTAGATCGACTTAGACTACTGCTTGCATCACAGTCTGCAGGCCATACTAATCACAACAACGAAATTGTCTCAATTATTGAAGAACTACGTGAAGCTAATATAATTGTATAAACTATATACATACATAGATTTTTATATAAAACATGTCCGTTGATAAATTTGGGCATTATATTAACGATAGAAGTGAAGTAATTTCAACCAAAAATGCGCCTAAGTTGTTGGGCTTCTTTATGGATACGAACAAAAACATTGATGTCCAATACAAGAGAATCAAAAATGTTGCAAATGCTCTGGAGGAAAACGATGTTATCAGTAAATTGTTTCTGCAAACTGAACTCAAAAAACAGCAACAAGAAGTAGCTTTCCAGTTAGAAAATCTTAATGCTCATTTGCCGGATATCAATAAGAAAATGGATGGTAATAAATCACTTTTTGATATGGAAATTGAAGAGCTACGAGAAAAAATGTATAGAATAGAAAATTACATGTTCGTATCAATAGGTGCAAGTGCATCAAGTAGATCACAACACACTTAAAACAGCGACTGGAAAATTAAGATGTCTTCAAAGAGAAATGTTGTAAATGAATTGCATAAGCAGGCTCGAAAACGTTTTGTACGTCGTAGAGTTGTGATGAAAGGAATAGATGATCTTTGGCAAGCTGATTTAGTTGAAATGGGAAATTATTCCTTAGACAATAGAAATTATCGATTTTTGCTAACTGTAATTGATACATTCTCAAAATTTGCTTGGGCAGTACCTTTGAACAGAAAGAATGCATTCGAAACAACTCAGGCAATGGAGAATATTTTCAAATTGGGACGAATACCGAAAAACTTGCAAACAGACGATGGTAAAGAATTTTTCAATAAACATTTCAGTCAGTTGATGAATAAATACAATATTAATCACTACTCAACATATAGCACTATGAAAGCCTCAATAGTAGAACGATTCAATAGAACATTAAAAGAAATGATGTGGAAGGAATTTAGCTTAAATGGTTCATATAATTGGATTGATATGTATAGAGATTTACTTGATGCATACAATAGAAAAATTCATCGCACCATTAAAATGTCACCGATTAAAGTAAATTCAACAAATGAAAAACAGCTTTTAAACACAGTATACAGTCATTTAAAGATGTATAAAATGTCAAAATTTAATGCAGGAGATCATGTACGCATAAGCAAATATAAAAACATTTTTGAAAAAGGTTATACTCCGAATTGGACAACAGAAATCTTTACAATTAAAAGAGTACAAAATACATATCCTACAACATATATATTAGAAGACTATCGCGGAAATCCTATTAAAGGCGGATTCTATGAAGAAGAACTTTCAAAAACCAGATATCCTAATACATACCTAGTTGAAAAGGTTCTCAAAACTAAAGGACATAAGGTGTTTGTCAAGTGGCTGGGCTTTGGTAATGAGCACAATTCTTGGATAAGCAAAGATGAGATATTGTAAATGGAAGAATACAATAAATAAACAACAACAAAAACAACAACAGTGGCATCAATATTTAATTTAGTTTAAAATAAGTAAATAAACAATAAATACGAAACTGCTTCTTATAAATCATACTGTGTGTTTAACCTCATTTATTTACAATCAAACAGTCACAATGTCAATAACATTGACTCTGAGCTCCAATTCATCAGAGCTATCTGCTAATTATTTTCCTCCTACTGATTTAAATGGAACCTATGAATGTGCTCTAACTGATTTTCATTCATACAACAGTATCCCGAATGTGGATGTCTACCACAATATATTTTATATCGGTGAACTTGTAATTGAAATACCGATCGGATCTTATGAATTAAATGATATAGTTGACTATATAGAAGAACAATACAAACGATATAGACCAGAAAACAGAATTTTGATTGAAGCTAATAACAATACAATGCAAGTCAAAGTCAGCAGCTCTAAAGAACCAATATATTTTAATAAAGAAAATACAATAGGTAGACTTTTAGGATTCAATAGCAGAATATTAACGCCAAACAAAGAACATTACTCTGATCTTCCAGTGAATATCTTTAAGGTGAATCTCTTGAGGATTGAAAGCAGTATTGTGGTTAATACTTATATGAATAATTCTAAAGCTCATACACTACATGAATTTCCGATTAATGTACCGGCTGGATATAAAATAGTTGAGATTCCCAAAAATCTTATTTATTTGCCAGTAAACTCCAGAGAGATAAGTTCACTAGCTCTTCGCGTGGTTGATCAAAACGGCGACTTAATTAATTTCAGAGGTGAGGAAATTACAATACGAATACATTTAAGGACAACTAAATAATGATAATATACAACACGAGTATATCGAAGAATACTACAGCAACATCTAATTCTCAAACGTTACAATCTAAGCAACAATTGAAAAGATCTGTTCGTCAAAAATCGCTTACAGCAGCAAACACGAGTTTTCTCAAATCACTGAACTTTAAATTGAAAACAAAATGAGTTCAATAATTTTGTTGCATATCTCTTTGATGAAATCCGCTATGAACTGAATGGTATTGAAATTGATCATACAAGATATTTGGGAGCCACCAGTACCATAAAAAATTTGTTTTCTTTATCGCCTACGGAAAGCGTTGTGTTGCAAAATGCTGGATGGAATAAACTTGATAAAATAGATCTTCAAAATGGAAATTTTAATTTCTATGTACCACTCAAACTTCTTTTAGGATTCGCTGAAGACTACAATAAAGTTTTATTAAATGGTAAACATGAATTGATACTCTTGCGTAATAAGAACGATGAAGATCTTGTACACTCGAATGTTTCCACCGAGAAAGCAAAACTTAGAATTTCACTAATATCATGGAGAATTCCACATGTTCAATTATCTGATCATAGTAAATTGAATATGATCAAAATACTTAATAATGGTGCTGCTATACCAATGGCATTCCGTAGTTGGGATTGTCATATGAATCCACACCTTAATACGGGAACCAATCACATATGGAATGTTAAACTGGCCGCTAATAAAGAACGCCCTCGTTTTGTCTTGATTGCCTTTCAACAGGAAAACAAGTTTGTTCATTGTGATCTTACTAACTTAAAAGTACATTTAAACTCAACCTCTTACCCATATGACGATCTTAATATAAAATTCAAAAATGAGCGCTATGCGATTCTATATGATATGTATCTAAGATTCCAACAAAGCTACTACATGAAACAACCCCAACCTCTTCTAACAGGTCAAGAGTTTAAAAATAACGCTCCAATTATTGTAGTTGATGTCAGTCACCAAAACGAAACGTTCAATACCGGACCAATCGACATAAAAATTGAATTTGAAACAGCAACAAATATTCCAGCAAAAACATCAGCTTACTGCGTTCTTATTCATGACCGCGTAATAGAATACATACCAATAAAAGGTCAAGTCCGGAAGCTCTTATAAATTAAATAACATGGATGGTGATATTGTTTTTGTAGACTTGCAAGGTTTCAAAACTAATTCAAATGACTTCATCGCAAAAGAACTAGCTGTAGTTTTCAGCAACAAGGAATGGTTCAATTTCATCATAAAACCTCCTTTTGATTTCGCATGTTTATCAGCCAAAAAACAGAGAGAAGCAGTTTGGTTAACAAAAAACTATCATCATATTAACTGGAATGATGGATCAGTCTCATTTCAAAGCGTTTGCAAGTTTTTAAAATCGAATATAAGAAATTCACAAATATATGTTAAGGGGGGAGAGAAGAAAAAATGGCTGGAAAAAATTATTCATCAAACAGTTTAAACATTGAAGACATTGGCTGCATTAATTTCAAACAAATGGAAACTAAACATTCCATATATCTCTATTGTAGCTATCACGACTATGGTGTTTGTGCCTTAAGGAATGCAATTTTACTTAAAAATGAAAGTGTTAACAAACTTTTAAATAAATGCTTATAAAAATTAAAATAAATGTCTTTTTATTTCAAACAAAAAACCTACATACATATTTATTTTTTTCAGAGAACACACAAACAAACATACACAATGGTTCATTCATTCATTCAAATGGTCAAGGGAATATTTGGGCACAAAGAATAAACGCTTATTATTTTTTTGTATGTATATGCGTAAATGAAATAAATTTGTAGATATTTATGTACGCATGAATATGTACACCTTATCACATTTTATACTGACCAGGAAAGCAAGAAAGCGGACTGTCATACAGACTCACCAATCGTCACACACACAGACTGTCTGCCAGCCAGACATTCCAACCGCCACTCAGAACACAAAAAACACATACACTTAAACATAGCATAAATATTCATATTCTACAAAATACAGAAATCGCACCACCATCCAGATCCCCAAATAAAATCCATCGATGATCGTCATGTATAAAATAAACAATACATCAGTTTCAATATTTATGCAATAGTAATTTTTTTTTTCACAACGTCTTCAAGATCAGAATAATCAAATTATTCCTCCAGACTCAAGCATTGCAAGCAAAATAGTAAAAAAAAAACACTGAATTG
This sequence comes from Linnaemya vulpina, assembly GCA_963675445.1. Classification (NCBI taxonomy): domain Eukaryota; kingdom Metazoa; phylum Arthropoda; class Insecta; order Diptera; family Tachinidae; genus Linnaemya; species Linnaemya vulpina. The sequence continues at coordinate 40,695,094 of OY776279.1, read as the reverse complement.
CTGGACGACAAATCTTAAGTAAACACACCAAATTTTAATAAGCAAAAAAATAAAAGAAAAAATCTCACTCCAGCAAGAAGGAACGAACCACAAACATTAAGGGTATCCATATATAACTACTACACTTTTTAAATAGTGTGATTCCTAAAAATGCTTCTACATTTTTTTATTCACCAGGCGTACACAGTGTAAATGGACAGACAGAAATTCCCACGCTCACATACCGACGGACATGTATTCTCAAGGTCACATATGGACAGACACAAATTCCCACGCTCACATACCGACGGACATGTATTCTCAAGGTCACATATGGACAGACACAAATTCCCACGCTCACATACCGACGGACATGTATTCTCAAGGTCACATATAGACAGACACAAATTCCCACGCCTACCCCAACATTTTATTTTAAAAAAAAAAAAACAACAATGTGAACGCCACTACTAAACCGTGGGAAAAAATACACACACGAACACACACAAAATGAAATTTGAGAATTTTGTGAAATTTGAGAATTTTGGCAATTAAAATTGAAAAATTTCAAATTTGATTGCTGAAATTTAATATTTTTAATGGTCGCAGCACATACAGTTCCCTACTACTAAATTAATTTACCATACTCACTACACGAAAGCATAAACGTAAAAACGAAAACAACCAAAATGTCTCAAACTATAGTAGAATTTCTAAACACAGCTTCCAAACTGATTACAGATTTTGATGGTAAATCAGAGAATTTACGTGCATTTCTTGATTCATTAAATTTAGTAAACACAATCAAAGGTGAACACGAAGCAATTGCAGTAAACCTCATTAAAACAAAATTAAAAGGTTATGCAAGAAATTTAATAACTGATCAAACAACAATAGTAGATATAATAAATAAGCTAACCAGTTCGGTTAATGGTGAATCAGTAGAAGTTCTAACAGCAAAAATTATGAACATTATACAAAATAACAAAACTGCTAACACTTATTGTAGTGAAATAGAGCAATTAACTAAGTCCTTAGAGAACGCATATATATCAGATGGACTACATTACGACTTAGCAAATAAATACTCAACACAAATTGCTGTAAAAGCACTCACTAAAAACTGCACTATTGATAAAGTAAAACTTATCATGGAAGCAGGACAATACAATAACATGAACGAAGCTATTAGCAAGTTTGTAAATAGTTGCACAGAAGCAACTGGACAACAAAACACTATACTGCATTACAGAAAAAGACAAAACAATAATTTTCGTAAAAATTATACAAATTTTCGTGGAAGAAGTAACTACACACGAAGCTATAACAATAATAGCAATAATTATAACAATAGATACAACAATAATAATTATAGGCAAAGACAAAATAACAACAACACAAACAGAAATTACGTTAGAGCAACGGAATCGAATGAAAATAATTCGGAAAACTAGGATTTTCCCCTAAGAATATTTCAATAAATAACAAAATATATAATTTAAACCTCAACTTATGTTTCATTGTTCAACTTCAAATAAATAATACTAACAAACCAATAAATTTACTAATTGACACAGGAGCTGACATTTCACCAATAAAAATAGAAAATTTCAATATTAATAATGTAAATACTAATAACAGAACAACTTTAAGCGGAATAGGACAAGGTAAAATACAATCAATAGGAAATATACATTTTGATCTAAAATATAAAAACTTTTTAATACCGCACAAATTTCAAGTAGTACAAAATGATTTCCCTATACCTTGCGATGGAATCATCGGCATGGACTTCTTTAAAAAATATAATTGCATACTAGATTTCAATAATAACACTGATTACCTTATCCTACGACCTTATTATATCAAACATCCAATAGAAATACCGATATCTAATAATGGAGATGATATTATATTACCTCCAAGATCTGAAGTAATACGCCAAATTAAATTAATATCAGTATATAAAGAACTACTAATACCAAATCAACAAATAGAACCAGGTGTTTTCATTGCTAATACCTTGGTAACAACAAACAATGCTCTTATACGCATACTTAATACTAACAATTACATTACTAAAATAAAACAAAGTCAAATAAAAACCGAGAACATCTCAAACTACAATATATTTAAAAATAAGTCTGTAACACAAACGAGTAGAAAAGCTCAAGTTTTGCAAATTTTAACAAAAAGTTTTCCAGTTCAATTTAAAAATACATTAACGGAACTTTGCAATTCATATTTTGATATTTTCGGTTTAGAAACAGAACCAATAACAACTAATAATTTTTATGAGCAAAAGTTGAGAGTAAAAGATAACCAACCTGTATATATTAAAAATTATAGAATACCACATTCACATAAAGAAGAAATAAATAAACAAGTGAAAAAATTAATAGAAGACAAAATAGTAGAACCATCATATTCTGAATACAATAGTCCAATTCTATAAAAGATGGAGACTTGTAGTAGATTATAGACAAATAAATAAGAAACTGGTTGCAGACAAATTCCCATTACCGAGAATAGACGATATTTTGGATCAATTTGGAAGGGCTAAGTACTTTTCTTGTCTAGACTTAATGTCTGGTTTTCATCAAATTGGATTAGACAAAAATTCAAGAGATTTTACGTCATTTTCAACAAACAATGGGTCATACAGATTTACAAGATTACCATATGGATTAAAAATAGCACTGAATTCTTTTCAAAGAATGATGACAATTGCCTTCAGTGGATTAAAGCCAGATCAAGCTTTTCTCTATATGGACGATTTAGTAGTATTAGGATGTTCAGAAAACCACATGCTTTCAAATCTAGAACACGTTTTTCAAATTTGTAGAGAACACAATCTTAAATTACATCCAGAAAAATGTTCATTTTTCATGACAGAAGTCACTTACCTTGGTCATAAATGCACAGACAAAGGAATTCTCCCAGACGATAGTAAATATTCGATAATAGAAAAATATCCAACGCCAAAAGATGCCGATAGCGCAAAAAGATTTGTAGCATTTTGCAATTACTATCGAAGGTTTATAAAAAATTTTGCAGAGTATTCAAGGCACCTGACAAGATTGTCCAAAAAAGGTTGGACAATGGAACAAAGATTGCGATGATTCGTTCAAGTATCTAAAAAGGGTATTAATGAGTCCAACATTGCTCCAATATCCTGATTTCACCCAACAATTCTGTATAACAACAGATGCAAGCAAACATGCCTGTGGTGCGGTGTTAACACAGGAATACGAAGGTAAACATCTACCTATTGCATATGCATCAAAAGCATTCACAAAAGGAGAAAGCAATAAATCCACCATTGAACAAGAATTGACAGCCATACACTGGGCAATAAAACACTTTAGACCATATATTTATGGAAAACATTTTCTTGTACGTACTGATCATAGACCACTTTCATATTTGTTTTCAATGAAAAACCCAAGCTCCAAGTTAACACGTATTAGACTTGATTTAGAAGAATATGACTTTACAGTAGAATATCTTAGGGGAAAAGATAACTATGTTGCCGACGCTCTATCAAGAATTACCATAACAGAACTTAAAGACATGAACAATGAAATATCTTCAATATTAAAGGTCACGACTAGATCGATGACACATAATAAAGAAAAATGTAAAACATCAAATCAGCATAAAATTATTAAAAATGATGAAAATGATAATAAGCCCAGTATATATGTACCTTTAAACAACACTGACGTCAGAAAATATTATAAACTAAAGATTTCCCCCGGAAAATGTTACATTAAACGAGGAAAATCTGTAGTAACATATATACAAATAAATGATTTGTTTACTAACGAGAACTTTGATCTAGAACAATTTTTCTCTAGGCTCGAATATGTAGCCGGTAAACACAATATATGTAAAATACAAGTGGCACCTAACGAGAAAATTTTCGAATTTATCTCTATTAATGAATTTAAAAATATGGGCAATAATATATTGAATAAAATTAAAGTAGCGCTACTAAATAAGGTGACCCGAATTGATAATAAGAATGCCAAGGCAATTCTTGAAATTTTGCTGAAATACCATGATGATCCAGTAGAAGGTGGACATTGCGGAACATTTAGAACATTAGAAAAAATAAGAAGATATTATTATTGGAAAAATATGTCAAAAGACATAACAAAATACGTTAAATCACGTCATAAATGCCAATTATCTAAGACTACTAAGCATACAAAAGGTCCAATGACTATTACAGAAACACCTAACAAAGCTTTCGACACGGTGTATGTAGACACAATAGGACCATTCCAAAATCAATTCCAGGAAATGAACATGCTATCACAATGATTTGTGACTTAACTAAATACTTAGTTACAATACCGATACAAGACAAAAACGCTAAAACAATTGCAAAAGCAATATTTAAATACTTCATACTAACCTATGGTCCAATGAAGACGTTCATTTCGGACATGGGAACAGAATATAAAAATTCTATACTAACGGAAATCTGTAAATTAATGAATATTGAAAAACTAACTTCAACGGCTTACCATCATCAAACATTAGGTACAATAGAAAGAAGTCACAGAACCTTCAATGAATATGTAAGATCATATATTTCTGTAGACAAATCCGATTGGGACGAATGGTTAACGTATTTTACTTATTGTTTTAATACAACACCATCAACAACACATAATTACTGTCCATACGAATTAGTATTTTCAAAAATTCCAAATAATTTTCAACAATTCTCCGAAGTAGATAGAATTTCTCCATTATATAATATAGATGACTATGCAAGAGAAGCAAAGTTTAGGTTAGAAGTAGCATATAAAAGGGCTCAACAACTACTAGATAAGAATAAAATTAAGCAGAAACTAAGTTATGATAAGGATATCGTAGATTACAAATTAAATATAGGAGATTTAGTTTTAATTAGAAACGAAATAGGACATAAACTAGATACACAATATAAAGAACCATATAAAATTAAGAAAATAGATTTAAGAAATAATGTAACTATAGTTGATAAGAAAACAAACAAAGAACAAATAGTTCATAAAAATAGACTTAAGTTATATCATAACTAAAATAAAATAATAAAAATATATTTAAAATTATTTGTAAAAGAATGTCCATAAAACGTCCCGTTGTATGAACATTCTTGGGAAAAATGGAGGTGTAGCATGAATGCACTCTTTGCAAGGCATGACTATAAATTAATAAAAGAATCTCAAGTGTCACATCAGGTAAAATACATATGGACAACAGACATCACTTGACACCTCGTGCCGCTGCACTTGGAATGTGTGTTTGCTGTATTCATTATTTGTTTGAGTCTTGGTCACTGCCACTGTACTAAGTATTTGCATGCCTAATGCTCGCCTCATATTTCGTCTGTGGGAAACAAATTTATTTTGTTTTCCCGCTAAACTAATTTTAAGTAATTATAGGAAACTAAGTGTAAGCAATATTTAAATTATGTATATAGTTAAGTGGGTTAATCTTTCTTCTCAAAGCTGAAATAAAAGGAGAAGATTTTCCCAAATAGCATTAAGAATTAAAATAGACACTGGAGCGACAATATCGTTGCTCCATAAGCTAATTCAAATAAAAATACTAAAAGGCTGATGCGACAACTAAAAAGTCGCTCGCCAATTAGAAAATAATCAAAAGACGTATCACTTTATTACAGGCCAAATAAGGACTTGGCATGCATGGCCACTATATAGGAATTGATTATTGGACTGTATTCTATTAAATAAAACAGCTGTCATAGCTGAATTAAGATTCAATTTAATAGAATACAGTCCAATAATCAATTCCTATATAGTGGCCATGCATGCCAACTCCTTATTTGGCCACATTGGCCAAAATCCCTCCAAGAACTTCATACACTCGAACAAAATTGAACTCTGTAAAAATTATGTATTTTTTATTATACATAAAAAATACAGCAAGTGACCGCACAAACGAGTAAAACCAAACCGTTAGATATTTTTCTAGTCAGTATCCAAGGAATACTCCGAAAAATTAATATTAATAAAGAACCCTGACAAAGTACTAATTATTGGAATAAGTCAACATTACCAAATTAAGAAATAAATTATAGAAGTCAAAAGTTTTGGCTTAAAGATTGCCGACCACATTGTAATAACGAAGTTATTCAATAAAAATAGATATATATCATGTATTGAGAAAAAAATTAATATAAATTCTAAAATACATTGGATATATTAAATTGGTGACGCACGGGAGATCACCCAACCAAAAAAGGTATATTGAACCAAGGGTGAACCCGGCGAAGCGGATATATTGCCCGTCATAATTTGCTCAATTCCGGGCCTAAAACCAATGCAACCTGCCACTTTCCCGTGGCGTCCTTATGCCATGCATTCGCTGCACTTTGTCGCTAAACGAAATATGCTTTGCGGCATCGTAAATAGAGCGTATGCGTAAGACAGTAGCCATCTGGAGCTGGCAGCTTCAATTTAACGACAGGCTGATCGCTCACATAGCTGACCTCGCAGCATACGTCTATTACGGCTCTCAGCGAAACTTCACGACTTCCCACCTGCAACTTAACCTGCACCGTAGCACAGTGGACCATTTCGCGAGAAGGCGGCCAAAACTCATTTTTTTACTATCACCAATTGTAACATGCAATAGTTCGTTTGAAAGTATACTCTTGTATACCTCGGGAATCAAAAAATTGAAACTATATTTTAACTACATCACGGTGAACAGGGTGATTCAAAATTGGCATTTTCATAATTTTGCTGAAATTAGAAATTTCTTAATAAGTTTTTAATTTTTAAACATCTATAACTTTTTTGTTTTAAAAGATTTCTAAACAAAATAAACTTTGTATAATTTCTTGTTAGCTAAGCTTGTAGCGAAAAAAATTTTTAAGACTTTTTGAAATTAATTGAAACAATTTAATTTAAACCTTAAATTTTCCTAAATACTCCCACTTAATAGAGCATAATTTCTAAAGTTCGTAAAAGTTCGTTTAGGGACTAATACTATCTTATAGACTGAACTCTCCTCTACACTTCTATACCCCATTGTATACTCGACACGATTCGACCGTGAGCACCAGAGCAATTTTTCTGACGCAAGGTCAAATATTTTTAGAGTAAAAAATGTATATCCTGTTGTGCTTAATTTTGTATTATAATTTTATCAGATGGTTTTTATGCAAAACGGATTTCAGATGGAAATGTATTTTGGTTTTTAATATAATTTACTCTTATTATAAAGGTATAAAAAAGTTTTTTTGGATTCGCTTGGGCATAATGAATATGTTGATATTCAGAACTGCCTCTAATAAAGAACATATTTTAACAAATTATGGCAAAAACCATTGACTTATGACAAGCGCTGTTGCAGGTATAAGTCCTGCAATAGCCATTAAACCATAAAACCCATTAAAATTTAAAAGGAAAACTCCTGGAAAAACGATACTTCAAGGATGCATGGGTACACGTCTATTGTTTGTGCTCTGGTATTCGGTTCCTTAATATGTGCGCGTGTGTACGTGTTCGTTTCTTGATTGTGAAATTATCTAAAAATTAGTATAAGGAATTGAGGAAACGGACCAATGAAAAGAATTCTGGGATTTTCCCAGAGAATAGGGATTTAGTCTCAGTCAAAAAAGAATGTTTACCTCTACAAACTGATATAACTGTCACTTCCACTTCAGCAGAAATGAAATTGCAAGATCTTATTGATCACACTGCCGAACGGTTGTTAAATACTCTTGATGCTGATCGCTTGAAAAAACTGGAAAATGTCAGCATTTCTTTCATTTCTAAATGGGGATGTGATGGGTCCTCTGTTCAAAGACAATACAAGCAATGTAACGCCGAATCAGATGCTGACTTATTTATGGTATCTTTCGTTCCATTTCTCTTAACAAAAAGTTCAACCTGCTGTGTTTACAGTTGATGACCAGGAAATCGAAGTAAATTTTAAATGTGTCTTACAATGATTGATGGAAAAGTTGCACAATCTTTGACTGATACAAACGCATCGTAAAGCTGCGTTATATGCCAAAAGACATCAAGTCAATTAAGTCATCCCATTCCAGAAAATTATAGTTTTAAGGCAGCATACGAATTTGTATTGTCCCCTCCTTATGCGAGAATAAGTTTTATGAAACATAGAAGGAAACACAAATGATGGAAATACTGCAAGGAGATTTTTTTCAGATCCGGAAACTGCAGCATGTATCATAGGTGTAGATTTGGAACTAATAATACGATTCAACAATATATTACAATTTCTAGCATACATCAGAAAGATAAATGCAAAAAAATTTGGAGAATACGCAAAAAAAAAATTGCTATACTTTATAGTGAAAAATATTCATGGAGGTCTATGTCATCAACTGTCCATAAAATTGTGTACCATGGGGAGCAAATAATTAAACACAAATCTTTAATAGGAGATCTATCTGAAGAAGCGCGAGAAAAAGAAATAAAGACTACAGATTTTTTCGCGGGAATAACACAAGAAAAATTTCCAGAAGTTGTACTAATGAAGATCTGATTATTTATCTTTATTATGCCTATCAGATCCCTATATGTCCAATATTCGGCAAAAATGGAAAACCAACTCTATTGAATTAGATATAGAAACTAAACTACTTCTAGAAGATCAAAATCAAGGCTACTTAGCGAATATATTTACTCAAATTATTTTTTAAATTATTATATTGGAAATAAATCGTTATTTTTATTGTTTTTAGATTTCAAACATACACCGCGTATCGAAATTCCAATCCGTTCAGAAGTTACATATTTTTGAACGCCTTCTCGCGAAATGGTCCACTGTGCGTCGAGGAGAATGAAACCACCTGGCGGAGTGGCAACGGCGCTATACTAGCCGTCCGCTCTCAACGGCATAAGCTTCGCTGAGTTTTTTTTTTCTTTGTTAGGGGGAGCTTGTCCTTTGGTTTCGGAGAACTTGTTTCAGTCGGCTTTGGGAAGTGTATTAACGTGTGATGATCGCCCTGACATTTGCTACATTTCGGTACGCTGCCGCTGTCTTTCGCCTTATGGTTGCTGGCCAAGCATTTCGAGCAGTGACCCCTAATCAATAAGTGCCTTAATTTATTTTCATGGACCAACCGCCCGAAACGGAGGCAAGCTGCCAGGGGATGCCAGGAAACAATGGAAGTTAATAAATTTGGTGATTGGTCGCTTCACAATGCGACGCGAATATGGGAATCCCTAAATATGTTTTTATTACTCTACCTAATTTCCACGAAGCAGGAGAAAGCTATTCACGACGAATAGTAACTAAGTCGTCTAATAGTATATCCCTTTCAGGAAACTTCCATTTATAGCGTTTATGTAAATTTTGCAAATATTCTTCTTTCCATCGCCGAAAGAAATCTTGAAAAATACTTTAATTCTACGATATCTATTTACAATGCTGTCATGAGTTTCCAAAATAGGTGGTTCCAATATTGGAGAGCCTATTAAAAAATGACCTGGCGTAAGCGGTACAGGTTCCTTAAGATTGTCCGATATGGGGCACAAGGGACGAGAACTGAGGCACGCTTCCATTCTTGCTAATATGGTAGATAGTTCCTCAAATGTATACTTCAAGTTCTGAGCTTCTTTTCGAAAATGTATTTTAAAGCTTTTAACTGCAGCCTCCCATAGTCCACCCATATGAGGTGCACCAGCAGGGATAAAACGCCATGTAAGATCTTTTAGTCCAACAGTAAAACACATTCGGGCTTTACATTCAGACAAAAATGTACGAAAGTCCCTTTCAATATCTCTAGATGATCCAACAAAATTTGTACCATTATCAGAAAATGTAGTATGAGAACAACCACGTTTAGCAATGAAACGATGAAAAGCAGCCAAAAATGCATCCGTTGATAAGTCAGTTGTGGCCTCTAAGTTTACTTCTTTAGTAGAATAACAAACGAAAATCCACCCATATGTTTTCGTTATCTTACAAACGCGGCCAGTAAAACTGTTCATATCAAACGAAAAAAAAGAAAGATCGATTTAAAACCGTTCTTTTTGGGGGCAGAGCCGCCATAATTTGAGTGCAAGAGCGTTTTCGGTCTAATATACAACGTTTGCACCGTTTTATTATAGTATGCACCGAAACTTTCAAACGAGGAACCCAATATTCAATGCGAATAATTCTCAGCATTAATTGATTCCGCCATGAATGGAAAGTATATGCACGAATTCTGTTATCGGAAGCGTAAAACGACAAGAATACGAAAATGGATTAAGGGATTGCACTGAACTTTTAGAAGAAACTTAATTGCAAAAATTTATATCCTTCAGCAAAACTAACCTTTTGTGCCGAAATCGCTAAACGTAATTTAACTTTAATTTAGCTGTCGAAGTAAATGTGATCTCACCCTTATGTGAAGGATGTCTCATACAAAAGAACCGCAACATATAGGCCACCACACCTAAAAAACCGTGCATGAGTTTTCACAGCTCCAGCCTCTGTCTCTGTGTCCATGGATGACATATTACTCAGTTGCCAATCGCACTTATTCTTTCGCATCCATGTAAGTCCGTACCACCAGAGGTCACTTTAGGACAATCCCGACGAGGAAACTCCTCTGCTCGCTAAATCCGCTGGATTTTCTTCCGATCGAACGTGGTACCAATTATAAGTTTTGACATTCTCTTGAATCCGACAGACTCTATTGGCTACAAAAGTGGTCCAGCTACTAGGAGTCTTCTTTAACCAGCAAAAAACAATGGTAGGGTCCGTACAGCAATAGACGGAATATAAACTTCTCTGACAATAGTTTTTAAAAGTTCAGAAGCCAACTCTGGGTCACAAAGTTCTGAACGAGGTAAGGGCGACTTTGCTTTTTCTGAGGAGCCGGAGAAAACATGAAGTTCAGCAGAAGTATTAGGCGCATATTGTACCCATCTTGGTATTTGTACATTATTTACTTCCGTGTAAGACCTTACGAATTTCCTCCAGTCATTTTCCGTTTATGAATGTAATATATCATCCCAATCAATGTTGTCACGCCATATTGCCTACATAATTATTTTTGCAATAATAATGACAGGACCTAGCCAACCTATGGGATCAAACAATTTAACTATTGCAGACAAGACCTCTCTTCTGGAACAACGTAACCACTATATAATATGCTCCACTTTAAAGTAAAATGAATCCAACTGAGCATTCCAGTGAATAATTTAAGTTTTAGAGCTACTGGATTCAACAAATGTTAAAAGCTTCGAATCTATTAAATACTCTGACGGAAGATCATTCAAAATTTCAATAGCATAAGAAGTCCATTTTCTAATCTCAAATTTTGCTGACGATAAAATATTTCGAAGATGATCCCTAGCCATCAGAGCAGATGAAATATCAAGAGCACCAGTTAGTACGTCGTCAACATACGCCGAAAAATATTTGCCGCAAGAGGATATTGATTTTCTGAATCATCTCCTAATTGTAAAAGTGTCCGTATCGCCAGATAGGGAGCAGAATTTACACCAAATGTTACAGTCTGTAACTCATACGTTTTGACCTTCTCCATCGGAGAAGATCGGGATAGTATACGTTGATACGGAGTATCAGCAGGGTCAAGACAAATTTGTCTATACATTTGCGTAATGTCGCAATTAAACACATATCGCAAGAGCCTCCAACGTAGAATTAAAAGCTCCAAATTAGATTGCAATGTGGGGCCTACAATGTCTTATCTGATGCATTAAATACGACATGCAGTTTTCCTGTCAGGTTTAACTACAGGATGATGAGGAAGATAACATGAAACCACGCAAGAAGTATTTTCTAACACAAATCTCACATGGTCTGAAAGATTATATTCATTAACCACAATATCATATAATGTTTTGACTTCAGGTTTGCGCAGAAGAGAAGACTCGTTTCTCAAGAATTGTGCCATGACATTCTGTTTTAAAAAGCCCAAATTGATTGATTGAGGAACTTCTAGCTTATATGATAGCGTCACAACATATCGACCTGCGGAGTTGCGTCGCGTTGTTCTCGCATAATTTTCCTCAAAACTTTTATCAAAGAGTGTTAAAACCTTGCGTTTTGGGGTTTCTTAAAATTCCTAAAACCTAAAAGATTTCTATTAATATTATTTTCCAGCTGTTACATATTAACACTAGCTACTACTTTTTCAATACAACCAATTTTTTTGGTATTCAGTGTTCGCTCAGAATTGTATACTACACATTATTGTCTTTTCTAATTAGAGAAACCGATTAGTCACGTAATTTTAATATTGAATAGAGTAATTTCATGAATTAAATCGAATCATATTATAAAAAACAAAATTCGTGTCAGAAGTAGGATGATGCATGTAGAACAGTTGAAGGTATTTACGGACTCACTCGCTGGTGCGATTAAACAAGCAGTTGTAGAGGCAACACAGCAATCAGTAGCCGCTTAACATAGTACTTCTAGCTCGTCCACCAATGGACGAAAAGTGCCACCATTTTTCGTGGCTGAATATAAAGCCACTGATGGAACGACAGTGCAAGATTATTTTAAACGGTTTGACTGGGCACTAGAGTTGAGCAAAATTCAATCAGAAGAATTCGGCACGTACGCACGTGTTCATATGGAGAGTGAATTAAATCACGCATTAAAGATCCTAATTGCCCAAAGGTCTCTAGGTCTCTGAATCACTGTGTTATTGGGAAGTAAAGAAGATCCTGATAAACCACTTCGATGTTAAGAAAAGCGAATACGCCGAAAGTATAAAATTTCGTAAAGTGCAAGAAAAGAGATATGAAACCGTAGCCAGTTACGTATTATGCCTTATATGACCTGCTAGCTCATGTGAGTATGAGGAATTTTTAAATCGGATGTTGACTGAACAACGGCTGTATGGGTTAAATTCAAGAAGGATATGTTATGAGATAATATCAAAGAAAACTGAGAACTTCACAGATGCTTATGGGATTGCCCAACAATAGAACTAACTCACCAGACAACAGTGGAAATGAAGGATGATTTACAATTTCAAGCACAACAAGAACTACATAAACTCGGGTACTCACCAGTACAACTGAAACTACACAGGAATCACCCTACAGAGGGACGAAATAATGCTGATCAACTATGCGTTGGCTGTGAAGGCAAGCATATGCGAAGCCAATGTAAGTTTAGACAGGCTAAGTGCTTTAAATGTGGTAAAATGGGCCACATTTTCAAAGTCTGCATAAGTACCGCAGCACAAATAATGGAGCAAAGTGACCAGTATGAGGAAATGGTGACGCAGTACATAGGCTGAATCAAGTAAACAATAAAAACAACTGATAAAAAGGTAATATCCGTGAATGTCAATGGATATATACTGAAAATGCAATTGGATACGAATTGGATGAAAATTTTACGATCGTACTACTCAGGACATAAAATTAAGTGTTTGGGCCACATACTGATGGATGCTACCGTAGGGGAAAATTCCTGTAAACTGTATTTGTATGTAGTTGATGGTAACCTAGATACACTAGATACACTGCATCAAAAATATTAATACATCTCCGCCTGAGATGAGTCCTGGTAGGTACCAGCAGCTTGAAAAGTTACTTCAAGAATTTAACTGCTTATTTAGCAGTAAACCCGGAAAGTTAGTTGGTCCTTCAGCAAAAGTGCACTTGAGACCCGATGCAACACCCATTTTCGCAAAGGCGAGGGAAATTCCTCTGGCCGTGAAAGAGGCACACATAGCTGAAATAAACAACAAAGTAGCCACTGGCTTATACCAAAAGGTCGACTACTCCGAGTGGGCGTCTAGGACACATGTCGTGACAAAGAAAAATGGTAGTATTAGGATTACAGGCAATTATAAATCTACAGTTAATTTCCGTATCATAATCGACGAATACCCATACCCAAAGTCGAAGACTTGCTTAATAATATGAAACATTCAACTATATTTTGTCATTTGTATATTACCGTCGCTTACTCACATCTCCCTATTGATGATGAATTTGCACACATTCCAACCTTTAACACTCCAACTCATGGTATTATCCGGCCTACTAGAGCCATATACGTGGCAGCGAATATACCGGCGGTATATTATGATTTCTTCTCTGAGACTGGTTTCAAAAAAGCTAATGAGTCAACGTATTCGTTTAAACCGTTCAAAATGTGTATTTGCTACACCGTCAGTAGAGTTCTTGGGGCAACGAATAGACAGACATGGGATACATAAGTCTGATCAACACGTCGAAGCTGTCAAAAACGCACAAAAACCATCGACGCCAGAGGAATTACAATTGCAATAACGCATTCATACCCAACTTAGCCACAAGAGAGAGACCAATAAGAAATATGCTACTGGAAAAGAATTTAAAATGGACTGAAGATAGCGAAAGAGCGTACAATGATATAAAATCAGCTCTTACTTCCCCTCAAGTTTTGACAACATACAACCTTAAATTACCTTTGATTTTGGCAACTGATGCAACAAATGTGGCCTCGGAGTAGTCTTTTCACATTAAATGCCGGACGGTTTAGAACGACCAATCGCATACGCGAGCAGAGCATTAATTAAAACGGAAATGAGTTATCCACAAATCGATACGGAAGTACTCGCCATTATATGGGCGGTTTTTAAATACCTGTAATTTTTTTAAATACCTGTATGCAAGACAATTCACACTCATAACAGATCATAAACCATTTGCTCAAATTCTACACCCGGCAAAGTTCTTGACAATACTCTGCATTAGCCTCATGGCAAATTACGCTAACTTTTTAAGTAATTTTAACTACAATGTGATGTACAAGCCGAGTGGATGACATGCAAACGCGGATTTTTGTTCCCGGATTTTTGTTCCCGTGATGTTAGTAAACACTGTGTGCGATGAATGTGACGAATATATTGTGCACCAAATCGGTCAGCTGCCGTAAGGGCCGAAGAAAGATTGTACAAATTTTAGAAATGGGCAAAGATTTGAAAAAGGCTGTGCACAAGAACAAAATTACAAGATAACAGCAGGCTGTTTTAGCTATGACCACAGACCCTTAGAAAAAAAGTAATCGACGATTTGCACGCAGGAATGAAAGGCATGGCTCGTTCCTTTGTTTATTGGCGTGGAATAGACGAAGACATTGAAGATTGTGCCAAAGTGTGTAATGACTGTGCTATGCAGGCCAGTGTACTACAGAAATATACCGAACACCACTGGACCTACCCTAAGGCGCCTTTGGAACGAATCCACATCGATTACGCGGGCCCATTTTTAGGACTTATGTTTTTGGTCCTAACTGACGCGTATAGCAAATGGATCAAAGCTAAGATCACATCATCTACTACGGCAACAGCTACAATTTATTTATTGGACGAACTATTGGATGGCGTGCCTACTACAGTCGTGTCTGACAACGGTACAAATTTTTTGAATCCCGCTCAAGATTAATTGCAGATATATATCAGCCCCAATAATATATCCACCGGTCTTGATTGATAAAAATGAGGGTCGGGCAACTGTAAAGTTGAAAACTTATTACGAAGACTTCAACCGATTAAGAAAAATGGCAATGCACCGGAAATGTTTGGTAATACAAAGGGCATTGTTTCCAAGAGAAGAGTCTTTAAACGAACTAATTTTTAAAGGACAAACTTTTGTAGCTCGAGCAGAAATTGTTTGGTTAATACCTGAAACTTCAACATTCGTCGAATGTGTAATTAGTTTCAAATAATTTTTTAATTTTTCAGAAATAAAGGACGTTTCTGAAGCCGGGTCAATAAGAACGCGCGCGGGGTACGCCATACTCTGATGAATAATATTTACCACAGCTTTTCTCAAAAGCTCTTTACGGTTTTGAGTAACATGGAAAACTTGTCGATTTGATGGCAAGCCCGTAGAGGTAGATGGTAGAAAAGAATTTGCATTATTATATTGCGAACTAGCAGGGTGAATTGTTGAATTATCCCGCTCTGCTATGTCTAATGAACCTTCAGTAGTAATCAGCTCACGATGCATCAAAGAATGATGCCTTTCATTATACCTCGTGCAATTAAAAGCACTTTTACAATTTTTTGCTTCATGTTCCCAAGAACCTCTCCAAAATTGAAAGATTCTTAAATCGTTTACATGTCCTCAAGAAAAGACACAATAAGTTACATTGGAACTTGAATTCACTACATGAACTTTGGTTTTCTGCACTGAAGGTTTCCCTACCGATGAGTCTTTAAGATCGCGGACACATTCTAAAGTTTGAATCCTTTCTGTCATAAAAGCGTTAAAATCTTTCCATTTACACAATTCGGATTTTTCCTTAACACTATGTTCCCATAAACTAATAAAGGACGTGGGCAAACGTTGAATATACATAAAAATCAGGATTGGATCCAGACTTTCGGTCGAAACTTTATATATTGCAAGCGAAATCAAACAATTATTGACACCTCGTTGCAAAATTTTGAAATCATCACTAGATTCTTTGTCAAATGAAGGAAGCCTGTACAAAATTTTCAATTAATTATTCACAAGCATACGAGGATTCTCATGTGCGTCTTTTTAATTTTGCCAAGTATATCAAACCCCTCATTACTAAGCGGATATTTTGATACAATTTCTTTTGCCTCGCCGGCAGTTTTCCGTAACAAATGACAAAACCGCTCTATATTACTCAAACGCGAACTATTTATATATAAGGCAGTGAAAACGTGCCGAAAAGCTGGCCATGAAACATAATCACCTTCAAATGTGTTCACATCACACGGAGGAAAGGTCAGAACTATTCACGTTACAATTTTTTGTCATTGAATCATTTCCTTTCGGTATTTACTTCTCACTTTCTCATTAATTATAGATAAACAATTTATGTAAGCTGCGTAAGAAGCGTCATATTTAGCCCTTGTGATTGCAATGTCAGTAGGATCTGTCTTTGAACTATTATCGAAATCATCCAGACAGTCCTCATAAACTACTGCTTCGAATTTAATCAATGTATACAGGGATAAATATCTTTAAAATTGACGTCATTATACCTTGTGATACAAATTTACTTTTTACACTTTATTTTATATATATATATATATATATATATATATATATATTAATATATATATATTCGTATATATATATATATATATATATATATATATATATAAATTCGTGGCTATTGATTCAACAAATCTAGATTGAACTCAATAAAATTTTATTTTATTGAAATTTTTTCACACAAGTTCAACACAAAATCTATTTCGACCAATTTGACCGACTATAAAGTTCTAAATTCTACAAGTAAAAAAATGAAATAAAGAATCAAAAAAAATTATGTGTTTTATATATAAAAATTGGTGTAATATATTACACCAACACTTTATTAAGTATTTGTTTAGAAATTCACCGATAATAAGTAATTGAATATTAAAATTATTCTACGACCCCGTCCGTCTACATAAACAATACGCACGATTGATTTTGTTATTATGTGATATATTGATCACGAAAATAAATCAAAGCAAAAGTCACAATTATTTTAAGGACAATTGAAAACCAGATGGAGTTTTCAACACAAATATGTCTGCCTTGTAATAATTAATATTGCAAAGCGATCAACCACTATATATCAAAACAACAACAATTGCTTCCTTCTTTTTCTTTACACTTAGTTTTCTTTTGTATATATTTTAAATTTTTCACTTTTTAAACAAGATTACGCACGTTTTATTTTACAGTGAAATATAAATATATGTATATAAATGGAGTGATGAGTTTCTCTGGGATTGGAGAAGATCTTTGTAAAAGAAAGAACAGAAGATAAGCACCCTTAAAATAATATATTTATCCTCCAATATCGGGCTCGAATGGACAAAATGTTTGCGTGTAAAGAAGGAAGTTAAATAAAAAGTAATTGTTATTAATGTTTTCACATTAAAGATATGTTCATTTATTTTTACCTTTTATAAATTTGTTTATGGTTTTGGTAGTATGTGTCACTTTCGTAAAGGCTTACAAACAAGTAAGATATTATACATAAAATATACAGCAAATGACCGTACAAAATAGTAAAACCAAGGCGTTAGATATTTTACTAGTCAGAACCCAAGGAATAATCCGAAAAATCAGGAATGATTTAATAAAAGAGCATATTTGGACCCTGACAATATACTAAATATTGGAATAAGTTAACATGACCAAATTAAGAAATAAATTATAGAAGTCAAACGTTTTGGCTTAAACACCCTCGATTAATCACTTTGAAATTTTCTTAATAACATTTTGGGAAAAAAGAATCAGCACGAAAATAAAATTCAAGAGTTTTGAACGACAATTCCCAAAAAAGTACTAATTTCAAAACACAGAAATTACTTGATATGAATTTGAGCTCCATAAAGAAAATAAACAGTTGGAAGACCACTTTTCAACTAAGAGTTTTTAAGTCAAAGCGAGTACTGCACATTCGCCAAAATACTGCAATAAAAATTACTTTCGACACTCTCTTCCTTTTCCAATTTTCTTACAATATCGAACTTGTAATATGCTATTAACACATCATACGATGAATCGCTATTTCAGCTTTAAAAGCTCTTGTGGAAACTATTGGGGTTTTCACACTGTGTGCTATTTAGTCATAATGTCATAAAGTCATAATATTTTAGACCTGTTTAAAAATGTTGCTGTTGTGATGCATATAAAAAAAGTTATTTAAATAATAGCACTCTTTCAGGTATGTTTTTTAAGGTCATAAAATAGCTCTAGAGATCTGAGTCGAATAGCTGGAAATCTTTAAGCGAGACGGCGCGCCTTAACATATTCAGCCGTTCGACTCAGATTTCTAAAGGTATTGTAGGACAAAACAAAAACATACTTGAAAGAGTGCAATTATTTTATAAAACAACAACAACTTTTTTAAACTGGTCTAATATATTCACCGTTATTGTGTTTGGCGTATTCGCCTTCAAAATTCGATAATTTGTAATACATTAAAGACAAGAAGCAAAAGTTTTCTTTAATCTATTACAATATGTCGAATCTTAAGGCGACTACGCTAAACACGATAAGGGTAATAATGACTCTATGATAATAAGACTAAATAGCACACAGTGTGAATACCTTAATTGATATATTGCACACATTCGCAATTACAAATAACGCTCACAAATCCAACCACAAAGAGGTCTTGTTGTACATTAGATCGCGACATCAATCTAAACAAACAATGGTTGAGCGACAGTCATCTGACGTAACGATGTCACCTTATAATCCTTATATTACATCATACATTTGCGGAACTAATAAAAGATAAACAAAAATGAATTATACATACATATGAACATATATGTAATCTAATTTATTTTGTACTTGTAAAATTTTTATTTACATACTTCAAAACTTTTATATATGCCTACCCAGTTGCCCCGTCTGGTGTCGACGACATATGTTCGGAATTACAACAAATAAATTTGTATACAACTTTTTAACTTGAACGCAAAACAAAAAATTTCAAATTAACTAAAGCTATGTAAAGCATTGGCAGGTCTAACAATATTGTAAGCAAAATGTTCAGAAAATGTCTAACAACCATCTAAACATAAAATTTTTGTCTTGCAACGTTGTCAGAAAAAGCATTGTGGCTACATTGGAAGACAAAAAAATTGTTACAGCCATCCCTAAATAAGGGCACAAAGCGCAACGTAATTTAGCGCTTAGTTTTTACCAAAGATTATGTATATAAGATAGTGCATGACAAGCAAGAAACAATTTAGATGCGGGTCCCAATATTACGACCCGCATCAAACATATTCGTCAAACATATTTCATCTTGTCTTGTGTAGTTATTTGTTCGAATAACACAAAAAATTGGATGGTTTGCCTAGAGTATTCAACAATGAAACTTGTGAGGCGGAATGTGTTATTATTTGTAGCAGAAAATTGTTATTGTTCATGTATTTTTGTGTTGCATTGAAAACATCCATGTCCGAAGCGAAAAACAGTACTGCATAAATTAATGTAGGGTAAATAATACTTGTGTTGTTGTTGGATAAACAAAAATGTACCTATCAGCACCGATGCGATGATGCCATATGTTATTATTATATACCTATAATAATATCATATACAAATTTTTTGTATTTATATATACATAAATATATATATATATATATATATATATATATATATGTATATATATATATATACATATATATATATATATATTTTATATATATATATATATATATATATATATATATGTATGTATATATATATATATATATATATATATATAAATATATATATGTATATATATATATATATATATATATATATATAAATATATATATATATATATATATATATATATATAAATATATATATATATATATATATATATATATACATATGTATATATATATATATATATATATATATATATATATATATACATATATATATATACATATGTATATATATATATATATATATATATATATATATATATTTATATATATATATATATATATATATATATATATATATGTATATATCTTTATATCTTTATATACATATACATTATTTGTTGAAAAATTAAGCATCAAAAAATTATTTTATTGGTGCAGGTGATTCGTTTGGCATTAGTAAATTACAAAATTACCGCCAAAATTCTTTATAGATGGCGGAGCTTTTATTCAATGATTTTTTTTAATGGATTTGTGAATCTTTCAGGAATTGACCTGTTTTATTTTATATGAACTCATTTTGTCTTAAATCTAAATTGAATTGAAATATAAATTAATTCATGATATATCAAAAATTTTGAATGCATTCGCTTTGTTAAAATATAAGAATTGATTTTGTATTAGAAATAAGTTATTAAGGAATTCAAAGAAAACCATAGGAATTAGTTTTTTTTAATCATATAAAATGGTAACACGTAATAACCCTTTTTATAAATTATATTACGTCATTGTGCACTAAAGTTAAAACATTTAGGTTTTCTGTAAAATATAATATAAAAAGGATAAATTTATTTTGGTAAAATCAAGAGAGTTGGAGATTTTAATAAAAACATTTAAACTTTATAAAAAATGTTTATATAGAAAAAAAATTCAATTATTATTAGTAATATTATGTTTATTTTAATTTTTTGCATGTATTTATTTATTATTTTTTTTTTTTGTTGTATTCATTTTTTATTAGTTTTTTCTTAGAATTACTTTTGTATTTTTATTTATTTCAAAAAATCTGCACTTTTCTTTGCTTAGAACAATGTACCAATGGCCCAAAAGCAGTGCTTTCGAAGGATAGCAATAATTACTGTTTATAGTGGAAACAATCATCACTTAACCACTCTGGGGCTGAGCATTTGCACATGTCACTAATAAATTATTTTATATCATTTCGTTCAGGTTCAGTTTTAAACATAATATGATATATTAAAATATGTTTCTTACTTGCATCTCTTAGTTTGTCTGATGGAGCAACTAAATTTCCAAAACTTGACAGAGACGGGTAATTCTTAAAGAATACAAAAAGCTCGCTTGGAGTGGTTAAAATTTCATCCATGTTCCTAAGCTCATTATAGCATTTTTCACATTGCAATTTTGGAATAATTTTAAATGCAACATACTGAACGAAGCATTTCATGGAAAGCAATTATTAAAAATATCTTCTAAAAAGTAATCTGTATATACATATATCGTCGTCAAAATCATCACCAACCCTTTCATTAGAGCAAAGACTATAGATTTATAAAGATGTTGCACTGCCATACATTCTTCATACATTTTTGTGCCCATATAAATTTTCTTGGTGGATTTAGCCGCTAAATCCACTTGTGTATAGCAACTGAGAGAATTGAAATCAATGGAGAGTAAGAGCACAAAAATTTAATAAATTCTCAGCAAAAATAATTCATACGTATAAAGTTTATACAACAGTGGTTTTGTATTTGTATCAACATTGTTAAGTATGCTTCCCAACAAACACGAATGCTTGATTTGAAATCAGGGGTCAAATTACAGCACTCGTTATCGAACGAAATTACGAAATATTTCAATAGTTTATATGGAGATATTTTAAAATTTCGAATCGTATCGAATGCCGTAATTCACCCCCGGTACTAATAAGTAATTAAGGAAATCAAGCATCATATGTTAATGGTATAAAGAAACAGTTTACTTCAAAATTTTGTCGTAGTGTTTGCTGGGGTTTTCATATGCATAAGTTGATATGAGAAAATATTGGATGCGAAACCAATAAGATTAGCTTCGTTACCGCAGCGAACGCATATACATTTTGTTATTGTAAAAATTAAGGTAGGTTTATTCTCATCGGCTTTTAGACACTTTACTAATACTGAATTATTAGGTATATATTGGTCTTAGATATATTTAGATCAGAAAGAATATCTTGCATTAAATGTCGAATGGATATAATTAAACCTTCCCAAATTTTAACATGCCCATCAGAAATGTATATTCATACGAAAAACTTTGAAAATGAATCAGATTTTGGAAGTTTATGTTCACCCTCTGACTTATTTTTCGAAGTATCTAAAATTCACATAAAAGTGTTCGAAAAGGTATTTCTCGAGAACAGAGCAATAAAAAATATTAAACAAGTTATTATGGAACAGTGCGTAACATGCAGAAAAATTAATGTTACAACCACAGAATAGAAGTTCTAAATTTGCTTATACTTATATTACTAAGAAAACATTCCTCTTGGGAGACGTAAAAGTACAAACCATCCAATGCTGAAAAAGTTAAAATATTAAAACACTAACATGGACCTAATATGAAGTAAAAATTTTTATATAATACCTACATATGTATTTCTTTGATATTATTGGGTTTTTTTTAATATAATGTAAGTAGTGAAACACTGATATATACGTACATACGTATATGTGTATACCTACCTACTATTAAAAAGAGGATTATGAGTTCGGTGTGAATATACATATTTCGATTCATACAAAAACAAAATTGATATATTTGTCCTACAATAATAAATGTAGTCGTGTTGTTCTTCAATAGAGCTTGTTCATATAAATACATGGCACGTATGTAGAATATATTCAAATGTTTTTAAAAATATGTAGGCAAAAAAAAACCTAAAAACAAAAACAAAGTAAATACATACACACATAGCAAGCATAACAAAGTATGAATTTGTGTTTGAGTCTCAAACTTTGAGAATATTAATTGTTTCTTTGTTGGATTTGCTCAGAGAACTGAGAGTAATATTTCTTCTCCCTTGTTACTTATCCCCCTCATCTGTTAGAATTTTACAATTTTTGTTCTTTGAAATGTTCAAGTGCAACATCTTTATAAATCTATAGTCTTTGATTAGAGCCTATTTCAGTATGTTCACTTGAGGAATATATATATGAATATATATATATATATATATATATATATATATACACATATATATATATATATATATATATATATATATATGTACATATATATATATATATATATATATATATATATATATATATACATATACATATACATATACATATATATATATATTTTTTTTTTTTTGTGAACATACATATATCATAAGTATCAATTTAGTTAGTTAATCTAGTCTTGTTCAAATTCACAGTTACTGGAAAAACTTGAATGAGCAATTTTAGCAACTATAACTTTTGCCAAAAGAGTATTTAACCCGGCTACGGAAGGGTTGCTATTGTTGCCTTCCTTTTGCCACAGTACAGAAAATTTATTTTCTATCTTGTCCTGATTAAGAGATTTTGTCATGACATAATATAAATCACCCCCTTCTTTTAAAATGTCATTAATCAGTAAATAGACTGAATTAAGAGTGAGCTTCATACCATTTAAAAAAAAACGCTTTTTTGTGGTCAACGAATTCCACGTCATCCAGATTTTTTATAAATTTGTGAGGTTCATTGTTAACTTGAACTCCAGATCTGTAGCAGTTATCGCCATAAAGGGAACCACTATTGAGACAATCGCAAATCTTACCAATTTTTTCACAAACTGAGCTGTTGAAAGGGCCACTTCTTCGGAACAGATCTTACATTGTTTTAATAGCAGCTGTAACAGTTCTGCTAAAAAATTGAGTTGCGAATTTCATGCGAATTTTTTCAAATTATACTCCAACTCTTTTCTTATGATCATTTTGTCCATAACCAAAACCATTTACTTAGAATCTCTTTCGTCCAACTGTGCGCACTTTTGCTTTATGACCTCAAACGCATTATTCCTTAAAATATATATGTATGTATGTGAATAAGAAAATGAGCTTAACAATTGTTTGTATTAATGTAGGGTAAACGATATGTATTTTATTTGTGTAGAAACAAATTAATATCGACTTGGTCCGAAGTGTTTACACCTACATACATGCGCAATATCTGATGCAATTTTTGAGGACTAATTTCAACTACTTTCAATAAAATATCCATTGTATATAAATTCAAATTACTTTATTGGCAATAAAACATATTATAAAAAATTAGTTTCCTTTTCCAATTTACCTTTTGCTAATAATTTTTCTTTGTCAGCATATCGTTAGCACATTGCTATATCTTACAATATTGTAAGATCTGCCAATCGTGTGTACATAGCTTAACGGGAGCATTTAAAACATACATATATAGAAGTGAGTGAAGCAAGTTGTGAGGCAACATATAAAATAATAACGGGCCTTTTCACAATTTGTGATAAAATGTTATCACAAATTGTGACACTTTAACCGGCATTTAGCTGAAATCGTATTTCACAATGTATGATTAAACTTTAACTGACAGATGCTAAACGAAAAGTTGCTGTTATATATAACCGAACAAATTGTTCTAGTTAGTATATTAATTGTCACTTCAAAAAGACAACAAAATGAGCAAAAATTACAATCAGCACTTATTTTCTGTAATACTTATAATTCAAGTGGAGTAAAATCTAAAAAAATTGTACTTGAACGTCGAAATAATTTATCTTTATCTAGCGAAGAATTTAGAAAAAGATTTAGGTTATCAAAATCTGCAGTAAAGTTTATTGTCAAAGTCATAGGCAATTATATAAAGTCCACAACAAGCAGGTAAGTTCCTTCGTTATATCAATATCTGACATGGTTAATACATTTTTAATAATGTTCTTTTAATTAAAAGAAATCATGCTCTGCAACCCAAATGATGTTTTTGGCCCTGAGATTTTACGCCACAGGCAGCTTTCTATTAGTTGTAGGAGATTATTATGGTGTCTCAATAACGACTGCTTGTCGTGTTGTCTGAGGCAATCGCTACACTATCAAAAAATTTTTTAAATATTCCGCATTCTAAGGAGCAAATGAGAAAAATAGTCCCACAGTTTCAGTTCAAGTGACGAAAAAGAAATTAGTTCCGATGGATTTTCAAAAACGCAATGTAATCTTATGTAACTATACATGCAGTAATAAAAATTAATATAAATAAAATAAATGAAAAAGTCCTTTTAAGAACTTTAGATATTTCTGAGAGAAGTGTTCACAATTTGAATTTAGAAAATCGGACAACATTTAAGAAATCAGATTTTCCTAAAAACCTGAAGCCCGCCTTTTTTACAAAGAATTAAACTAGAATTCATACATTTAAGTCTTTCATTACACTATTTTTCGTAAACACAAAATTCAAATGTTGCCATGTTAAATACAGATTTCAGTGGTTAAGTAACTAACTGATGGTGAAAAGCAAATAATTAACCATCGGTTAAAAAGTATCAATTAGTTAAAGTTAATTTAATCATACATTGTGAAAAGGGCCGTAAGGCGGTTTTTTTATTTTTATTTTTCTCAATTAATAAATATTGTTGACCACAATCAGCTTGCATATTTAGGTATTGGAAGAAGACTAGGGAACGATTTGCTGAAAGTTTTATGTTAATTTGATATTAAAACGAATAGTATTTCCAATTTTTCGCACCGTTAACCCAGGTAAATACTATAATTTTGGATTAAAAAATCAAGTTTAAATTATTAGAAAAAATGGACTATGATATTGACTCTGTTATATTAGATATAGGAATAGACAGTCTCCCATTATTAAAAAATAGCTCAGTCCAACTATGGTCAATTTTAGGGAGAATTGTTAATTTTAAAACAAAATTAGAATTTTTTGTGGAGGTAAGAAACCACTGAACATCAAGAAAAAAAGGAAAAATACTTCTGTTGATATTAGGGCATACATATGCGATGCCACTCCACGAGCCTTCGTTACAGGCTGTATAGGTCACAACGCAAAATACGAAAAAGAGTAAAAAATGTGACTGTATACTCCGATATACCAGTTGTACGCCGGACAGATAATATGTTTAAAAATAGAACATGTCTCGAGAATCATTCAGTGATGTTCCGCAACAGGCCGTTGAATTTAGAAATTGCTGGAGTCAACATGGTGACACAATTCCCACTAGACCCTATGCATTTGATAAATTTGGGGTCACAAAAAAAATTCTCAGGCTATTGGTAAAAAAATGACGTCCGCAAATAAAATTAATATGACTAATTATTTCCTGTCTATTATTGGCATCACTTTCAAAGAGTTTGGACGAATCCCTCGAGTAATAGATCAGTTGAAGAGATGGAAGGCGACGGAGTGTCGCCAATTTTCACTTTATACATGAATTATAGTTTTGAAAGATGTGGTAAATGATGATACTTATTATCATATATTTCATATGCATTGTGCATATAGACTTCTTTGTGCCCCA
Organism: Linnaemya vulpina; assembly: GCA_963675445.1. Classification (NCBI taxonomy): domain Eukaryota; kingdom Metazoa; phylum Arthropoda; class Insecta; order Diptera; family Tachinidae; genus Linnaemya; species Linnaemya vulpina. The sequence goes on along the minus strand of OY776279.1, from coordinate 40,668,444 downwards.
TATAGTTACAAAAATAACTTAGATGCAACTAAAATCTTACTAAAAGACTTTGTGGCGCCTTTTGCCTATATTTACGAAGAAAACTCTTTCTTAGAAAGTACATAACTTGCTGCATATTTGTGAATGCGTGGATATGGGGATAATTACCGGCACTACTGCTTACGACTTTGAAAACTTTAAGAAGCCCAATAAAATTTTACAACAGTTAAAAAGTATTTTTGAAGAAAAGTCAATAGAAATCAAAACTAGTGAAATTGCATGCAATAGGAGAAAGGGAATGGTTTTGCAAATAAACGGCTCAAGTTGCTTCTTAAGCTATTGCTCACCAAACAATATTAGTTTATGGAAAGAAGTTAATAATGTGGAAATGGGAGCGGTTGTGAAAATTCCATTTATTAAAAATAATGAGTTTTATTATGTGGATATTTCCCATCCAGAAAACTTTTACATTTTGCCTATTCCATCAAAACAATTAGGAATTTCGATAGTTGCCAATTTGGATATCGAAATTGAATTCAAACTAAATATAAATAATATAAAATACAAAATGATGTACCAATCTTGCATAACTGTATTTGATTAAAATTATAAGATTTATTAATCAATAGATTTGTTTAAGTTTTTAGGTTATTCAATATTAATATATATATTTATTTCGATATTTCGCTAGCCTTCGGTTAGCTTCTTCAGGAAATTATTTTATATTGTCAAAAAATTTTTCTTTTCAATTATATAAATACATACAAATTTTTTAACAACACAAATCAAAAATTTTTTTATATATTAAAAATACTAACTCTAAAATGTATAAAAAGTAGAAATTAGTTTAAAACATACTAACTACAAAATTCATAAATATTATAAATATTATTTATATATTACAATATAATTAAAACTATGTGTATGTGTTAACAAGCAATTCTTTTAATGTTTTTTAATTGATATTAATATAGAAAATTTTTTAACATAATACAAGATTAACTATGATCAATATGATCTTAATATATAGTATCTTAACACATGCATAAAGGGCAACAATTAAACATAATAATCATTATTAATTTTTAATTGCAAACATGCATGCATATGTAAAAATATTATATATGTATTGTGTGAATAAAATAACATAAACAATTAATTATAATAACTTAATTTCTATGAATTAAATATCTATAATTCTGAGCTAAATTATCAGTATCTATTTTAAAGTTTATTCTTTCTCTAACAGGTACATTAATAATTTCTAACATTTCTAACAGAAGTGTTCGTTTATAATTGTTTTCTGTTCTTAAAACTGATGCATTTTCAAAGTCTGGATAGATGGATTAATGTTTCTATACTTTTGATTACTCTTATGTCCTGCTATTCTGGTTTTAAATTTATTTTTTGTTGTACCTATGTATACCTCCTTACAATTGACAGATCCATTTCCTTTGCATGGTATTTTATAAACTATATTTGATCTATCCCATTTTTCTACTCTATCTTTCATTTTACTGAACAGTTTATTGTTTGTGCAATATGTTCTAAAAGCCATTTTATATTTCTGAGTATCAAATATTTTTGATTTCTCTAGTCTCTCTGACATTTCTGGTATATAAATTAAGGATTTATATAATTTTGGTTCTGTGTTATTATTTGTATTATTTGTTATATTTTTCCTATATTGATTTATTATTATATTATATTAAGATCATATTGATCATAGTTAATCTTGTATTATGTTAAAAAATTTTCTATATTAATATCAATTAAAAAACATTAAAAGAATTGCTTGTTAACACATACACATAGTTTTAATTATATTATAATATATAAATAATATTTATAATATTTATGAATTTTGTGGTTAGTATGTTTTAAACTAATTTCTACTTTTTATACATTTTAGAGTTAGTATTTTTAATATATAAAAAATTTTTGATTTGTGTTGTTAAAAAATTTGTATGTATTTATATAATTGAAAAGAAAAATTTTTTGACAATATAAAATAATTTCCTGAAGAAGCTAACCGAAGGCTAGCGAAATATCGATATAAATATATATTTTAATATTGAATAACCTAAAAACTTAAACAAATCTATTGATTAATAAACGAAAAAAAGGTTAAAACATCAGATATAATAATAATATAACAGAGAGTCGCTGTGAAAAATAAATACAAAATCAAATCTATTAATTACTAAAAAAAAAAAAAAAAAAAAAAAAGTTAAAAAATTAGATACAAGAATTATATAACAGGGAGTAGCTGTGTGAAATAAATCAGAAATCGAATCTATTTATTACTAGGAAAGGAAGAGGTTAAAAGATTGGATACAATAATATAACAGAGAGTCGCTGGGAAAAATAAATAAGATGAATTACGGATATTTAAAAAGAAAACCATATGCCAGATTCTGGATGAATAAATATGAAGAAGTAAGGAACAAAATAGTTAGAACAAAAGCAGGAATAACATTTTTGATGAGATGCAGGAATTCTGGAATTATACCAAATTTTATAAGGAATGCAACAAAAAACATCACAAATATATTTAGAGAGGGCGGATCAACATCTGTAAATATTAAAATATCAAGATTTTTGGAAGAATTTCAAAATAAAATTGTAAGATTTGCACTAAAGGGATTTCATGAAAAACTGAAGCAATTTCAAAGAGAGATTGATGTTATTACATCAAATTTAAGTATGATTTTTACAAGAGATGAAATGCAACAATTTAGAATATTTGAGGAAAGAATAAGAATTTCAATTAGTAAAAAGGTAAATATGAATCATAAAAAGAAATTTGAACATCTTAAGTATTTACAAGAGAAGGAACTAAATATTAAATTTAACAAGAAGTGGTTTGTGAATAAGACAAACTTAGATATACCAAAGGGTATACAGTGGATTCTTTCTCTAGGTCAAAAACACGCATTACGAGTCAGTAAAGAAGAGTTTCCAAAATTAAAAATGATAGCTGATGGAGAAGATTTTATTAAAACTATTGAGAATAGAGAAGAACAAGAAATAGCAAGAAATAGATTTACAATAATTATTAATAATCATCTAAATAGAATGAGGATTAATAATAGAGACAAGTACACATTAGAAAAAGTAAATGAAGCTAAAAGATTTTTAAATAGCAATAGAAATATATTAATTCTTAAATCGGGTAAGGGTAATACAACAGTTGCAATTAATAGATATGAATATAATCTAAGAATTGAAAATATATTAAGTGATAACTTCAGTTACAAAATTCTGAATAGGGATCAGACAGGAAAACTACAGAAGAAGAATAATGAATTAGTAGAAGAACTTTTCAAAAGGAAGATTGTAACAACACTAGAGAAGAATATACTTAAAACAACGACTGCAGTAGCTCCTAGATTATATGGGTTACCTAAAATTCACAAAGAAGGATTTCCATTGAGACCTATTTGTTCGTTTATAAATTCACCATCTTATGAACTTAGTAGATATATTACAAATATTTTGAAAAAGATCAATGAAAATTCTATATATAATATAAAAAATTCATTAGATTTTAAAGAAAAATTAAAGAAAATTAAGTTAGATACTAATGATAGGCTTATTTCATTTGATGTAGTATCTTTGTTTCCAAACGTACCAATAGACTTGGCTATAAATACAATAGAGAAAAAGTGGACTTTATTGGAAACATTTACTGAGATGGATAAGAATTTATTTTGTAGAATTTTGAAATTTTGTATAGATGATAATAGATATTTTATATATGATGAGAAATTTTATTTTCAACAAAAAGGATTACCTATGGGTTCTCCAGCATCACCAGTTGTAGCAGACATTGTTATGGAGGAGTTGTTAAATACATGTATTAACAATCTTAATATTAAACCAAAATTTATTACAAAATATGTAGATGATTTTTTTTGTATTATATCTGAGAATGGAATTGAGGATATGCTAGATATATTAAATAGTTTTAATAGTAATATTAAATTTACAATTGAAAGAGAATCAAAAGCCAACAGCTTCAAGTAGGATAATTAATTATTACTCTAAACATAATAAGAGAATTATATTAAACACAGCAAAAAACTTGATAGAGAAAGTCTTAACAATTAGTGATAACATATTTCATATAAAAAATAAGAAGAAAATTAGAGAAATTCTTATTGAGAATGATTTTCCAGAAAAGTTAGTTTATAGCTTAATAAATCAATATAAGAAATATATAACAAATAATACAAATAATAACACAGAACCAAAATTATATAAATCCTTAATTTATATACCAGAAATGTCAGAGAGACTAGAGAAATCAAAAATATTTGATACTCAGAAATATAAAATGGCTTTTAGAACATATTGCACAAACAATAAACTGTTCAGTAAAATGAAAGATAGATTAGAAAAATGGGATAGATCAAATATAGTTTATAAAATACCATGCAAAGGAAATGGATCTGTCAATTATAAGGAGGTATACATAGGTACAACAAAAAATAAATTTAAAACCAGAATAGCAGGACATAAGAGTAATCAAAAGTATAGAAACATTAATTCTGAAAAAACTGCATTATCATCTCATTGTTTTAAATTTAATCACTATCCAGAATTTGAAAATGCATCAGTTTTAAGAACAGAAAACAATTATAAACGAAGACTTCTGTTAGAAATGTTAGAAATTATTAATGTACCTGTTAGAGAAAGAATGAACTTTAAAATAGATACTGATAATTTAGCTCAGAATTATAGATATTTAATTCATAGAAATTAAGTTATTATAATTAATTGTTTATGTTATTTTATTCACACAATACATATATAATATTTTTACATATGCATGCATGTTTGCAATTAAAAATTAATAATGATTATTATGTTTAATTGTTGCCCTTTATGCATGTGTTAAGATACTATATATTAAGATCATATTGATCATAGTTAATCTTGTATTATGTTAAAAAATTTTCTATATTAATATCAATTAAAAAACATTAAAAGAATTGCTTGTTAACACATACACATAGTTTTAATTATATTATAATATATAAATAATATTTATAATATTTATGAATTTTGTAGTTAGTATGTTTTAAACTAATTTCTACTTTTTATACATTTTAGAATTAGTATTTTTAATATATAAAAAATTTTTGATTTGTGTTGTTAAAAAATTTGTATGTATTTATATAATTGAAAAGAAAAATTTTTTGACAATATAAAATAATTTCCTGAAGAAGCTAACCGAAGGCTAGCGAAATATCGAAATAAATATATATATTAATATTGAATAACCTAAAAACTTAAACAAATCTATTGATTAATAAACGAAAAAAAGGTTAAAAAATCAGATATAATAATTATAAGATTTATTTTAATGAAATTGCACGTACATTCATAAAAACTACTATTGCCTAATTCACAAGATACTTGTATTGTTCTTAAGTCGTATTTTTGAATGGTTTTAAAATCAAAACGGTCTTAAGCTGAAAATCATAGCCATTATAATCAATTGTTAGGGGTGGGCTTGTACAGTACTCTTATTTTTGTGATTAACATCTGGATAACTTTTAACTTGCTTTTATATAGAAAAATGGAAAAAAAATTTTATCGAAATAGCTTTACTGAATAATAAAGCAGAGCCTGTACTAAATCGTCAGGATGAAATATCTAACCTAATAGCAAAACCGAATTAAAATCACTCGAAAATGAATTATACACTGACGAAAAGTTTGATATTGTAAATACATACATATATATGTATATACATTTCTGCGAATGTTGGCCATTCTAGTTTCTTATAAGAACTTATATTATTTCATATACTTGTAAAACAATTCTATTATATTTTCTGGTTTCAATTCGAAGAGAATTAAGGCTATTTATGGTAAGTATTTAATTAGATTTTCCTTAGCTTTGAAATATCTCTTTTTTTATTATTAAAAAGGAGGGACAATCACATAGCGAATTTTTAAACGAACCTCGGCAAAGTTTGCACCGTTTTAAAAACTCTATAAATAGAGCAAATTTAAGAAAAAGAGATAGAAATAAAAGCAATTCGAATGATAACCCTGATAAATAAAATAACAAACAGATAATAAATGTATAAAAAAAATTAAGAAAAATATTAGCGAATATAACAATATAATATTTTATGTTGATAAAAACAAAAAAAATAATTTGTTTCTTTTTTAGTAGAATAAAAAAAATCTTTATTCAGAAATAACTAATTTTTAAATTTCATAAAAGACTGAAAGTCTATACTTATAGATCTGTAAGAAAAACGAATTCCAAGAAAGTCTTAAATTCAAATTTACGTTGTTACATACATAATTGGGGGATTCACACTATAGTCATAAAGTCGTAAGTCATAAAATAATAGCACAAAATATATGACTTTGAAAAACCCGTCTGCTAAATAAATTTGTATATATAAACTCTAACAGCTGCTGCCTTGTTATAAGCTGAATAAATTTTTTTCGCAGCGGCATACGGAAAAACGTTCAGTGGCTGAATTTTTATTTTTATAAGAATAAACGAAATTATCCATAATTTGAATTCTTTTATTTTTTTCACATGTTAGGGCCATTATTACAACTTGTTGTTATCTTAAAGTGAGATTTTATCGATCATATAAACACATTTTCATTATTACAACTTTCCTTTAATCTAAGTATGAGCGATATGTTAAAGGCAAGTTCGACTTTGCGATAGGTTTTACCAGGAGGATTTATGTTTATATTACTATATTTTCTTATTTTTTAATATGGTAGCACCAAACATAGATCTTCTTCACTTGAAAAGTTTTTTGCCCGTCTTCTCACAGCTCGCACGATTGTTTCCTTAGATGCTGACATTTTTTATTTCATTACACAAAGATATATTTTCACAAATAAAAGATGCATATATTTTAAAAGGTAAAAACAAATGTGTCGTTGCCACTACAATTTTTCGCGATCTAAATAATCTTTCAAAAGTAGTCGGTAATTGTGGTATTGCCACACAATAAGAAATATACATTTTAATATTACCGGCAAGTTGTAATAATGAAAAGTTGCTACCGGCCACTTTATCGACTTGTTATGCTAACTTTGGCATTTACTACCACCAACTTTGTCTTCAAGTTGTAATAATGGCCCTAAAATGGTTATTCAAAAAATAAGAAGGAATAATTATATGTAAAACAAGTAAACAAATTTTGTAGTAAATTTAAAGTCTGAAAAACAACGTTCATACCTAAGCATGCGTAAAAATTAATTTCAGAAATCTTAATATCCAATTTCATTAAGTTAAAAATTATTTTTCCTTCGAGTATATATAAGAAAAGCAACATTGATAACATTGTCGTCTTCGAATCCATCGTCGACGTCAATTTCAATAACGGTGTCGCTGTAACTGACGTTATCGCTGGCGCTGTCATCAAAGACATCGTCTTTGAACTCGTCTTGGACGTCAATTCCGACAAAACTGTCGTCTACCACAATTTTAATAATAATGTTACTCCTATTGTCTTGTACCAATAAAGTTCCCTTTGTTCGAAAAAGTCTTAGTATTTGTTCAGGATTGTCTTCATCTTGTAGTCGAGTAAATAAAACAAGTCGTGCAGCCATCTTGCACGACTTGGTCAACTGAGTAACAAAGAAATAGAAACGTCGACAATTGATGGTCATCGTAATTGACCAATTTTTTACTATTTAAAAAGTAATCTTTAGAATATTCGTATACATACATATGTATGTAAGTGCGAGTGGTTATGTTATCTTAAAGTCCCTTGGAACAGAAAATAGAAATATTATTCAGTACAGAATTCTTTTAAATTAGAATTTTGAATTTCAACCATTTGAATAGAAATGAAACACATAACACCATAATTCATACTCCATAATTCACTAACCTTGATCCAATAATTTTCTTTGCCAACTCCTCGTCCTTTTCAAAATTGATGGTAGAACTATTGGTTGCGTTGCTGCTGAATGACGTTTGTGCTAAAGCTGATGAAGTTTCACCTGTCAACTTAACTGCGTTAACAATCTTGTTGCCTTCTGGTTCAGAGTGCGTTGGTAGCTCAGCCTTGTAAATATAGGTTGACTGTAAAGATGGTTTTTCTGATGCAGCGGAAACGGCACCCAAAGAAGACTTTATTGGCAACGTGAGTGATGAAGCACCTGATGTTATTGAGGTTGTACTTGTTTTCGATGTTGTCGAATTTGGTTGGGTTTGTTCATATTGATTTTTATATTGTTTAGATTTTGTGTATTGAGCATAATGGATATTGAGTTGCGAAGTTAGATGGACATCACTGTCGCCACTGCTAGTTTTAGCTGTAGTTTGTTTATTGGATTTAGCCCGTGGATTGGCGTAGGATATATTACAACACAAGGCGACAACAAGACTAAATGTTGCGAATTTCACAATACAGTTGCTATTCACACGCATTGTTTCGGCAGGTATAGATTTTATTAAATTTTTTTTAAATATCTGTTGAAGAAACAGTTGCCCTTTTCAGTGCCCGCTTTTCAAGGTAGTGTATTGAGTGTTCCCAACACTTATGTTAAATTTTTACTGTCATATATCGTAATATATTTATATTCGTAGATTTTGCTCTTAGCAACTCTTTTTTCCCTTGTCGATGTTTATTTTACAGTTACCTATTTATATATATATATATATATATATATATGTATATATATATATATATATATATATATATATATATATATATATTTATATATATAAATATATATATATATATATATATATATATATATATATGTATATATATATATATATATATATATATATATATATATATGTTTATATATATATATATATATATATATATATATATACATATATACATATATATATATATATATATATATATATATATATACATTTGTATATGTATATATATATATATATATATATATATATATAAATATATATATATATATATATATATATATATATATATGCTAATACTTACGCTATATATACATAAATATACTTATATATGGGTGTATGTATTTTTATATCATATGTTGTCTTAGTTTATTTTGTGTTCGATCTTTTTGTTTAAAACTCGAATGTTTTTTTTTTGTTGGTTTAAGTTGTTTCAAAAGGACACTCCAATATATCTGAAAAGATACAAATAAAATGTTGTTTTATTTGTTGCGTGTTATATATGTATGTCTATCCTTGAACCTAATTACCCTCAAATACCCTTAGATAATGCAATTGAATAATTATTTTACAGAAAGTATATTGCTAAGCTCTCCCATGTATGAGCTTATAAGCTCAGGTGCAAAATTACCGCATTCGATATCAATCGAAATTTTCATACAATTTAAATGAAAATTTCGATCTACATATATCGAATTATGTAATTTAGAGGAAAATAAAACATAAAATGCAATTTGCTGTTAACATAATAAAAGTAAATTGTAGGATTTTGTCCACCATTGAAGCGTAAACATATTGTTTGTTTGTAATGTGCTTATATGATATATAAGATATAAGATGTTTTAGGTGTTTTTATGCAAACTTTTGATATATAATGATTTTAAAAATCATCCATGTTTGATATATTTATTAAAATTATCAGTTGATATTATTAGTGTTTAATAAGATATGATGCTTTACGCCAAAGAATACCAAGTAGGATGACTCTACCACATATAAAACCTTTACTCTCCCATATTTGGACACTATGCGAAACTAACTGTTTATTAATGCAAATAAGTACTTAAGCGAGAACCGTCAAAAAGTCGTGCTACTTTGTATACCTTGCTTTAAACGTTGTTTTTTGCATTTTTTAATATTTGTTTTGAATACATCACAAAAAAATATAACTTTGTTTTTTTGCGAATATATTAAAAAAAATGTGTATAATCGTTAATAAAACTTTATTTAATATATGGTTAAACGCACCAATAAAAGAAAAAGAAAGCTCGGTGTGGAATTTTATAATAGAGTAAAATATATACATGAGTTTAAGATAAAAAGAGTCAAATAAAATATCAAAAAATAGCAGAGAATATTGTAATCAATGAACAAACTCCTAATTTCTTCTGATCCATTAATTTCATCTAATAGAAATACGATAAATACAAGCAACTCTTTCTACAATAAACAAGAAATTAGTAATTACATAATAGGAGATGAATATTTTAAAACTGATTCAGAAACTTATTTTAGTGATTAAGAAATTATTTGAATTTGCTTGTTACTTTGTTATTAAACTTTATATAAATATGTTTTTTATCTCATACTAGCGAACCCCCTGCACACTTCGTAGTGCAAAAAATAAAATCAAAAAGTTAATTCGAATTCATTTAAATCAGTGATAAACTGCTTTTATCTTAATGCTCTGTGGTAAACAACATTTGTTGTTTTTCCATTTTCGGTGTAAATATACAAAACCGATAGTTTGCCAACGCGCGAACACGCTACATAGAACTGTCCATGTGAGAAAACTGAATGCACTAAATTCAGTCCAAAAATTTCTAAAGATTGGCCTTGCGCCTTATTAATGGTAATAGCAAACGCAAGGAGAATAGGAAACTGAAGTCGTTTAAATCAGACGGAATCATTGGGATACGTGGAATGAATACATATTCGCCTTTTAATTTTCTAGTTAAAATAGTAGCTTCAATTACATAAGCCATCAACCTTTTAATAGCAAGTAACAGTATCGACAGACTTGTACAACACCACTTCGCCAGGAATCTTTGACTGTATAGCCATGTTTAATTCAGTAACATGTTTGTTTTTTGCCGCTAGCACTCAACCATGCATGGCATGTATATTGTTGTGTTATGTAAGTGAAAACAAATTCAATAAATTCGTCTTTTGACTGTACGAAACGGTAAAAATCATTTGGCAATATTATCTATCCAGTGTCATAAATAGGCGTTGCACCGTTCCCAATTTTCGGCAATTGCTTAGAGAACTTATCAGCAGATGGATCATTCTGCAACTGAACACGAACGTTGATAGTGAGTTTGGATATCATATTTTGCACTGCAATATCATATAATTCTTGATCACTTATTTGATCTGAAATTTCAGAACATATAACATTGTCAACTTCATGCGATGTGATTTTATTCACCAACCATATTGAAATGTGAGCATGTGGCAAACCACGCTTTTGCCACTCCACAGAATATATCCAGAATTTTACTTGACCACACACTTTAGATTTCACGCTAACACCCATAGGCGCTTTCAATTTCTGCTTAAAAACACTGGAAGTGATATCATGGCGGTCGGTAGGACTTTGGCTAGCGAATAAATTATCTTTAATGTCACTCCATTGCGGATTACACGTTAATGTTATAAATAAATCTGGTAATGACGCACATAAGTCATTGCATCCTGCGCATACTCATGCATATCACGTGGGCTGTGCATAATATATTTAAATATTTATGTTTATAGTGTTCTATTTATTTGTAATTTATTTCATAGATCCCCGAAGTTGTGATTTAGAAAAGCTAAGTATATAATTTAAATTAATGGTTTGACCAAAATTTTATTGTAATGAACTTAAAAACGAATTGTATTTCAGTTTTTCAAAATATTAACTCAAATATTTCGAAATGATTGCAGTGTTCACTAAAATGGCTATAACTCATAACCCAATACACTTACAGAAACTGTACATAAAAACCTTGGTATTGACGTCACCTTTCATATAAACTTTGCAGAAACAAAATCGGTTCATGCATTCCGGAGAACATCAATTACTAACATAATGCAACTTATTTATATATATATATATATATATATATATATATATATATAGATTTAACGCACACCCAAAATTAACAAACCATTGGCAGAATATTTCAAGCAGTTCTACTCATGTTAAGAACGTTAGTAAATGAAAACAATAAATATATAAACTATTCCTTGTTCTTATCTATAACAAAGACACTTCCCCTAAGATGTAATTAATTGGCGATCCTATCAGGAGTAGGATATATTTTGTTACTCTAGAAGCGGACCGATATATCCTTGTCGCAGCAAGGATTCAACAAACATTTTTTTCATAAGGAAATATACAAAAAATTTTTTAAGACCAACACAATAAATCATGTAACAAATAATTCAACAAGTGGCTAATATACAGCTAGCACTACAAAACCTACAACAGGCCATTGCATCTTTAAAGAATAGATTAAACCAAATTTCAACAAGTTCTTCGACAACTGAACCACAAGTATTATTGGAACCAAGGGTAGCGAATTATAATCACCCTAATGAAATAAACTTGGAGATATTTACAGCATTAACTATTTTGATGGAGCAAAAAGTAATTATCGGCTTTGGAGAGAAGACGCAACACGGCTAATGAACAGCATTAACCAACATACCAATTCCAACAAATACATGTAAGCTTTAACAATCGTAAAATCAAAAATAACGGGTGCAGCAGCTAATATATTATTGAACCACAATACCATATTAAATTTCGAGGCAATCATTAATCGACTGGACTACACATATTGTGACCAGCGCCCATTATACGTCCTGAGGGACGAACTAACTAAACTAACCCAGGGGAAATTATCATTATCAGAGTTTCACGATGAGGTTAGTAAGGCGTTAAGGTGGTAAAATCAAAAATAGCGATGGCAGGAGACCCACCAGAATCAATTAAATGTATGATGGCACATATAATGGAAGATGCTGTTCGAAGATTCAAAAATGGAATAAACAGTAGTTTTATTCGCTCAACACTCTACGGAAATCCTATCAAGGATTTAGAACATGCCTATGCAGTCGCACAAACCATAGAGCATAACAACAACTAAAAAAACCTACACAGTGGTAATAACAGCAAAAATCGTGAAGATAACATGAACAATCAACATAGAAATCCATCATCAAAACACCGACATATGAAGTACCCACAGCAACCGCAACATTTTAGACGGCCATCATATCGCCCATTTAGTCAACACCAACATAGTTGACAACAACATAATAATCTTCCAAGGCCAGAACCAATGGACACCTCTTCAGGGAACACCAGCAACTTCAAGAACTACAACAGATAAAAACTAAACAAGATGGTAACATTAGTATTGTTACAAAGATTAGAAATAGATTTAAATAAAACGACAATGTGGCTATATGTACTTGGCAGCACTGCCAATTAATCTGGTCAACACTATATAGATAATATTCAAATTAACGGAAATGGAATACTCCAGAATATACAAGATCATTCAAGGCTGTGCCAATAAGAGTAAACCACAACAACAACAAACCTAGCAACATAAATGCTAAGAGATATTATTCTTAATGATCTTGTACGCAAGTATTCGTTGGTAATAAAGCTATATAGATTCACAAGTATACACAGCCATATACACGTAGAAGAAACAAAACCACACACTCATTCATACAACCACTCATAGTTACCATAGGCAAAACACACAGAACACTCATACATTCAACCACACATAGTTACCGTAAGCAAACCAAACAAGTCAGCATTGTCATGTATACAAACACACACATGTCAAGTAAAATACAACCACTATGCCCAGAACTTTCGCGAGGTTACCAGACGACGTAATTTTTACTATATAAAGGCGCTGCCAGAGCTCAGAGAATCAGTGTGATTTCAAATATAGACGGGTTAACATCGCTAAGTGTTGAGTAGTACAAATACTCGTGTAAATAAGTTGATAAATAAAGTGTTTCCGCATTAAATTTCTTAAATTAATTTGTCCGTGTTTTAATTTGATGCAATAAAACGAATCCTTGAAGGATAAGTAACAAAACCGTTTTTAAGAAAAGTTCTAAAAACGTAACAGTATCATTACAGAAAAAAGTAGTAAGTGCTATAGAAATAAGTCTATTATTAAGAATTTAAACTAATAAGTTGTATTATATTTTTATGAAGGATAAAGAAAATCAAGAATAAAAAATCTTCATAGATTGCGGTGCAACCCACAATTAGACAAAAATTTAGAAATAGGTAAGAGAATTAGGACAAAACGTTTCAGAATGATCTCCATTCATAGAGAATCCATATTGAATTTCAAGCAGAAAGTAAAACTGTTTAATAAAGAATTAGAATTGTTAATAAATTAACTATTTGACATACTGTCATTGTACTATTATAATATGAAATTTATTTCTTGGGTGGTTAAGCAATATCTAAATGCATTTCATTGGCGCTTTTTACCAAATCGTCAGTGGACTTCAACCACAGTTTTGAAAAGTTTCAAACTTCTCAACTTATTAAAAGACTCTTATAAACCATTCGAGAATTATGTTAATAAATTAACTATAAAAATTCACAAATGATTTCAAAAAATCACATTATAATAAGTGTAGTAGGCTATGAAACGTATACAAACCAAAACCCAACAAACAACTTTTATTCGATATGACTCTATTTTATTTTTCTACACCTTTATACAATTAGAAATCCTTTGGATAACAATAAAAGACAGAGCAAAACTACAGCACGAACGAAAAAGAGTTGTTAGCTATAATATGGGCCTTGCAAAAACTTCGAAGTTATATATACGGAATAGCAGATCTCACCATTTTTACAGATCATCAATCACTGACATATGCCGAAAAGAATCCCAACCCTAAATTGAAACGTTGGATAGCCATAATAGAGGACTATGGTTCGTAAATTAAATATAAACCAGGTACTGAAAATGTTGTAGCAGACGCGCTATAATGACAAGTTATTAATACATCTTCCACAGACACGGTACACTCAGCCGAAAGTTCCGCAAGTAATATAATAAAAACTGTTACACAGCCATTTAATACATATGGTATACAATTAGAACTCGTACCTACTCCAAAATTTTACCGAAACACGAACACGAACAATTTTTCCTAGTACAGTACGCCACACTATTAATTTTTCAAATAATAATGACCTGATAAGTGAATTAAAAAAGATATTGGCCCCAAACCGAATCGTAGCTATACATACGAATATAAAAGATTTGTACCAATACGCAGTACTAATTAAAGAAACAATTATAGGTACAAATTTTGTACATACACCTACAAAATTAAATGATATATATGATAGAAACAATCATCTTCGAATTGTTAAGGAAACACATTTAAGAGCTCATAGAAGCTACGTTAATACAACAAAAAAAATTTTATAAAAATATTATTGGCCAACCATAAAAAAAGATAGCAAACAATTTAATAATCAATCATAATTATTTGGACGATATAAGACAAACCCAACTAATTCGCCACTCCGAGAATCAGACATACCATCACAGGCAAGAGAATACATACATGCGGACATTTACTTTAATGATAATAACACGTATCTTGTGACTATAGATAAATTCTCTAAATACATAGTCGCCCAAGAAATAAATACAAAAGCGAAACTAGAAGATAAAATGGAAGAAATAACCATCAATAGTTTTCCCGAATGCAAAGGACTCATGACTAGGCTTGCCACCCGTACTATATAATATAGTATTGTACTTTATTTCGAGTAGTTGTACTATATACTTTATTAGAACAATAAAGTACGCGAAAGTACTATGTTTCGCATGGTTTGATTTATCTTGAATTAAAAACAAATTCGGATTATTTTAATCGGGTCGTAATGAACGGAATAAAATAGTTTTTTTCTGAATGACGATTTGTTAAAGTTTTTTATATGATTCTCCATTCATTTTGAAGACCATATCTCCACTCAACATAAATTGCTTTTTATTATGTTAGGTGTAGCCGTAGGGTAAAATTTTGACGATTTTTCCGAAAAGATAATCTGGCAGCACTATTTCACCTGTTTGTTTTGTTTTTTGTTTTGTTTGAGTGCAATAAGAAATTCTTACTGTATTATTTCTTCTAAGAATACGATTAATAGTTTTTATAGATATATGATAAAAAAATATAAACAATGGACAAGTATTCTAGTAAGGAAAATACTCCTACAAAAGGTAATCTTGAAGATGAAACGGATGAAAGTGATTCTGAATATGTTACCCCAAAAAAAAACCCGAAAAAAATTGATGCAATAAAACAGAAGAATAAACGGTTGCAGAAGTACAAAAATCAATGGGAAATTGAATACGGTGATTGGCTAACCAAAGATCCCCAAAATGAATATAACGGAAAATGCAAATTGTGTGGAATAATATTTGGAATTGCTTCAGCTGGAATTGGACAAGTAAGTGTGTTTGTAGTATAACGAATGTCAAATGATGAAAGGACTATTCATATTATTTTCAGGTTAAACAACACCTGCAAACAAAGCAACACAAATTAAAATCAGAAACGAAGAAAACATCTGGACTTCTTGAAAAATTTATAGGCACCTCTCCTGCTTCCACATCGTCTAAAAATTCATTCAGCAGTGATAAAGGAAACGTTGCAGCTGAGTTAGCCCTAACATATCACACTGTAAAACATAATTTATCCTACAATAGCATGGATTGCACTATAAAATTGAATAAAACTATTTATCTCAATTCAAGTGCAGCTACAGGAATTCGTCTAGCTAGAACAAAAATGGAAGCACTAGTTACAGAGGTGTTGGGACCATATGCTTTACAAAATGTAATAGATGAAATAAATACAGGGAATTTATATTACTGTTTACAAACAGACGCCTCTAACAAAAAAAATATAAAACTGTTCCCATTAGTGATACAATAGTTTACTGCCAAAAATGGTATTCAAAACAAGTTAATAGATTTTTATGAAAATAGCAACGAGTCAGCTGATGGTATGTTTGAAGCAATTCAAAACTCATTGGAGCGATACCAATTATCTTTTCATAATGTATCTGCGCTAAGTGCAGACTATACAAATGCTAATTTTGGTGTCAACCATTCTTTATTTACAAATATGAGAGATTTGGTACCAGGTTTGATTAAAGGAAATTGTCATGGACACATAGTTCATAATTGCGTGAAACATGCCATGAGCTTTTTATCATATGACATTGAAAATGTTATTTTGAAAATTTATGCTCATTTTTCACATTCTGCTGTAAGAAGAGATGAATTGAAAAGATTTATAGCATCAGTAGATGGAGACTTCCATGAAGTTAAACGCCATGTGGGAACAAGATGGCTCTCTCTTTTGCCATGCGTTGACACATTATTATTAAATTGGCCACCTATTAGAAGTTATTTTGTAAGCTTAGAAAACTGTCCAATGATTTTAAAAAATTTATTGATGCTCAACAACACTGATGAAGATATGATTGAAATTTATTTACATTTTTGCAGTCACATGTTAAATTTATTTAACAAAGCTATAAAATGTCTAGAAGGCAATTGTATAACAGTTTTAGATATTCATGGAATAATGGTCAATCTAAGAAATGGACTAACACAAAGAAAACAAGATCTCTTTTTTGGCTATGAAACAGGCAAAAGAATTAAAATTTTGTCTTCAACGGAACTGACAAGAGAAATTCACATGAATTTTGTATTATTTATTGATAAAGCCTTAGAGTACCTGCATAAATGGTTTGATTTCAATAATACAAACTGGTTATTTACAATTAGCAATATAAATTTAAAGAGCAATATTGAATTTGATAATATTGTTAACATAATTGAAAATTTAAATTTGCAGAAACTTAAAATAAATATGGATGAACCTTATGGAGAAGTTGTGGTATTAAACAAAATTTATGCTCAAATATACAGTTCTGAGGGTTTTGCAGAATTGTCTACTGCAAATAAATGGCGAGAATTATTCAAGAAGACTGATGATAATTTATTGAATTTGTACAAAGTAATTTCGTTTCTACTATCTATCCCTGCCACGTCAGCATTTACAGAAAGAGTTTTTTCTGTAATGAATAGCAAATGGCGCGACGAAAGAAACAAAGCGTCTCTGAATCTGATAAAAAATGAACTTTTAATTTATTTTAACTTAAATATAGACTGTAATGATGCTGTGCAATTGCTTAGTAATGATAATTATTTGATAAAACTTGCGAAAAGCAATAAAAAATATGCCTTTAAATTTAACAATAAAGAAAACTAAATTGTACTTTATTTTGATGTTGTGTACTTTATTTTTTTAACCTTTTATAACCAATGTACTTTATTTCCAAAAAAAAGGTGGTAACCCTACTCATGACTGATAATGAAGCAAGTTTCATTACACCAGCATTTAAGCAAATGTGCATAAAACATGGAATACAGAAGATAGAAACGCCAGTGCATCGATCAAAAGCAAGCGGACAAGTAGAAAGAGCCCATAATTCCATTAGTGAGTTAACACGCATTTTTAAGATACAAAACTCCTCCACAGTAAAAGAAGAAATATTTGGAGCTGTTAAGAAATTAAACAACTCAATACATACTGCAACATGATACAGACCGAGGCATATACATTTCGGTACAATAAATTACAGTAAAGAAGAAGTTACAAAAAATTTACGTAAAGCATCAACTAAGGTACTAGAAAGATTGAACACACACGCAAAACATCGAAAATTCGAAAAAGGTACCCAAGTTTTGGTAAGAATCGCAGGTGTTAGAAAGAAAAGCCAACCCAGGTTTAAAAAAGAAATTGTAGAAGAAGACCGTGGGGACACGATCTTACCCCAAGGAGGAAAAACTGTTCATAAAAACAATATTAAGAACATCACAATTAGAGAACATGATACAAATATACCTAATATTAGCCATGCTGGCAATGTCACCAGAAGCAATAATTGAAATTAAAAAAATAGAAAACAATAAGTTTATTTTGACAAAAACTGATGACGTCCTCCTCTTCAGCGAATACTCATATTTCTTCCATGTCACTAATATAACGAAAATACTTATACCTTATAGAGAAATTGTTACAGAAGAATATAATCCCACTACTCAAGAAATGATATGGATAAAGAAAATTGAAATATTGGCAAGTCAATTAAACGAACATAAAAGACCCACTAGATCCTTAAACTTTCTCGGCTCAGCATTGAAATTCGTCACAGGGACTCCAGATCACGACGACCTCGTTACCGTGGAAACAACTATTAATGGACTAATAAATAATAACGAGAAACAACTTTTGATTAACTCAAGATTCGAGAAATTAATTGATTACTTCAAGAACAGCCACTAGAAAATCACCTCATTATCCAGGAAGTATATAACCAACTACTACTACTCGTTAGGACAATTAATGCCGCGAAGAATAACGAATACCTTGCCGAATCATTACATTTAAATGAAATTAAAGAAATCATAAAACATTAATTAATCTCGGTACCTATAATAAACATCCTAGAATACTCAGATGCATATATCGCCGGAACTATTAGTAACTATTTTGAAATACCATGTCCTATACAAACAGTGCAAATTTTTTAAATTTACGCCTATAAGTTTCAAGTATGGGAAAATTGTAACAGATAGCAAATTGCCCATTGCGACAAATATATCAGAGTAGATCACTGTCAGAACCATCTAGAAAGAAACATTTGCCGAATAAACAATGGCACAGACACATGCATAATCCCACTACTTGAGAATAGAAACAGTAAGTGTAACATAATACAGGAATATAACAGGAACTTAGAACAAATAAAAGATGGAGTTATACTATTAAACACACTACACAAAGTAAACAACCAAACCATTGACGGAATTAATTTATTAAAATATACAGATACTGTAAGATTAGACAAAACATTTTAAACATTTCCAGAATCAAATCAGAGAAGCTATGCTTGTGAAACATTATGAAGATTTTGAGATATTAGTAATAATAAAATGTAACACACCATGGGCTTTTAAAAACATAGATTGACTCAGTATACCTTTCGAAGAACACCCCATCAGATCAATTTCCTATACTAGTTATTTTTACAACATTAATAATAACAATTTGTGTAATAGAAAAAATTATGTCACGCATAAAGGAATGCAGACGCTAATCAACAATCAATAGGTTTAATAATATATGTATATTTTTTATATTTTTGTTTGTTTGTTTTTTGTTTTTTTTATTTCATTTATTTCATTTATTTCATTCATATTTACATTAATTCCGCAAAGCTTAGAGCTTGTCTGCAGATTAGGATTACAAAGCACTAGGAAAGATCGGGACGATCTTGTTTAAGCAGGGGGAGAGTTAAGAACGTTAGTAAATGAAAATAATAAAAATATAAATTATTCCTTGTTCTTATCTATAACAAAGACACTTTCCCTAAGATGTAATAAAAGACAAATATTCCTTTGTTAGAATTTTAAGCATATGAATCTAATTGTAGATTGTAAATTCTTTTTCGATAAGAAATAAAGACATGATCGGTTTCGTTAAAGTACAAAATAACAAAACAAACTTCATCATGTCCAAATGTAGGTACCCATATCTACAAACATTTAGTTTAAGAAGTCTATTGTTATATTTTTTAATATTTAAGAAACATATTTGAAAATTGTAATTCAATTAAGATTTAGCATAAGACCTAAGAATAACTCACTAGAGTTAAAAAATAAATAAAGTAACAAGACTCAGAGACGTCTAGACATAATGTTCTTAATTCAACCAAAAGTGAAAACTTTAATTCTCATTAGCCCAAACGCTGCCGCGCGCGAAAAAAAAATTTTTTTCTACCATAATTATTAAAAAAAATATCTACCAAAACGTTTTTTTACCTACCAACAACTAAAATTTAAAAATTTATTTCGTTATTAACAAGAAGACTGATCCAAATACACTTGCTTCAAGTTGGTTTCATCAAATTTAACTTAAGGTACTGAAGAGAAGATGAAAAAACAAACATAAGCAAAAAAACACAAGCAACCTTTTTTGAAGTTCTTTACAAAAAAATTCTACTTTCATTTAAAAAAATTTTTAATAATTGAGCTACAATATTTTTAATTATTGTCAGCTTTTCATAGTGCAAGACGAGTATTTCTTGTGCGTGTGTAATTTTCTTTGCGATTCATGATGAATAAAATTAAGAAAAAAACAATTTACTATTATTTTATTTCGGGCATTTTAAAGATTTACAATTTTTTAATTTTCCTTCTTCAGACAAAGTCTTAGGGAAAATTTGGCGCGAAAAATGTCAAACTCGTGAATAAGATTACACAAAAAAATCTTTATATATGCTCATTCATTGGGAGAAATATATTAAAGGCGGAAGCCATTCCAAATATAGACTTAGAGGAAATTCAGGAAAAGGAAGATATCGAATTCCAGAATTTACCAACACACACTCACTTTGAAAATGTCGTCGACCCCTTCTGTTCAAATTGCGAAAAACAAACAAAATTCTGAAATCTATAAAAGAATCAACAATACAATTTTCAAAGAAATAAGTAAAATTTTAACTTGCGCATATTTACACCCTGAATCGGTGGGCGCCAATAAAATTTCTTCAAAATGGCTTAAGGAATAATGCGTTTGAGGTCGTAAAGCAAAAATGCGCTCTGTTGGATGAAAGAGATTCTAAATATGGTTTTAGTTATGGACTAAACGAGCATAAGTAAGGAGCTAAGGTATAATCAGAGTTTAGGTGGATTTGAAACAACAGGTTTGGTAAGAACTAAAAGTATTGGTACTCATGCATGTGTTTTTATGGTAGAATCATTGCTTTCTATTACAATACAATTTTACAATTTGAAACTATTTTATTTCCTAAAACGGTTTCTCTTCGGATAATTTAACTAATATTGTAAAAGAAAATATTACATGTTTTTGGGAATTGTCGTTTAATACTCTTTAATTTATATTTTCGTTCTGATTCTTTTTTCCCAATTATTATTTTAAAAATTCAAAGTGATCAATTGAGGTGTTTTAGCTAGTTCCTATGCGCATTTCACTGGAACTGATGCAGATCATCAGGGAACCTTTACCCAACATTTCTTAGAATAACTAAAGATATTTATTTCAATCTTTTACATTAATAAATTAGAAGCTTGAACACAGACATCAAAGTCATAACAAGAACTCACTGATCACCTTTCCTTTTTAATTTTCTTACGTTTCATTTTACAACTGGTTGGTTTTTTCCGACTCAACATAATTGTAGTTATAAGAGAAATAAAGAACAACAACAACTAATAATTGTTTTAATGTAAAAACAATTTATTTAGAGTGTTAACAACATAAGTTGTATCGGGCACTCGCTTTTGATTCAATTGAATTTGTTGACTTTGATGTTTGTTTTCAAGCTGCTCATTTATTAATGTGGAAGTTTGAAATAAATGCCTTTAGTTATTCTAATGCCCAATAAATCAGTGGATATTTAGATTTAGTTAATTTTGACTAATATTTAAAGTGTACGCTTTCAGTTTTACAGTCAGACTTAAATACTTCAATTAACTTATGGTAGCACCATGAAATATGTATAAAAAATCGCCATTGTTCAGAAAACATGTGTTTTGCTTATGATTCAAAGTATTTTAAGTGTTGTGCATGAAATTATTTTAAGTATTTCAATTATTTTAAGAATTAAGAGTCTATTTGCACAATGTATATTATTTTATTGATTTTTTACTTTATTCTATTGATAATTAACTTTAAAAAATTGTATAAAGCGCCAATCAAATGCATATAGACATTAGGTCTGTTTGTTTATTTCTCCAGCAATATATATCCAGCAGCTTCGTGATAGAGAAAATAACCATATTAGGAAAAAAGTACGCGAACAGCATTTTGCAAGATTTTGCCAGTTATTTTGCTGAACAGCTGATGAGTAATGCTAATTCAAAATAATGTTCATGTGTACTTATTTTCATATGTGTTAAAAATAAAGTTTTCAATAAATAAATACATTTTTGTAACTTCAATTCAATTTTTTGTGGTTTCTAGTACAAATGCATAAATACATACATACATATTTTGACCAAAAACCCAATTTGTAAATTTTTTTCAAAATATCTCACAAATAAAACTTTTTTGTTTACTTTTTAATTCGTAAGTCAAAACATCTTGCAAAATTTTACTGAACAAAATTTTCCCAGTAAGATTTTGCAAGTTCTCAGTTATTCAAATGTAAATTTTCTGACTCTCTTTCTCTCAATTTAAATAAATTTTTTCGCTGGAGAAAGTAAACGAACGACATCCAGTAACATTTTGCACAATTTGTTACAAAATATCACGTAAACAAACAGACCTTTTGTCATAGTATTGCAAAGACCAAAAAAAACTGTCCTTTTCTTGTTTTGCCTTTTCCAACATATGTGTATTATTAATTTCTTTAATGTTTAGTCGACACACTAAACACGGTTCGATGAAAACAACGTATGTTACAAACATGGAATAGATATGCTTAATATAATACCCTTACTGAAGAATGCTTACTTCATGGGAGACCTACATCATCAAGTGCTCAGAAAGTTAAAATTTTCAATCATTATAAGAGGAAACTTCTTTTTTTAATATGTGTTATAGCCAATAAAGTAATTTTAAATTAAATACTATGGATATTTTATTTTACGAAGTTGAAGGTGAATGTAGTCCTCAAAAATTGCATCAAATATTCGACATTAATAATATACACATGTATGTGTCGATATATGTTTGTTTCTATAAAAATGAAATACGTATTCTTTTCCCTACATTAATACAAGCACTTGTAAAGCTCATTTTCTTATTCACATTCAGTGTGGCCATATCAGCTCTTTTGTAGCTAAATTTAGCTTTGTTTTTTAATGTTTAACTCGAAATATTTCATTTTGTACTTGGCTTTTTTTTAGCATTTCTCAACAATGTTTAGCTTTTTCTTTAATTTCAATATCGTGTAATATAGATCTATTTCGAAATAAATAAAAGTTATCTTAATGAACAGAATTTTTGCTTAATAAATAATTTTGTTGTTATTGGCGCAATGTTTCTTATATAAATAATCCAAATATAATGTGGTCTAATATATATTAAGCTTAAGGTTTCTTTATTTTTTTTATATAATTATTTTTGAAATAATAAATAAACTTCCTGAAGAAGTCACACAAAGGAGTGACGAAATATTGAAAAACAATTTTATAATATAATAAAAATAAAGAGACCTTAAGCTTAATATATATTAGACCACATTATTAATCAAAAAGAGGTAAAAAAAACTAGAAGAATTAATCCAAATACATATTTTCATAATTTTTATACCTAAATAAACACCATTTAAACTATAGAAATAATGAAAAGTTGCTATTACAAATCTATAAAAAAAACTTGGCTTTATATATTGCCTATAAATTCCTTATTCTGCTCTTTTTATCTCTATTTCAAACTTGATTTAGCTTTATATTCCTTTAAAATCTGGTCACACTGTTCACATACATTTTGTATGGAAAAAATAAATGGAAAATAAACAGAAGCACAAACATACATACGTATGTACATCTGCATATTTTAAAATATTCCCTCCTTTGCTATTTCTCTCCACAAGTTTCTCTGGCTAAGAGTAAAAACTTATCCTCTTTAATGTTCGCTGCTCTAAGTCCCATTATGTCCCCGTCCACACTTGCATGTTGCAGCAATTCTTGAATGTTTTAGGTGAGAGCGGTGAGAAGAATGGGACGGGTACAGAGGTTCATGTTCTCGGCAATTCTCTTTTGCTTTGCAATTCTCACTATTCAACTTAAAGAAAATATAATAAGAAGAAGAGAAAAGAAGGCATAAGAAATACAAGAATTGCAATGCCAGATTTTTCTAATGTGGTCACTAAAGCAATTTCAAAGCAGAATTGCACGCAACAAAATTGCAAGTGTGGACGGGGACTAACATTTTACAACCGGCAAATCAATGTATGGAAGTGCAACATCTTTATATTATAGAGTCTTTCAATCAGTTTGGTCGTGTGGGAGTAAACGCAACTTATGCACAACCAAACTCATGTTAGTTGTTGCGATATAAAGCATCTATACACGAGCATATTTTTTAGTCCGCACATTTTTTGTTCTTTTCAAAATACACGGGATGAATTCATCTGGCATAAAATTTTATACTTATACACAGCTTTGAGTGTGTTAGTATTTCTTTGTTCATTTGGTGTTATGTTTCGTTCGCTGTACACATGCGTTTTGAAACAAAATTAGCGGATAAGTGATAAGATGAGTTTCATTATAAATATACAATTTTCATGTGAATAACTAAAGCCTAAATCAAATGTTGTAGAAATCAACTAGGATCATATTAAAAATGCATATACTACATATGTAAAAAATTTTTATATTGTTAACTAATGATTTTATAGTTTATATAAAATTGTTTTTTTTGAGACAATAAGCAAACAAAAAAAAAGGTATGTATGTAGTGCAGTTTGCAGAAACATGAAAAGTGAATTTTTAAAGGTACATTCATATAAGATTATTTTCTCATACATAATTAAAAAGACTATTCAAAAACTAATAGAAGCTTTTGCTTATTCATGCGACCATTAAATATTATTTAAGTAATTTCAGTAAAATTTTCTGTAACCAAAAATTTTTACTTTTACTAAAAATTACTGCAAAAACATTTGAGTTTTTTTATTAGATCTACTGTTTGTTGCCGCGATCAGCCCCTTCTGTTTTCATATTCATGTTGACGCACCGAACGACAACTGAAGACTGAAAAACGCTCTGTAAAATAGAAAACACAGAACTTTTGTTTTCTTTGTTTTCATAAGTGCGTATGTATTAGTTTTGTTCTGCTATTGCGGGATTGAAGCCGGATGAAAAATTATGCCAGAAAATAGCCACTCCCTTCATCGAAAATGCCAACAAACTGTCATATTGTGCCAGCACAATTGTACTCGTGTGTAGATGCGTATACACAACTGTTTTAGTTGAGTTTGAGAGAAAGTTGCCAACATAAAATATCGAATTGCCAACTTTAAATATCATCTTTGACAAGTGAAAAAGAAGAAAATTTTTTTTAACTTTTGTGGGAATAAAAAGTATTTATATAGAATGGATATTTATATAGAATGCATTTTTTTTTTTAATTTCAAGCATCTTTTTGTTGATCTCGTAGTTTCTGTAGCTGTTTTGTTTTTCTATTTTTTTTAATGTTTGCAGAATTTCATTCTGATTTACTGCATGTTTCCTTAATAACTCAAGACGCTCGAATCAATGTCTTCATATAAGTATGAAATAAAAAAATATATTTTTTCTTCGACACGTACGCGTCTCACTTTATTTAATATCTTACACTTAGATGAGTTATGTTTAGTACATATGCTAAAACTTCACTGCCCCACAATTTACGAGTATTTTCCTTAAATACTAAAATAATTAGTAACTTATCTCTATAAATGTAGTTGCCTACATTTAACATGATAAATCTTATTTCTTTGTTTCTTAAACAAGATTGATCATGTTTTGTTTCTTATCTCTAAGGGTGTTTGTAATTCTATATTTCTAAAATCTTAACAAAGGAATATTTATGCTTAAAAAATATGTTGTGTTTTATCATTAGTGTTTTTCTTTGTTATTTGTGTTTATACATACATAGTTTATTAAATTGAAAGATATTTATCTTAGTACTAACTTCCCTGAGACTGACCTTAACTCCCCCCTAGGTTTAGCAAGATCGTCCCGATCTTTCCTAATACGTTGTAATTCTATTTCCTATGCTCTATTGGAATTGTCAATTGCTGATACGCGTCTGCATTCAGTTATGCATGACATTATTTTTAGTATAAGAAAAATTATTAGTAATGAATTTATGAAAGCAAATATAGTACAGAAAAATGACCTGATGGGATGTTCTTCAAATGGGATAATGAATTTTTTTATTGAGTCAATATTATTAAACGCATTGTCGTTGTCCGATGTGAGTATGTTCATGATTTCAAAGTCTTCTTCATGGTTCTTGTGTATTGTCTGTTTTATTTCATTGTGGAGGTTCTTATACATCTTGTTGTCTATGGTTTCCATCGAGCAATATGAAACCTTCGTCAATTTCGAGTAGTGCACTGTTATATTCCTGTATGACATTGCATTTGCTTTTTCTGTTGTCCAGTAGTGGGAGTATACATGTATCTGTTTCGTTATTTGTTTGGCAAACATATCTGCCCAGAATTTTATTGGCGCCCACCGATTTAGGGTGGAAATATGCTGCAAGTTAAAATTTAGCTAATTTCTTAGAACTTTATGTTAATATATTTACTATTTTACACATTGTTGTCATTGTATTACTATGTATAATTTATACAAAATCATCAGTAGACTTCAAGCATAATTTTGAAAAGTTTCAAACTTCTCAACTTATCAAAAGACTCACAAATGATGTTAGAAAAGTCAAATAGAGTCATATCGAAAAAAGTTGTTTGTTGGGTTCTGGTTTGTATAATGGTGTTTTCTTTTCTACAAAAATATACTACATTTCCATGTAAAAAGAGTAATTTCGTGTTTGTTTCTTAAAAATGTTTTGCTCTATAAAAGGGAAGTGTTTGATTCAAAAAATATCTCCCTCAATTATGGTGAAAGGTATTGTTGCACTTTGTGCCCCATACAAATCGAAAGTGTTGATAGTGCCCTGAAAAGTAATTGACTTTTATTTGTTAATAGTGTTACCAGAAGAATTTGGAAAGAAATCGCCTAGAATTATTAAGTAAAAAGTTACATTTTAAAAGTTAATATCTTTACTGTTTTATATAAAAACTATGAGAAAACATTACATTAAGTGATATTAAATCTTACAGGATTTGGAGTTGTGAAATTGCGCTCAAAAAAGTCTTTATATAAAAAAAAATCGTTAAAGCTTCGGGTCGATAAACTGGCAGTCTGGCAACCAATTTTTACTGTTTGTATAGTTTATGAAAACAAACAAAACAAAATTTTTAAAAATTCTAAGCCGTTTAATAAAAGTTAAAAATATTAATATTGTCGCATCAATTATATGTGCAGAAATGGCAATTAGTCAATTGCTAGATTCATCCTCCTCTTCTGATGAGGATGAAATTTAAAATTTATTGACATTTCTCCACAAATTGTGTTTTGTTCTAGTGAAATAACAAATTGCATTTTTAAAGGGTTGGCAAGATATTTTATGCATGCACCTTTTAACAAGGTGACATTTTTTGTGCAGAAAAGAAAACACCATAAGTTTCATACCCTACTACACCTATTACAAAATCATTTATAAGTTTTCACGTGTTTAAAAACAATTTTTCACATAATAAATCAAAAATCCTTTTAATGTAATATATTATATACACACGAAGATCCCTTGAAAAAGTGAACATAAAATTCATGGAACGTCGGAACAAATATGAAATAAAAATTGCATTTTTATTTACATAAAACATATTACATAAACATAATTATGTACATATTTACAAGAAAAAAAACGTAATTTTTAATTTCGCAAAGCAACGTTCAATTATAACTCGATTTCGCTTGATGTTTGTATTTCTTCTCAAGTTGTTGGTATTTTAAATTGTGTTAGAAGTTAAGGTCGAATGCCATATCCGATATCACCGTTGACGTGAATTCTTCTCTTGCACTGCAGGTAGATGCATATTTATGCTGCAAAAACCCTTTCGCTTAACGTATTCATCACCATGATTTAGTGGCTTTTGTATTGTAACATGCGCGGAAATTTAATCCGCAGATGAGCTTTCATGACTTTCCTCAAAACTACTTTTACTGTTTTGCAAACAGTTGTACGGTGCACAGTGGGATTTATTGTGTAATAAGTAATTTTTTCGACAAATAAAATGTAAAACGTAATGATGCAGTTTTGTAGAAAATTTATTCAGTATGAAGAATCCATACATTGTATCCCAAAAAGACGTTTATTTGTCTTGTAAATAATGAAGCAAAGTCACAAGTAAATTTTCGTTCAATATATTGACAACTTTTTACGCACTTCTATAGTGTTTGTACGTAAGATAATTTTATTGCTCTGATTTAGATAGCAATTTTTATCAAATATAGTCTGTTCTGTATATTTAAAAAAAAGAATAATAAAGTTCGCTCATATGGTTTGAAATATATGATAGAATAATATTTGTTCCACAATGTGCCGTGATTGCAAACTGGAAGAAAAGTGGTTGCTCGGTCGTGCTAGGTGCTCCCGCTATAATAAAATGAAAGGTAAGACTCAATATTATCAATAAAAAAAAGGTTAAATAATTCATCATCTATCATTTCTGTAACTATATCAATTTCCAGAACCTGTTTACGGGGTTGACATCTAATGCTACTTATAAAAGCATTTGACAATACTAGAAGTCGATGAAAACCATCTGTATTTGTTGAAAATCATAAAATTTGTCTCCAAATTCATGAAATTTTTAATTTTAAAAAATTACAAAAAGATATGGCATGCTTTTAGACACGTGTTGATGTAAGCGATAAAACTTTGTTACTGGCATGTATGGTTCCGTTAAGTCAACAGACGATTTCTCACGAAGAATATTGGCAAAATAAAAGTCCGTCATCAACAAGATTCTGGCGTTCTATCTCTTTTGAATTTACCAAATAAATAAAAGAAAAAATGAATTTAGATATTGCTGCTTTGAAAAATACCGAAGTTGTAGCGTGCGGGAAGCAATTTTCAATCAAGTATAATTTCGTGTTTGCAACTACTAACGATGGAAATACGTTCAGGCGTTCCTTTTCTAACCCCGCACTTGTTGCTGATGTGAATAGTGTGGAGGAGCAACTAATTGATCGATTTCGCATTTTACTACAAATAATAATTTGTGGCACAAAAATTAATTCCTTGAAGTTCAAGAATTTTGCTCAAGATACAGCAAAACTTTTTATTGAAATATGTTATATAGTTGGTGTTATATGCCAGTAACAGTACATAAAATACTGATACACGGAAAAGATATCATGGATGCGGCAATACTTCTTATTGGCATGCTTTCTGAAGGAGCCGAAGCAGCCAGATATAAGGATTATAGAAATTATAGATTAAGGTTCTCCAGAAAATGTGATAGATTTTCAACAAATACAGATGTTTTTGATCGACTTCTAGTATTGTCAGATGCTTTTATAAACAGCATTAGATGTCAACCCCGTACACAGGTTCTGGAAATTAATATAGTTATAGAAATGATAGATGATAAATTAAAGTCTATATTTAAATGCATCTATTGAAATTTATTTATAAAATAATTAGTTTTGATAAAGTAACTAAAAGTTGTGGGAAAATATATAATATGGGTTATATGGACGGTGAGTGGTGGGCGTTAATTGAGGTAATAAAGGCTCTGTGCCAAACTTCCATAACTTTGGGCCAAAAATAAATTTTGGTTTCTATGGGCGGTGGGTAGTGGGTGTGGCCAATTTTTATTAAACTTTATTTTATTCTTACTTGAGGTGATAAAAGGCTCTGCGCCGACTTTCACAAGCTTTGGGCCAAAAATACATTTTGTTTTCTATGGGCGGTGGATAGTGGGCGAGGCCAATTTTGATGAAACTTAATTTTTTTCTTGATTGAGGTAATAAAAGGCTCTGCGCCGAACTTCAAAAATTGTGGGCTAAAAATAAATATTGGTTTCTAAAAGCGGTGGGTAGTGGGCGTGGCCAGTTTTGATGAAACTTTATTTTATTCTTAATTGAAGTAATAAAAGGCTCAGAGCGAAATTTTAACATTCTACGAGCACTCCTTATATTTTTTGCTAAACATTATATAAACAAATCCCACTGTGAGGTGTACGCCTTCTTCTTTCCCAACTCTCATTTGAAAACCAGGATCGCTTAAAAAACGAATAAAAATTTCCATTCTTTTGACTTGCGACAACGCACACTGGGGATTTTTGTATGGAGGTGAGGAAAAATATATATTTGTCAAAAAATGTAGTGATTTCATCACAAGTTTAGTTTTATTTATATAGTAAAACATAAATGTAATCAAAATAAAGAAAGTTAGAGATATGTATATCGTTACCTACAATGTAAAAAGCCCTAACTGACAAATATATTAAAATTAATTTTTTTTAACTTATTATTTATTTTCAATCTATTTTTAATTTCATCACAAATTTAGTTTTATTTATATAGTAATAAGTAAAATAATCAAAATAAAGAAAGTTTGAGAAATGTATATCGTTACCTACAATGTAAAAAGTCCTAACGAACAAAAATATTTAAATGATTTTTTAAATGTATTACTTATTTTAAATCTATTTTTAATTTGTTATTCTAAAAGAGCCTTAACTTCGTCGCTTATAACACTATGCTTTTTCTGGCTAAATGAAGGAGTCAAATGTGAGATCATGGGGTCTGATGTTATCATCATTCGGTGCATAATATCTTCGTTCGTCACAATTCTTTTTCATGAATCAGAATTTTGTGCCACTCGTGCAGTGCAACAAACTCTTTTGCCGTCCCTAGACAAAAATCACCAAATTTTTTTGGATCGAAGCTATAACAACCACCGAGGTAGATTGTTATAGCTTCGAGAATTATTGAAAACCTCTTGATTATGTTTACATCTAGACCCGTGATTTCGAAAATCAAAGCAGGCATAGCAAATAATCTTCGTGACGTATTTCCTGAATTTGTCGTACCAATTTTCTCTTTAAGTGCACACTTTATCAAAAATTTTCGGGCTTCTTTTATCGGATGAGTATTTGAGTCAACTCTCCCACGTTCAAATTCAATATTATAAGCTACATGCAAAAGACACTCCATCAGCTTAATACGCGCATTAAGTGGTGACATACCAAATTGCAGTGCTTGTTTATTTACGGGCATAGCTTGAACTTCTTCGATTTTATTCATCTTGGATATAGTGAAAACAAGAAGATGCTGCTAATGTTCTGTTATTGATTGTGCTGTTTTGCCGTCTCATTGTAAAATATAAGTCATGTTTTACTTTAAAGTTACGATTATTTACTGTTAACTCAAATTCCTTTAGTTGAGATATCTCCTCATCGACTATTCTCTTTTCTTCTCGTATAACTTCACATGTCTCATATAACTTCACATGTCTCGTATAACTTCACATGTCATACTAATTTATTTATGTTATCACTTAATGATAATCTAAGTGGTACAAGTGATGTTATATAAAAATGAGAGTCAGAATATTGATCATCTGAAACCCTCTATTGTTATTCGCTTTGACTAGATGCTTTGACATCCCCATTTATAGTACATTGTTAAATTTCCGCTTTAAATCTTATTTATTTCCTTCGCTGGCTTGGTCTAAAGACCAAGAGGACTCTTTTAGCAGTATGATCCAACAGATTTTGCAGAGGTATACTGCCTGAACTTTCAGTAATAGAAATTCCGATTTCGTACGATTAGAATCCTGCCATCTTTGTTTGAAGTTAGAGTAAAAGCCTGTATGTGTTTCGTTTATGCCAACGTGCGATTGCTGCAAAACCTGTTTTAATTTTGTTTTGTCCTTGTCAATCTTCAGAAGCTTCGAGCATAAGACAACACGTGAAATAGAAAAACTTGTCGTAAAACTCTTGGGTCTTAGCTTTAGTTATAATTGAAAAACCGGAGAAAAATGAACACCTATAAATACTACGTATTTTTCATTATTTCATTGACAGGTACTTATGAATGGGAGCACATTTCGAAACGTTCTAAAACATGAGCACTATTAACGAAAAAAACCCAAATAATTAAAAAAGGGGCACTTTCTTTTTTTCTTTTAATTTGCCACGCAAATTTATTAGCGCTTATTACTTTGCTACTGCAATTATCAAAATCAAATAACCTTTTGTTTATTACATTTTTTTTATTCTGGAAATCATAAAAATAGTCATCAATGTTTATTCCAAAGAATTTTGTGCATATCTGGAGTAAATTTCTTAAATTCACACCTTTACTTAATTTGAATAAAAGCAAAACGCGTACATCTGTTTTCATCATTTATGTCTCATTGTGTTCATAGGCTAAGCAACTTTACGCGAAAGTAATAGGCCTTGACAATTTTTCACCGTTTTGAAATTTGTATGAATTAAAAAAAAATTAATAAATGAACTATTTGACATACTGTCATTGTACTATTATAATATGAAATTTATTTGTTGGGTGGTTAAGCAATGTCTATATGCATTTCATTGGCGCTTGTTGCCAAATCGTCAGTAGACTTCAACCACAGTTTTGAAAAGTTTCAAACTTCTCAACTTATTAAAAGACTTTTATAAGCCATCTGAGAATTATGTTAATAAATTAACTATAAAAATTCACAAATGATTTAAAAAAATCACATTATAATAAGTGTATAAGTTTCATATATGGTTCGTATAAGTTTCATACCCTACTACACCTATTACAAAATCATTTATAAGTTTTCACGTGTTTAAAAACAATTTTTCACATAATAAATCAAAAATCCTTTTAATGTAATATATTATATACACACGAAGATCCCTTGAAAAAGTGAACATAAAATTCATGGAACGTCGGAACAAATATGAAATAAAAATTGCATTTTTATTTACATAAAACATATTACATAAACATAATTATGTACATATTTACAAGAAAAAAAACGTAATTTTTAATTTCGCAAAGCAACGTTCAATTATAACTCGATTTCGCTTGATGTTTGTATTTCTTCTCAAGTTGTTGGTATTTTAAATTGTGTTAGAAGTTAAGGTCGAATGCCATATCCGATATCACCGTTGACGTGAATTCTTCTCTTGCACTGCAGGTAGATGCATATTTATGCTGCAAAAACCCTTTCGCTTAACGTATTCATCACCATGATTTAGTGGCTTTTGTATTGTAACATGCGCGGAAATTTAATCCGCAGATGAGCTTTCATGACTTTCCTCAAAACTACTTTTACTGTTTTGCAAACAGTTGTACGGTGCACAGTGGGATTTATTGTGTAATAAGTAATTTTTTCGACAAATAAAATGTAAAACGTAATGATGCAGTTTTGTAGAAAATTTATTCAGTATGAAGAATCCATACATTGTATCCCAAAAAGACGTTTATTTGTCTTGTAAATAATGAAGCAAAGTCACAAGTAAATTTTCGTTCAATATATTGACAACTTTTTACGCACTTCTATAGTGTTTGTACGTAAGATAATTTTATTGCTCTGATTTAGATAGCAATTTTTATCAAATATAGTCTGTTCTGTATATTTAAAAAAAAGAATAATAAAGTTCGCTCATATGGTTTGAAATATATGATAGAATAATATTTGTTCCACAATGTGCCGTGATTGCAAACTGGAAGAAAAGTGGTTGCTCGGTCGTGCTAGGTGCTCCCGCTATAATAAAATGAAAGGTAAGACTCAATATTATCAATAAAAAAAAGGTTAAATAATTCATCATCTATCATTTCTGTAACTATATCAATTTCCAGAACCTGTTTACGGGGTTGACATCTAATGCTACTTATAAAAGCATTTGACAATACTAGAAGTCGATGAAAACCATCTGTATTTGTTGAAAATCATAAAATTTGTCTCCAAATTCATGAAATTTTTAATTTTAAAAAATTACAAAAAGATATGGCATGCTTTTAGACACGTGTTGATGTAAGCGATAAAACTTTGTTACTGGCATGTATGGTTCCGTTAAGTCAACAGACGATTTCTCACGAAGAATATTGGCAAAATAAAAGTCCGTCATCAACAAGATTCTGGCGTTCTATCTCTTTTGAATTTACCAAATAAATAAAAGAAAAAATGAATTTAGATATTGCTGCTTTGAAAAATACCGAAGTTGTAGCGTGCGGGAAGCAATTTTCAATCAAGTATAATTTCGTGTTTGCAACTACTAACGATGGAAATACGTTCAGGCGTTCCTTTTCTAACCCCGCACTTGTTGCTGATGTGAATAGTGTGGAGGAGCAACTAATTGATCGATTTCGCATTTTACTACAAATAATAATTTGTGGCACAAAAATTAATTCCTTGAAGTTCAAGAATTTTGCTCAAGATACAGCAAAACTTTTTATTGAAATATGTTATATAGTTGGTGTTATATGCCAGTAACAGTACATAAAATACTGATACACGGAAAAGATATCATGGATGCGGCAATACTTCTTATTGGCATGCTTTCTGAAGGAGCCGAAGCAGCCAGATATAAGGATTATAGAAATTATAGATTAAGGTTCTCCAGAAAATGTGATAGATTTTCAACAAATACAGATGTTTTTGATCGACTTCTAGTATTGTCAGATGCTTTTATAAACAGCATTAGATGTCAACCCCGTACACAGGTTCTGGAAATTAATATAGTTATAGAAATGATAGATGATAAATTAAAGTCTATATTTAAATGCATCTATTGAAATTTATTTATAAAATAATTAGTTTTGATAAAGTAACTAAAAGTTGTGGGAAAATATATAATATGGGTTATATGGACGGTGAGTGGTGGGCGTTAATTGAGGTAATAAAGGCTCTGTGCCAAACTTCCATAACTTTGGGCCAAAAATAAATTTTGGTTTCTATGGGCGGTGGGTAGTGGGTGTGGCCAATTTTTATTAAACTTTATTTTATTCTTACTTGAGGTGATAAAAGGCTCTGCGCCGACTTTCACAAGCTTTGGGCCAAAAATACATTTTGTTTTCTATGGGCGGTGGATAGTGGGCGAGGCCAATTTTGATGAAACTTAATTTTTTTCTTGATTGAGGTAATAAAAGGCTCTGCGCCGAACTTCAAAAATTGTGGGCTAAAAATAAATATTGGTTTCTAAAAGCGGTGGGTAGTGGGCGTGGCCAGTTTTGATGAAACTTTATTTTATTCTTAATTGAAGTAATAAAAGGCTCAGAGCGAAATTTTAACATTCTACGAGCACTCCTTATATTTTTTGCTAAACATTATATAAACAAATCCCACTGTGAGGTGTACGCCTTCTTCTTTCCCAACTCTCATTTGAAAACCAGGATCGCTTAAAAAACGAATAAAAATTTCCATTCTTTTGACTTGCGACAACGCACACTGGGGATTTTTGTATGGAGGTGAGGAAAAATATATATTTGTCAAAAAATGTAGTGATTTCATCACAAGTTTAGTTTTATTTATATAGTAAAACATAAATGTAATCAAAATAAAGAAAGTTAGAGATATGTATATCGTTACCTACAATGTAAAAAGCCCTAACTGACAAATATATTAAAATTAATTTTTTTTAACTTATTATTTATTTTCAATCTATTTTTAATTTCATCACAAATTTAGTTTTATTTATATAGTAATAAGTAAAATAATCAAAATAAAGAAAGTTTGAGAAATGTATATCGTTACCTACAATGTAAAAAGTCCTAACGAACAAAAATATTTAAATGATTTTTTAAATGTATTACTTATTTTAAATCTATTTTTAATTTGTTATTCTAAAAGAGCCTTAACTTCGTCGCTTATAACACTATGCTTTTTCTGGCTAAATGAAGGAGTCAAATGTGAGATCATGGGGTCTGATGTTATCATCATTCGGTGCATAATATCTTCGTTCGTCACAATTCTTTTTCATGAATCAGAATTTTGTGCCACTCGTGCAGTGCAACAAACTCTTTTGCCGTCCCTAGACAAAAATCACCAAATTTTTTTGGATCGAAGCTATAACAACCACCGAGGTAGATTGTTATAGCTTCGAGAATTATTGAAAACCTCTTGATTATGTTTACATCTAGACCCGTGATTTCGAAAATCAAAGCAGGCATAGCAAATAATCTTCGTGACGTATTTCCTGAATTTGTCGTACCAATTTTCTCTTTAAGTGCACACTTTATCAAAAATTTTCGGGCTTCTTTTATCGGATGAGTATTTGAGTCAACTCTCCCACGTTCAAATTCAATATTATAAGCTACATGCAAAAGACACTCCATCAGCTTAATACGCGCATTAAGTGGTGACATACCAAATTGCAGTGCTTGTTTATTTACGGGCATAGCTTGAACTTCTTCGATTTTATTCATCTTGGATATAGTGAAAACAAGAAGATGCTGCTAATGTTCTGTTATTGATTGTGCTGTTTTGCCGTCTCATTGTAAAATATAAGTCATGTTTTACTTTAAAGTTACGATTATTTACTGTTAACTCAAATTCCTTTAGTTGAGATATCTCCTCATCGACTATTCTCTTTTCTTCTCGTATAACTTCACATGTCTCATATAACTTCACATGTCTCGTATAACTTCACATGTCATACTAATTTATTTATGTTATCACTTAATGATAATCTAAGTGGTACAAGTGATGTTATATAAAAATGAGAGTCAGAATATTGATCATCTGAAACCCTCTATTGTTATTCGCTTTGACTAGATGCTTTGACATCCCCATTTATAGTACATTGTTAAATTTCCGCTTTAAATCTTATTTATTTCCTTCGCTGGCTTGGTCTAAAGACCAAGAGGACTCTTTTAGCAGTATGATCCAACAGATTTTGCAGAGGTATACTGCCTGAACTTTCAGTAATAGAAATTCCGATTTCGTACGATTAGAATCCTGCCATCTTTGTTTGAAGTTAGAGTAAAAGCCTGTATGTGTTTCGTTTATGCCAACGTGCGATTGCTGCAAAACCTGTTTTAATTTTGTTTTGTCCTTGTCAATCTTCAGAAGCTTCGAGCATAAGACAACACGTGAAATAGAAAAACTTGTCGTAAAACTCTTGGGTCTTAGCTTTAGTTATAATTGAAAAACCGGAGAAAAATGAACACCTATAAATACTACGTATTTTTCATTATTTCATTGACAGGTACTTATGAATGGGAGCACATTTCGAAACGTTCTAAAACATGAGCACTATTAACGAAAAAAACCCAAATAATTAAAAAAGGGGCACTTTCTTTTTTTCTTTTAATTTGCCACGCAAATTTATTAGCGCTTATTACTTTGCTACTGCAATTATCAAAATCAAATAACCTTTTGTTTATTACATTTTTTTTATTCTGGAAATCATAAAAATAGTCATCAATGTTTATTCCAAAGAATTTTGTGCATATCTGGAGTAAATTTCTT
This sequence comes from Linnaemya vulpina, assembly GCA_963675445.1. Lineage (NCBI taxonomy): Eukaryota > Metazoa > Arthropoda > Insecta > Diptera > Tachinidae > Linnaemya > Linnaemya vulpina. Next base: position 40,630,644 of record OY776279.1, on the reverse strand, counting down.
AAATTCACACCTTTACTTAATTTGAATAAAAGCAAAACGCGTACATCTGTTTTCATCATTTATGTCTCATTGTGTTCATAGGCTAAGCAACTTTACGCGAAAGTAATAGGCCTTGACAATTTTTCACCGTTTTGAAATTTGTATGAATTAAAAAAAAATTAATAAATGAACTATTTGACATACTGTCATTGTACTATTATAATATGAAATTTATTTGTTGGGTGGTTAAGCAATGTCTATATGCATTTCATTGGCGCTTGTTGCCAAATCGTCAGTAGACTTCAACCACAGTTTTGAAAAGTTTCAAACTTCTCAACTTATTAAAAGACTTTTATAAGCCATCTGAGAATTATGTTAATAAATTAACTATAAAAATTCACAAATGATTTAAAAAAATCACATTATAATAAGTGTATAAGTTTCATATATGGTTCGTATAAGTTTCATAGCCTACTACACTTATTATAATGTGATTTTTTTGAAATCATTTGTGAATTTTTATTTTTATTTTAACATAATTCTCAGATGGTTTATAAAAGTCTTTTAATAAGTTTCATATTAAAAAAATATAATTTTTTAGGCAAAAACTATTTTTTTTCTTCATACATTTATTTATAACTTTAAAAATGTTACTTATGTAGCGAAACGTTATATAGACAGATGAAAGTAATTGTAATTCTTGATTTGTCTAAATTTGGTTAAGCAAAATTCGACTACTGGTTCTTGAGTTATGTTAAACAAAAGAGCCTAATCAGAATTGAGTCGCGAATCCATCAGCTGAAGAATGTTCTACTGTGTAATGCAACAAATTGAGAGGTGGCACCTGGTGGTACTTGAAATCTATTAAAAATGTAAAAACAGATATGAGAAAATGTATTAATAGTGATTTCCGACTGTGGGAAAGTATGGCTAAAATTGCAGGTCCAAATGTTTGGAGAAAAAAGGGATTTTTGTTATATGTTCATAAAAATAAACAAACAAAAAAACTTAAGTCTGCAGATTTTATTTTTTCAATTTTATTATACTAAAATATCCCACTTTAAATAAAAAATAATAAGAAAAACGTTAGCTAACATAATGAAATAATATTCGTTTTGAAATTCTTAGGTTTAAATTAAGTTTTTTCGGTAAAACATATAAGTACTGAGTTTGAGACAGCTATGAAAAAAAACTAGCAGTCATATCGGAATAATTCTTTTTGATTTGATTGCACCATTTAGTCTAAAATATAAAAATATCAGTGCATATTGCATGAAGAGTATGTTGACAATATGACTTTTTTCGACTAAATACTCAGGGTGCAACGCTGCTCCTCTGACTCCATTACTTTCCTCCAAAAATTGTTCCGCCAACCATCTTACGCTTTGTTCACGAAATCTGTATAATTTAAAATGGTCGGATTGTTGAGAATATGTTCCAGCATGGTATTCTTTCTTTTGACAGGCATATTTATATTTAAGTTAATTTAAACGCAAAACACACAATTTTTAATATAAAACAAAAAACTTTAAGCACCTCAATCAGCTGCTTACAAAAATCAAAGCATAAACTAGTAATATTAAGCATTTACTAGTTTTTATTCATACCGTTTTAAAGCCAACACTAGAAAAATTAGCTTTTGCTTGGTGGTATAAAGTACTAGCTTTAGCTGAATTTTTTATTCACCTCAAAACCAGTTAAAACTATCAAAATACCGGCAAAAGCTGGCTACTCGTTTATTCACACGACCCATTATTTTGCATATGCATTTGACAGTGTTTTCGCCGAGTTTTGACAGTAGCCTACGCTAGATAAAGTAGATTATAGGTGGGCCTTACGCTTGTTTATTTATCAGATTGTATCTGAAGACTAATCTTATAATTATTTTTAAAACTAATGTATGCTAAGCGACGTAAAGAATTAAAGCTCAGGTTGATGTCTGGCAAAATGTGGGAATGAAAATTAAAAATGTATAATGAAACTTCTCAGTTGAAAGTTGACATAGCAGCATAATTAGAGTTATCTAGATGTAATGCGTGAGTTACGTTTAATAATAAACACCGACTGAATCTTAATACTAATTCTTTTAATATACTTAAAGTCTAATATAAGCTAAGCAACGTTGCTGTCTAGCAAAATGTGAGAATAACAATTTAAGGTATGCGACTTGCCAGCCATTATAATTATTTTGGGGATCGGAAAGTAACTCATGCGTTCTTCAATATATCAAAAATTTCCCAACAATTGATGACTCTGACCTAATATTTTGTTTTAATACCTGCGCTAGACAAAAGAAATAAATTAATAAATTTATAATCGTTATGTACATATACACGTGCGCAGTTTGGGTATAAGATATATAAAACACAAATATCCTCCAATGCTAAAAAATTGCCCAAATTATACCAATGAATCACATATATGTTCAATAATCCGCTCGACATAAATAAACTGGATATCCATTCATTATAAAAGAAATTTGTTATACTATAGTTCTTGATTTAAAAATCTGGCTAATGACAAATTTAAGTTCATCGTTAATCACCGTATTAAATTTTGTATAAATACTAATATACTTCGTAAGTTAAATGCGCTTAGATTTTGCAAGTGGTTGTGCAAAATAAAACAACTTATGTTGTCAACACTCTAAACAAATTGTTTTTTTATTAAAACAATATTAGTTGTTGTCGTTCTTTATTTCTCTTACAACTACAATTAGAGTCGGCAAAAACCAATGAAATAAAAACGTAAGAAAATTAAAAAGGCAAAGTGATCAGTGAGTTCTTGTTATGACTTTGATGTTTGGTTTGAAGCTTCTCATTTATTAATGTGGAAGATTGAAATATATAATATTAGTTATTCTAAGAAATATTAGGTAAAGGTTCCCTGATGATCTGCACTAGCCCCAGTGAAATGCGCATAGGAACTAGCTAAAACACCTAAATTGATCACTTTGAGCTTTTTTGGTAGAATTTTGGGGAAAAACAGCACATAATTAAAATTTAAGAGTCTAAAACGACAATTCCCCAAAATATATATTAAAACCTAGATTTTTCATATGTGTATATTGACTTACAACGTTGTACTAACTTACGCCCAATAAATCAGTGGCTATTCAAATGTCACTTAACCTTAAATGCCATTTAAATACAAAATTTCGTTTTTCACCGCAAACTTAAATAAGACTTAAATGCCCCTCATTGGCCATTTAAGGCCCATTATTACAACTTGGTGTTATCTTAAAGTGAGATTTTATCGGTCAGATAAACGCATTTTCATTATTACAACTTTCCTTTAATCTAAGTATGTGCGATATATTAAAGGCAAGTTCGCCTTTGCGTCAAGTTTTACCAGGAGGATTTATGTTTATATTACAATGTGTAATATGGTAATATAAACCTACTATTCACTGGTTTTTTTCTTCAAACACAGAAAAAGAAAAAAAACCAGTGAACAGTAGACAAGGTTTAGAAGAATAAACACTAGGACTATAAAAATGTAATTATGATTATTGTTGTTGTAAATAATTTAATATTAAGTAGTTTATTGTTTTTTTTTTGTTCTTTTTTATTTTAATTCCCTGAAGATGACCAACAGAGTTGGTCGATATCGGAAAAATAAATATATATTAAAAGAAAAATTTTAATATTATTTTATTATATAAAAAAAGACCTCAAGCCGAAACAAAACAAATAAATTTTATGTTATTCTTAAAAAAAATTTCTAATTATTTTTACATTAATAATATCAATTACGCAACATTAAAAGAATTGTAATTAGCACACACACCGTTTGGATTACATTATTATATAATAAAAATTTATAACATTTATTTATATGTACATTTTAGAGCTAGTATGTTTTAAATATTTAAAATTAACTAATTTATACTATTTATATATTTAAAATTTGTGATTTATGTTAAAAAATTTTATATTTATATACATATAATTCAAAAGAAAATTTTTGACAAAACCAAATATTTTCCTGAAGAAGTTAACCGTCCCCACGGTTAGCGAAATATTGAATATTAATATAAAACAACCTCAAAAAAATCTATTAATTATACATATATAAACGTATTCAACATATAAATATATGTATATAACCATAAGCAAAATGATTAGCACCAATTTAGAAAGCAATTAAAATATATACTAGAAAAGTACGAAAATATACAACACTGTGTGCAAGTGGTTGGCAACATGTCATTAATTGTAACAAAATACACAAATACACTACAATATATATATACCATAAACAAACGCTAAACATTAAATGTTTCAAATAATTTTTGACATTATTTATTAAGTTTTCTTTCATTGCGGCTTCTCTTGTGTGCATGTTCACAGTCTATGGTATGTGTGTATCTAACAAAATTATCAATAACATCGAACAAACAGTTGGCCACTTAAGGAAAATGCGATCAGTTTCGCTCTATGCGTAGGAAAATTAAATTTAACGTAAAGTTATCTAAGTAAATTATGGTTGTACACATTTGATTGTATGTTTTCGTATATTCGCCTGCGCTAGCGTACGCATATTATAGTTGGGCCTTTAACATTAAATATTTTAAATAATATTTTACATTATGTATCAAATATTCTATAAAATTATGTATGTACATATATATGTATGTATGTATATGTACATACAACAAATTGTAGTGTTTAAAGTTATTTGAGTGGTAATATTAAGAAGAAGATATGCATTTTGTAAGATGGATATAGAAAATATATGTTTATTTGTGTCAACTTTTTACGTTTCTGCAGAATACTGTATAGCTTATGGTGTTTATCATTTAAAAACAAAAAATCAAAACATCTGCTTGAAACTTTCCTTTTCGCGTATGTACAGAAAACGTACGAAATTGTATAAATAGTACTATATTTTATTTTAAACTTGTGATCGATGTAATATCTTCATTATATGTATAGCTAAATTATAATTTTAATAACATATTTATTTTATAAGGGTGATACTGGATGAAGTAGTTAACACAATACTACGATGCCTTAGATCCCGAGATTGGCTTCGCCCTCAGTCATGAATATGGTTTCGAGTTTTTCTGACCTGCATTAGTGCAAGATTGTGTTTAGTGTTATCGGGTTGTCTGAATAGCATAGCACTGGTCGCTAAACATTATCGACACATTTGCCTGCATGTACATACATAAATTACATATGTAGTAATATTGGTACCACATAAATTGATGCCCATGCGTTCATATATCTGCATATACATACGTATGTATAACATTAACCTATTATTGTACAAAAATATTTACAGTCTTTTGTGATTTTATAAAGTAAAACAAGATATATAGAAAATTAATGTATTGAATGTGCTATGTATATCTACAAATGTATCAACTAAATGTTCGAATATCAAACCAAACAAGAAGTACAAAAAAAAAGCTTTTCTGCCGCACTCTCATTCAACATACATACATGCCATCACTCTTGCGCATTCCTGCGTAAAATTCTATTTTCTGTAGGTTGGCTGCGCTGCGTGGCGTTTTTCAGCGTTCACATAAGCATTTTCACAATTTGCCGTGTAACAGATTGGATCAGCTGATGCGTTTGCGCAGCATTTGCGATTTCAGCGTCTCGCTAATTGGGCCTTTACTTCATTGTAGAGTTGCGCAAAAGCAAACATTAAAATAACTTTAGAGAAAAGAGCTTTATATATATCATGACATTTATGTTTTAGGGGGAGCCCTGTTGATGCACTAGAACTTTCAAAACATATTTCGCAGCTGTTTAGATCTAACAAAGCAAGTTAAATTTTAAGCATACTGTAAAGTTCCGTTAAGGCTCCATTAGCGAGACGCTAAAACGCAAGCGCAAACGAAAGCGCAACGCAACGCCCTAACGCAACTCCGCTTAGAGAATGATTAAAAACGGACCATATGTTTTTACAGAAAAAAATTTTGAATGTACATATATATGGATATGTACATACAACAAATTGTAGTGTTTGAATTTATTTGAGTGATAATATTAAAAGAGAAGATATGTATATTGTAAAATGGATATGGAATATATATGTTTATTTGTTTAAACTTTTTACGTTTGTGCAAAATGTCACAGAATACTGTTTGGCTTGTGGTGTTTATCATTTAAAAACAAAAAATCAAAACATCTGCTTGAAACAGGGATGGCACTTTCCTTTTTGCGCTTGTACAGAAAACGTACGAAATGTTATATATAGTACAGTACTTTATTTTAAACTTGTGATCGATGTAACATCTTCATTATATGTATATCTATATTATAATTTTACTAATACATATATTTTATAAGGGTGCTGCTGGTTGAAGTAGTGAACTCAAGACAACGATGCCTTAGATCCCGAGATTGACTTCGCCCTCAGTCATGAATATGGTTTCGAATTTTTCTAACATGCATTAGTGCAAGATTGTGTTTATTATTATCGGGCTGTCTCAGTCGTACTGGTCGCTTAACATTATCCACACATTTGCCTGCATGTACATACATAAATTACATATGTAGTAATATTGGTACCACATAAATTGATGCCCATGCGTTCATATATCTGCATATACATACGTATGTATAAAATTAACCTATTATTGTACAACAAATATTTAGTCTTTTGTGATTTTATAAAGTAAATTAAGTTATATAGCAAATTAATTTATTGAATATGCTATGTATATCAACAAATGTATCAACTATATGTTCAAATATCAAACCAAACAAGAAGTACAAAAAAAAGCTTTTGTGCCGCACTCTCATTCAACATACATACATGCCATCACTCTTGCGTATTTCTGCGTAAAATTCTATTTTCTGTAGATTGGCTGCGCTGCGTTGCGTTTTCCAGCAACAGTACCTCGTTTCTGTATTTCTCGCATCGTAAAATCTTCCGCATGAAACGAGCGAATTGCAACAAAATCAGTGTAAATTGAAACAAAAAATGGTTTTTCTCACACAAGTGTTTCTGTATCTTTATTTTGCGAGAATTATCTGTCACTTAAATAAATTTCCAACAATTATTGGAAGAATGTGAGAAAAAGTGTTTCTGTAAGAATATTATGCGAAAAGTTTCTCACAAGAACTGTCAAAATAAGACACATTTAAAATTGTTGCGAGAAAAACAAATATATAGAAATATTTTTAATTTCGTTTGCACGAGTATAAATATGGAACCCAAATCAGCAGAAAAGGTAAGTAGCAACTTCTTTCAATAAAATAATTAAATATACACATCTACATATGTATGTATGTATGTACACAAGAACTGTTTGTTAATTGCTTTTTTTAATTTGGATAGAAAATAGAAAGAATTTCTAAGCAACAGAAGCAAAAACTAGTGGACCACATGTTATCCAATTTAGAATTTGCTAGAGGGCAGTTCGACAAAATAAATGCAAATTCAAATTTCAAGGAGCAATGGGAGTCACTTAAAGTTTCTTTAAACTCCTTGGGTGGGAGTGAAAAGAGTGTAGAACAATGGAAAAAGGTAAGATATTTAGGCTTTCGTGAAGTTCCCCCAAACAAAATAAAAATTGGCCTATGTCATAGACATTTCTATCACATAGGCTAATTTTAATTTTGTTTGGAGGAACTTCACTAAACTACATTTGCTCCGATTTTTCGTATGTATTCAATAGTAATTGATTCGACTTACTTTATTGTTCTTAGTGTTGGATAGACCTCAAATCAGGCGTTTAGAAGACCATTAGCACAAGAAGAAAATTCATGAACAGAACCGGTGGTGGTAGCTGGGCAGACGTACCCCGTGATTTGAGTCCATTAGAAGAACAAGTACTTAAGATTATGACCGTTGACGCCGTAGACGGCGACTCATGTACTCCTGAATCCGGTATTATATTAGAAGAATCAGAGGTACGTACATATGTTTTATAAATGTTTAAATTGATTAATATAATATTTATTTTTCTAGGATTTTAGATCCATTGAATTTTTAGAATGCGATGAATTATATATCCCGCCAATTAAAAAGATAAAAATAGGAAAACAATCACCACCATCAAGTTCTGCAAAAGTTTTGCTTAATAAAGTTTCACCCACATCCACAACTAAATCATTTTCCAAATACGCCAACGCTTTAAATGAAGCAAAATCAATGCAAAACGCTGTGATAGAACGATTAAATCGAATTGAAAAGCAAAATTCTGAAATTTTAGAAAAAATTTACAAAATTTTAGCTACGGGATCTGCATGTACCTGAATCTCACAGTCTACTTTTTAGAAAGCCTTGTTTTAAGCCATATCTGTTAAGGATAATTTTAGTAATAGTAATGATTAGTAATCAAAAATGTCCTAATAGTGAATTAAAATTTTATCTAATTGATTACACAGCGCAACAGTGCAAAAACAAAGACTTCACAGTATAAGTCTTTTTCTTTTGTCGCATAGTTTTAATAACCGTAAAACTACATACATTTTGAATTAAATTACATTTTGAATTAAATTTTTAGTTTGTTTTGTTGTATGTAGTATATTAAATGAATTTCTTAACAAGTGATCGCAAGATAATTTGCCTCAAAATACCTTCTTAGGATGACAAGATGTTAAGATCTAATATGAATTTTATTTTATGTTTTTTTATTATATACTTATGTATACATATGTGCTTTATGTTTTTTAAACAAGTAATTTTTCGGTTATAAAGAAATAACAATGTGATTTTTTATTTAATTTTCTTTATTTTTTTAAATAAAAATTTATTCCAAACGAATTTTTGTATATTTATTAAAAATTTTTATACTTTTACAGAAAAAAGTTTTTTTGTATAAAAAAAAAGATTTTTTTTCAGAAATAAAGTTTTTTTTAAATATATAAATCGCAACGCTGATTACAATTAAAATTATCTTCGGCTACAAATTCTTGTTTTCAGTCTATCGCGAAGGCGATAAGCTTCACGTAGTGGTTCTTCTATTTCCTCATCGTTAATTAAAACAGTTTCTTCCTCTTGTATAGCTAGCTCATTATCTTCGCGCATCAAGCCATGTTCCCTTCTAAAATTATGTAGAACCGTGCACGCATTTACAATTTTTCCCGCCATTTGTGGTGTGGTGTGCAATCCAACTTGCAAGCACCTAAAAACGCCTTTTAACACACCATTTAAGCGTTCAACACAATTTCTGGCTTTGGCATGTACTGTGTTAAACTGCTTCTCATCTTCAGTTGATGAACGGTATGGTGTTATTAGCCATGGTCGCAAAGGGTAGCCAGAGTCACCTGAATGAATCGATGCAAAATTAGAAATATTTTATACATAAAAAATTTAAAATATGTATTTGAAAGTTAAATTGTAATTGCGATTTAAAGTATTTTTATTTTTATATAAATATACTTATGTATATAATCATATGAAATTATGTATAAAAATATATAATTACATATATAAAATTTGAAAACCTCACTCGATTAATCGAGCAATTTTAAAATCCAAAAATGGATTAATTCTTTACTCGAACAAAACCCAAAGTCAAATAATTGAATACTCTAATACATACCTAACAACCAAGAATTATTGCTCCTGTCTCTTTCGTGCCGCTGTTGCAATAAAACGCTAATGCGCGAAGCTTCCCAAATATAAGAGTCGTGCGCTGCTCCACCAAACCTTGCAAAACCTCCTAAAATTTCCAAATTATAGTCGCATATCTGAAAATATATGGGAGAATTGGTAAATGCAGTACAATTGTAATCATAATGAGACAAATTCTTACTAGCTGTACATTTTTCGAGTGGTAGCCTTTTCTATTTAAGTAGCAGCCCTCAACTTCTTGTGTTGGTCGTTTAATACGAATATGCGTGCAGTCTATGGCCCCTATCACGCCGGGAAACCCAGTTTCTTCATAGAATCTGTAAATGGTGTTCAAAATTTAGATGTTTCAAAAAACATTAACATTTGTATGTAAATAATATTTACTTTTCTTTTATAGATTCATATTCAGAAACTGCAGGAAACTTAATCCATTTAGCCATTAATTTAGTTTCCAAAATACCTGCTATCTCATGAACACAGCGGCAGACAACACTTTTGCTTACAGAAGCCGTAAATCCTGTCCAATGTCTCTGTAATAAGAACCAGTAGCAAAAAAATGTAATGCTGTGCACATTCGAATGGGTTGCGGCATAAACGTTTTTTTCACACCCTTTGTCATGTAGGGACTTATATCATTGAACAGTACAAAAGCTGCGTCTCTGCTCAAACGATATAAATCCCTGAATCGTTGCTCCGGAATGCTGAATGGATCTGTTGCATCTCTGAGTTGTTGGCGATAAAGCCGCAACATATTTCGGCGATCAAGCTGTTCAGCAGTTATTAGTGCAACACTATACATTTTTTTATTTAACAATTGAAACTTTGTATTTTTTATTTAATAATCCACAAACCACAGTAATAATTATTTATTTTAACTTTTTGGCTTTTCGCTTTTCTTTTGCTTAGATTTCACTTGCATTTGACAATTAATAACTGGAAATATTCCAATAAAAACAGAATCAGTGTTGCCTGTTCTCGCATTCAAATACAGAAACACTTTTTTCTCACAAATCGAGAAACGATGGAATTTTTCGTTTCACACTTCATGTGAGTAATTTTACGATGCGAGAAATACAGAAACGAGATACAGATTGGATTAGCTGACGCGTTTGCGCATCGTCGCGTTTCGCTAATTGGGCCTTTAGTAAAGCTGGATTCACCCAGTACAATATTGACGTTCTACAACATTTTTAGTTTTTTGAGAGTATGCTCTGAAGCGATTCACCCACTTCGCGCATTTCTTCTGCAACATCAAGGCTACCACATGGAATAATTTTGTAAACTATGTGTGTGAGTTTTACAATGGGGCAATATCACTATTTCTTTAATTTTATTTATAACAATATTCACCAGTTATATATTTTTTAATACAAAACAAATGCTCCGTATTTTATTATATACACAAACAAAACGAAACAAGTGTGTTGATATACATACAAAAGTATAAAACAAGTTCTGTATTTTACTATACATATGTACATATAATATGTTGTGGCATCTCAGTTCTACTTTAGTTAAAAAGTTAAACACACTGGCAGCACAGTTGCAATGTTTCGGAACGTGAATTCCCTACAAGAACAGTGCCGGTCATATTACCGGTAAAATGACTGGCACTGATGACCGAATTTCGGTCATCACGTAGAACAAAGTGTCTATAATTTTATTAAGGCCAAACGGAAAAAAATGACTAAAACTCTTGTGTACGTGTGATCTTGCATCCCTTTCTAACTTGTGGTATATCATTGCCTGTTAAACATATATTCAAACTACTTACTCTAATGTTTTTGTTCTATATAAATTTTTCTCTAGTGACTTTTATGGTCATACCCTTGACGGGTATGGTGTCACTGATGACGGGGTTGCTAACAATCCTAACCTAACCAAATTCGATGAAATAAAACGCATTTAATATCATTTCAATTATATTATAGCAAATTTATTATTTATATATATATATATATAAATATATATAAATGTAAATATATATATATATATATATATATATATATATATATATATATATATACAAATATGCTTGTATTATATTTTAACATACACAAAACTTACTGATATTAGTCCATCGACCAAAATAATTAAATAACCCCGTGGTAGACAACAAACCCTAAGAACAAGCCACCAAAAACGCTAGGCTTGTCGTGATTACTATGTATGGAGTATACCCGTACGGAGATATTCAGGTCACGATCACCAAGAGTATACATTGTCAATAGTTTCATTCATCTAAAGATGGATATAAATTTAGTTTTATATCTTGTTTTTTCTTTAAAACTAAACTTACTTGCGCAATGCATTTTGGCTTGGCACATCATTGTGATATAAATCACCGCCCAACAAAATTAAATCGACATCTCCCGTACAGCTAATTCCAACATTTCCTAGAAAGCGAGGAAGCTGTCATCAGTTGCAATATAAGAATAAAATATAACCGCAAGTTTTTAAAAAAATAGATTTACCTCTTGTAGTGTCCTTTTCTCCGTATCCCAAATGATCATCAGTGGACATCATAATACGCAAGGAAATTCACTTTATTTGTATTATATTTTGAATTTTATTTTATTTTGGTTCAATTTACAATTTTTCTATACAAAAGGTTGATAAATTTATTGTCTTACTCTTGCACACAGTATTCTAGCCTGTAAATACCAGCGTTGTCGCTCATACTTCTTTTCTTAATTCCTATATAATGTATTTTTCATACTCCAAAAATCCCTGAATCTCGTGGAACATTTAAAACAACAATTAGAGCAAAATTTAAGTTAGTTTTGTTAATTGGTTCATTATATAACTATTTTTGCAACTTCATTGAACTCGTACATACACAAACATACTGAAAAAGTATATATTTGATCAACTAAAAACAAATCGTAAGAATTTGGGTATGAAAAGTCCAAAAATGGTAACGCTGTTAGGCTAAAACATTTTTAATTGGGTTAGTGAAAATGTTTTTGTGTGTATTAGTTTCAGTCATTCATTTCTTGTAGGGTTAAAATCAAACCAATTGCGCTAGTATACACGAGACTAATTATGCTGGCATAACATGGCAGTTTGTTACCATTTTCGGTGATGGGAGAGGTTTTTGCGTGGCATAGTTTTTCATACAGCTTCAATCCCGCATTAGCAGAACAAAACTAATACATACGCACTTATGAAAACAACGAAAACACAGGTTCTATGTTTTCTATTTTACAGAGCGTTTTTCAATCTTCAGTTGTCCATCGTGCTGTAAACATGAATCTGAAAACAAAAGGGGTTGATCGCGGCAACAAACAGTAGAACTAATAAAAGAAACTCATAAAAGTTTTTGCAGTAATTTTTAGTAAAGGTAAAAATTTTTGGTTACAGAAAATTTCAGCAATATTTTACTCAAATTACTTAAATAAAATTTAATGGTCGCATGAATAAGAAAAACCTTTTATTGGTTTTTGAATAGTCTTTTTAATTATGTCTGAGAAAATAATCTCCCATTTCCCCACAGTGGCCACTGATCCTCTAGAGAAACAATATTTTAAAACTAGTATTACTCGAATTCCAAAATTATTTCAGACATGAGACCTTTTCTGCTATATAAAGGGCTCTCTGGACCATCATTTGTATATAGTGGCATATTGGTAGTATTTCCCATTTTCCACAATGGCCACTAATTCTGCCAAGCACACTTTTCAAGAGATTTTTTTTTAAATTGATATTATTAAAGTTCCAAAATTATTTCAGACATCAGACCTTTTCTGCTATATAAAGAACTCTCTGGGCCATCAAGTATCCTTTGGGTCATGTATTCTGCACACTGAGTGTGTTCCAATTCCTGGATTTTGGTCTATAAGTGAATTTAGTCAAAATTTGCTCGAACTGTTAAGTAGTTAACAGAGCTCTGCTAACTGCAGAACAGGTTTGGTACAAATTTCGGTTTGTGTCTCGGCTAGTTAAATTTAAATTTATCTTCACACACATTATATGAATATACCTCTAAAATTCACTTTTCATGTTTGTGCAAATTGCACTACATACATACTTTTTTTTGTTGGCTTATTTGTCTTAAAAAAACAATTATATATAAACTATAAAAACATTAGTTAATAATATAAATAATTTTTTACATATGTAAATAAGCATTTCCAATATGGTCCTAGTTGAAGTCTACTGACGATTTGGTAAAAAGCGCCAATGAAATGCATATAGACATTGCTTAACCATCCAAAAAATAAATTTCATATTATTTGATTTAGGCTTTAGTTGTTTACATTAAAATATATTTATAAAGAAACTAGAAATTTCTCCTAAGGATATTGTCCATTTCTTATCAATTGTCCGCTAATTTTGTTTCAAAACGCATGTGTACAGCGAACGAAAAATAACATAAAATGAACAAAGAAATACTAACCCACTCAAAGCTGTCTATGCGCATACAATTTTATGCCAGATGAATTATTCCCGTGTGTTTTGAAAAAAACAAAAATTGTGCAGCCTAAAAATGTGCTCGTGTATACTAGCGCATTCAGGTTCCGAAACATTTTACTCTCTTTCACTCTCTCTCTCACTCTAAAACAGAAACGTGAAACTACATATAAAAAAAATGTTTCAGAACGTGAAATTTGTTCTGAAACCATGGGTGAATCCAGCTTTCGACAGAAAGTCTTCTGACAAAATTTGAAATAGAGCGTGTTCTATTTGCTTCTGACAAACCAGTTGACATCAGCTGTGCTTGAAATCCCTGCCACGATGAAAAATTTAACGACGGTCGGCTGTTGACCGAACTATTAGCCGCCTGAAGCTGATATATTACAAACTGATATATATATAAGTTATTATAACCATTGAGAAGCAAACTATATATATATATATATATATATATATATATATATATTCATATATACATATATACATACATACATATATATATATATATATATATATATATATATATATATTTATATATATATATATAAAAGTTCATTATTATATCCTAATTAATATTTTCGAACTTTAAGCAAAAAAAAAAAAAAATAGCCGCAAAACAAAAACTTTTATGGCCGTAGCATGACATTTTATAACCTACGACCTACATTGGTGTTGGTTTGTTGTGGGCTCAACTGTTGCAAAAAACATAAATTATGTCAGAAGCAATTAAATTGTACGTTTATGACCGAATATTATTAACCTTCTGTAAAAGGTTGATAATATTCTGTAAAAGGTTAACATGTAGATTTGTTTTTGAAAGACATACACAATTACATATGAGTTGAAAAGTTGACAAATCAGATGTACAAACATGTCGTGTATGGTAGGGTTTAGTTGTGTATGTTGGTGTTTCTGCTGTATATCATTACCTTTTATTTAATATCCGTACTCTTTCAACACAAACGGCAAAAATATAAAGATATTAGGTGCCATCAGTGTTGTATGTATAATAATTGCGTTGTATATAAATAATTATTTGCTGTTGGTTTATGTGAAAAACATACGACACATTTCTAAAGCTGGATTCACACATGTTTTCAGAACGAATTTCACGTTCTGAAACAGTTTTTTTTATATGTGGTTTGACGTTTCTGTTTTAGAGAGTGAGAGAGAGCAAAAGAGAGTAACGTGTTTCGGAACCTGAATTGGTTTAATTTTAATTCACGTTCCGAAACATTGCAACTGTGCTGCCAGAAACTTTGATTTCTTAAGAGAAGTAGAACTGAGATGCCACAACATATTATTTATACATATGTATAGTAAAATACAGAACTTGTTTTATACTTTTGTTTGTATAGCAACACACTTGTTTCGTATTGTTTGTGTATATAATAAAATACGGAGCATTTGTTTTGTATTAAAGAATATATAACTGGTGAATATTGTTATAAATAAAATTAGAGAAATAGTGATATTGCCCAATTGTAAAACTCACATACATAGTTTACAAAATTATTTCATATGGTAGCCTTGATGTTGCAGAACAAATGCGCGAAGTGGGTGAATCGCTTCAGAGCATACTCTCAAAAAACTAGAAATGTTGTCGAACGTCAATATCGTTCTGAAACCAGTGGTGAATCCAGCTTAAGGGTTCTACAAGTGTAGCAACATTTACATTAAAAATCGTGTCATCTGTTTTTCACAAAATCAACAACAAATAATTACATACAACATTGATGGCATTTCAATATGTTTATATTATTGGCATTTGTGTCGCAAAAGTACTCAAATTAATTAAAAGGTACTGATAGACTGCAGAAACGCCAACATACAACTAATAGGACAATGCATACAAATAAACTGGACACATTTATGTCCATATTGCAATACATATGAAATATTTTCCAACATGACGCAAATATATAAATTTATATGACATACGATGTTTCAATGAGAATAAAACTTTTATTTAGAAGGTTAAACATATAAAATACATATTCGTATATCATTTCATTATACATATTTAGCAACTACACATATCAAAAGAGATATTAGTACCAAAAATTGTTTTTTGTGCCTCATTCTTTTCAACATACATACAGTCCAACAAAGCCGTCACACGTCACGTAACCTTAGAATGAAATTCTTTTATCTGCAGGTTGAGACGTTACGGCAACATTTTCTTACAGTGAAGTAAGTATTTACACAGCTAGTCATTTAACAGGTTCGATCAACTGACACATTTAGCTGACATTTAAAATTTCAACATTCGCCTATTCCATGCTTAACTCTCGTAACCGTTTCTCTTAACTCTCGTAACCATATATCTGATTTACTGTCTACTTGTGGAAATCGTGTTTGCTTTCCAATTTTGGCTATTCGAAATATTTGTTCTTCATAAAAGAAGAATAATATTTTGCTGTGTTATGAATTCGTTTTGTAGAGTGTTTTATATGAATACTTCGTTTATAGAGTCTTAGCAGCATTTAATTTTTTCATTGTAGGCATAGTATATATTTTAATGGAAAACTTTGCAGTAGTGAAGGCCTTTCACGGGACTCAAATAAAATTCAATATACCGAAGCTTCACTGCGCATACATATTTGAAATTTCGGATGTCTCTTCCACGATCACTTGAATATACCGATAGCATATGACCAGAATTTAAATAATTCAATTAACATTGATTAACACAAAACTAACTCAGTTATCCAAATACCCAGCCTTTTTTCGAAAGCTTCTAAGCTTTATTTTAACTGTTTTACGTATAATATTTTTAAGCGAGAACTTGCATTTTGTTTTGTTTGGGCATTTTGTTTACATAAAAATTTTATTAAAATACTCTTCTTTTCAAATATATGAATGCTTTTTCTACTTTATACTTATTATATTGTCCTTGTATAAATAAGTATACATATTCCTGAAGGCAAATCAATGAGGTATACGACCTATTTATAAATAAACTTTTTATATTCACTCCTAAATGTTGGAACTAAAAATGGGAAAGTACTGCAAGTGAGTTTGAGAAAACCGTTTTACTTTTCCTCTTGCACGAAACAGCGCGTACCTTTTCTTCGGGCTAGTTTAGAAAAGTAGTTCAGTTCTCAGCTGTTCGAGAAATAAACAACAAAAAACAAAACTGGAAAATTGTATTTAAAAGATTTGAAAAAATGGTTGGTAAAAAATTTTTTATTTCATAATGAATATTCATAAGTCCAATTGTATATTTATATGAATGAATCTACAAATCTAACTTTAAAAGAAATTGACGCTTTATTTAGACTACGATTTTGGTGTTCCCGAACGTTTGGCTTTTTTGGAGTAATTTTGTTAACTATTTTTTTTACTGAACCTTAACCAAAAGATAAGTGATCACAGCTAATGTCATATGTGTTGAAGGAGGGAGCACTTCAGCATTTTTTAATAAGCTATTAGTATATTTTATCAATATAGCTCCAGTAACTTTTATGAACATTACACCAAAATAAAAGAATTTTTATAAATATGAGCGGTATTTTGTTTACTTTCACTAATATTCTATTTTTGTCAAGTTATGACATATACATATGTATATCAAGTGAATGTGTTATAAGTTTGTATGTACATATGTATATCTCGAACAAGCCCGGTGCTTTACAAATTTATTACATCCATACATACATATGTATGTATACTTGTTCTCATGTAACTTCATGCCATTTTACCCATTATAAAAATTCCAACCATGATTTTTAAGAAATTCGATACTTTATATTACCAAGATTGACTTATATACATAAAAAAAGCGAAAGTTTAATAAATGATTCGACAATATTAATAACTAAAAAGATCTGGCAGTAGAGGAAAAGCGTGATTAAGGCCATTGTGATGATCAGCCATGATGGGTGAGAATTTATGAGATGTCGTTGCACCGTAAAAAGAGAAATCGAAGTGCAAATATATCATATTTTCGATTAAGGGCCATTATTACAACTTATCGACAAAGTTGGTAGTAGTACATGACCAATTAGCAAAACAGGGCGATAAAGTAGCAGGTAGCAGCTTTCTATTATTACAACTTGCCGGTAAAATTAAATGTATATTTCTTATGGTTTGGCAATACCGCTAGCAATGAATATTTTTGAAAGATTATTTAGATCGCGAAAAATTGTAGTGGCAACGACGCACTTGTTTTTACCCTTTGAAAATATATGCAGCTTTTGTTTGTGAATATGTAAGTTTTTGTTATAAAATAAAAAATTTCAGAATCTAAGGAAACAATCGTGCGAGCTGTGAAAAATCGGGAAAAAAAAACTTTTCAAGTGAAGAAGACCTATGTTTGGTGCACCATATTAAAAAGTAAGAATATGGTATTATAAACATTAATCCTCCTGATAAAACTTATCGCAAAGTCGAACTTGCGTTTAATTTATCGCTCACATTTAGGTTAAAGGAAAGTTGTAATAATGAAAATGTATTCATCCGACCGATAAAATCTCACCTTTAGATAACACCAAGTTGTACTAATGGCCCTAAATAATGTAAACGAATGGAATAGTCTCTTAAAGCCTGCGTCGAGTATTGCAGTATGCTTTTACATCCGACACATAAGATAACAAAATACACACATACTTTTAAAACGTAACCCCTGTAAATGAATTATAATGCGTTACTATTTTCTGCTGACATCGGCGAGAAAAGTAATCTCTGCCATGGGGAAATAGTCAGCGGCAGTGGTTCACTATCAACGAATACATAAAGCGTCTTATGTCTAAAAACAATTTGGCATTATTATAAGCAAGTATGGGCAAATGCAAAATGAAAATGCAAAAAGAGCGAACGATGTGTACATACACAAAATTGATGAGCGAAGTAGAGAACGAAATTGTGCTTAGTCTAACAGAAAATTCCGAACGAAGCAGACGTTCGTCGGATGTCATTAAATGAGAAGAAAAACAAACTAATACCATGACACACATGCCAAGCTTTCAATGTAGTGGTGCCCATACCTGCTTATAATCATTTGCCCATACTTGATTATAAGCTAACTCGGTATCTTCGAATTTGAAGATAAAACTTTATATGAAATTTAAGAAATATCTATACGAATTTCAACCACAGTTTTAAGGAATTTCAAACCCCTCATCTTATGAAAAGGCTTTTATAAACCATCTGAGAGTTTATATGAGTATTTACAAATGATTTTCAAAAATCATACATATCATAATAAGTGTAGTAGGCTATGAAACTTATACAAACCAAAACCGAACAATTTTCTAGTTGTATAAAGGTGTAGAAAAATAATATAGATACATATAGAATAAAAGTTGTTTTTTGGGTTTTGGTTTGTATAAGTTTCATAGTTTCAGTACTCTTCAAAACAGGTTGATAACAATTACTATTGTAAAAAAACGACCTTCAGCTTCACTCATAACACGATACTGCTTTAGCCAATAGCAACCGATATTTTGTTAATATTTTTTGTATTTGTATATAAAATACTTTACGAAGTACATTTGTAAAGTATTTGGTGCATAGATGCAAGTGGGTGACTGAGACCATATACCGCCGATGTTGTTAACCCTTATTCTATCCGTTTCTGTGACTGACTGTACAGGACATATGCCTTCACATAGGAAGTAGCAACGTAGTTAACCACGGAAAATTCCACAAAAGAACTTTAAATCAATAGAGTTATTTGAGAAGCTTAAATGAACTAGAGCGAGTGACACGCAAAACTCTCAACAGAGAGTAAACAATTAGTGGTCTGGTTGCACTTAAATTTTATTGCCAATGAAGCTTGATGTTGACTGACTGATGTTGCTTTGCGACTGTTGTTAATATTATTTGTGAAATCTTTCCACCAATTTTGATGCTTTTTTTTAACTTACAAAAACCAACTTGTATTAACATAACAGTTTATCAAATTCATGATTTATGCTTTCAAATCCGCCGATGCTCATCAGTGACATTTGTTTAGTGATAGTTTACAATTATTTTATTGCCATCCTCTAACCCATATCTATTCATTGGCAAACAGTATTGCTACTATAGAAATGAAAAAAAGCGTCAAACTTTTATGAAATCGGTTGTTTTCTTTGCTAATAACACGGAAAAGTGTAAAAATATTAACATAATATACACTGCCAACCATTTTTCCCAACCCGTCTGCAATCAGAAGAAATTATTCCCATAGAATATCTAAGGGATGAACTTAGAGGCAGAGTGGCAAAGTACAGTATTTCTAGCAATGACCCAGATAAAAGAAATTCTTCCACAGTGATCGAGAAATATTGGAGAAGAGGTGCCAAAGAACTTAAATGAAGTTTTAAAAAGAAAAGGCTTAGCATCTAGATATTCATCAATCTCTATTTATATATGTAACTCTTATAAAACCATAATTGCTAGAATAATTTCATAATGTCATTTATGTTAGACATTTTGTTGTTTCTAATAACTGAATAAAGAAATATATACATATAATGAATTAAAAAAGTGGCATTAAACCGATTTATTAAAGATTTATTTATCTCTATTGGTTGAATAAGGAGCATATACAAAATTACAATAAAATGAGAATTCAGGCCTTAGTTTGTAAATAACTTTGCGTCAATAAAATTTATAGGAATGAAAATGCAAAATTTCTAAAGCTAAGTACACACGATTAGCAGATCTTACAATATTGTAAGACAAATTTTCAGAAAATATAGCAACCCACTGAACTTACATTTTTTGTCTTGCAACGTTGTCAGAAAAATCTTTTTCGTTACATTGGAAGACAGAAATATTGTTAAGTGCCCAGGAGATGCACAAAATAAACCATCAACCAGTAAGAACGTACTAGAGTCGTTTAATTGATCATTTTTCGGAGACGCACAAAAAAACTCGTCAATCAGCATTTGTGTTTTGGCTTCGCAGCGTTCGCATGAAAGCATGTCGTCATCAGATGATTATTTTATGTTATTGTTAAGAAAAGGATTACTAAGAAGAGAAAAAAAATTTGGATGAAAATTTGTTCGCAATAAATTAATTTTTTACATCTATTATTGTTTTCGGATATAGTTATATCAATAGACTTAATAACATCTCATATTGATTATTTTTTTTATCTATTGCTATATGCTTCTAATTTTACATTCCATAAAGCCGATAAAATATAAAATAAGACTTTTTTCATCCGCGTAATTGTCCATGTCTTCACGCAACAAATACTCTTCTTTGTCATTGTCAGATAACTGCCAGACATTATAAGCTCATATATTATTGTCAGATGTGTTTAAATTAATACATTTGCCAATGTCACCATTGTCAGGAAAATATTTACACTAGCCATAAATTCCATAAATATACGCATAAAAAATCAAATAATAATTGTGCAATGTCTAACAACGCATCTGGCAATTCTTTCAATACAACAGTGTGACAATCGTTTGAACAGACAATTTTTGGTGGCAGATAAATATATGGTCTTATAATTGTCTGCCAGTAAAATTGTAAGGTTTTCTTAAAATAGTCTAAACAGACAAATTACCTTTTGCTAACAATTTTTCTTTGTCAGCATATTGTTAGCACATTGCCAGATCTCACAATATTTTTAGACCTGCCAATCGTCTGTAAGAAATGTAATGTGATGATAAACATTAGCCCCAGCGAAATGTGCATAGGAACTAGGTGAAACCCCTCAATTGATTTTGGAAACAAAGAATAAGCACGAAATTGAAAAAAACAATATTATTTTTTATAGCTAAACAATTTTATACATGTAAGTATATGTAAATGTAAGTATGTGTTTCATAATAATCATTACTGTGGCTTAAATTAAATTTTATATTCACATTAATTCTCAGGTAAGCACTTCAATGGAATATACAACGATGGGTTGCTGAAATGACTTATGTTGAACTCTTATCTCCGACTTAAAAATATTCGTTCATCTTATGTTTGTGATTAAGAAAGCAAACATACATATGTATATGATATATTTTCCACCAAAAATTAAAAAAAAAAATAAAGAAAATAAATATAATTTGAAAATTCTTGTTATTTTATAGCTTTTTTGTTTAAATCAAGCGATGTTACACAACATCGGTTACAAATTAAGAAAACATGAATGTTAACGACAAAATTCGTGAAGTTGAATGCTTAAATAAACTTGAATTTTAGTTTCATTAGTAATTTTAAAATCAAAATGCCATATGCATTGTTGTAGTGGGTCATGACATCAGAACTGAAACTGAAAACGAAAGAAGAACAAAATAGTGGCATACTAACTTTATAAGTAATATATGAATGTATGTAAGTGTGTGGTTTATGACAATTGGCTGCCAGATTTATTAAAGACCACAATATAAATATTTAGGTGACCCACTTTCTTAACGAGCCCGCTTGAAACATTTTCAAGATATGTACATACATGTATGCATATTAACTAAGCCAACTCTCTCTCTATGCAGTCATACACACGATGAGGTACGTGCTCTTTTCACTGTGTTATCTTGTTGTTATATGTTTTCTCTTTCGATTCTGTTTCTTATAACCCAATAAAAATTCGAGCAAAACAAAAATGTTGCCAATTATATTTTATACATGAATGTGCATATGTATATTATTTATTTGAAGTATAAACTCCTAAGTGAGTTATTACCTATTGTCAAGTCATTCTTTGAACTTTCGCGTTTCTCTTGTAAGTTATTCTTGCCTCAATAATGGAATCGTCTTTCTTAAGAATCGTGTTTGGAATTATAATTATGAGTAAAATTGCAATAAATTTGTAAAAGAAATGCTAATAATTAATTTAGAATACAAAACAAATAGAAAATTAGTGAAAGTAACATACGTGAGGCTGACCATATTCAAAAAATTGTTATTTTTCAAATATATTTTAGTGTATATTATTGTTGTATAATATATTGTAGTACATATTTACTCCCTCAACACATTTTAAATTCTCCAATATACTTTCCCATATTTGATTCATTTATTCTTAGGTTTTTAATATATTTATCTTTTTACATGCCTATAAGTAACCTATATTGCATGTACGTATGTATGTGGATGCAACAAATATACACGTTCCTGCATTCCTGAGGCGTACTTATTTCTACAACAACAATGGAATTAGAAGAAGCATATATTTGGAATGAAAAGTTGTAAGCAATTCTTACGTAAAGAAGTTTAATCTTTTGCAGACGTGAAGATATCATTTTTGAATTCTCACACGGGGTGCCCACCATATTTTTCCTCAAAAAACAGTTTTTGTCGCAGAACATAATATCCCATTTAGGTCCATTATTACAACTTGGCGACAAAGTTGATGGTAGTAAATGGCAACGTTAGCATAAAAAGGCGATAAACTGGCCGGTAGCAACTTTCCATTATTACAACTTGTCGGTAAAATGAAATGTATATTTCTCATTGTGTGGCAATACCACTAGCAATTACCGACTACTTTTGAAAGATTATTTAGATCGCGAAAAGTTGTAGTGGCAACGACACACTTGTTTTTATCTTTTAAAAATATATGCATCTTGTATTGATGAAAATATAACTTTGTGTTATAAAATAAAAAATGTCAGCATCTAACGAAACAATCGTGCGAGCTGTGAGAAGACGGGCAAAAAACTTTTCAAGTGAAGAAGACCCATGTTTGTTGCTACCATATTAAAAAATAAGAATATATGGTAATATAAACATTAATCCTCCTGATAAGACTTATCGCAAAATCGAACTTGCTTTTAATTTATCTCTCAAATTTAGGTTAAAGGAAAGTTGTAATAATGAAAATGTATTTATCCAACCGATTAAATTTACTTTAAGATAACCCCAAGTTGTAATAATGGCCCTTAGCGTACTAAATACATTATCTAAGTTTAATCATAAAAAATGGAATACAATGTGATTCCCGAATCATAAAAGTATTCAATAGGAAATGGAAACTGCAGAAGTTTAGCGAATAAGTGTTTATTTAAACTAGAGAACCTGTGCATGTATTTGGCAGATATTAATGCGTTTAGTTAAAAATTTTATTATTAAAAATGTATGTTGAAATCCAGAGACTTCTTGTTATAGCTGTGATATTTCTAACCAGCTCATATCAAACGCTTCATAAGTTTAACTTCTATTGTACTATTATTCGTGAATATAAGTGTTTAGCGCTGTATTTGCTTAAATAAAAGATATCACCTTACCTCAGTGGAGCATCAAAAGTTCTTGACTCTTTTCACGCCCAAAAACCGTGCTATATAATTATGTCTACCAAATTTATCAAGCAGAGAATAAATACCAAAATAAAAATGTGTATCAGTGTTGGCTATAAACTGTATGTAAACAAAACTATCAAAAATCACGTAAATTGTAGAATTATTTATAAGATAGTCTCGCTACGACAACGTATGTTTTTGTGTAAAGTCATGATCGACGTCAAATACTATAGCAACAAAACACGCTGAAAGGATGCACACATGTATACATCCAATCCTATTTTTACGTGGTTTTTTTACACGAATTTTATGTATCACGGTTTTTGAAAGTAAAGTTATTCTGTTTTTACAAGGACAAAATAATTTAATCCCTAATTTGTACGTAAAAAATTGCTTTCACTTGATTTTCTGTTTATTTTTTGGAAATTACAAATGCACTTATACATATTGTTTGTGCCGGTTTTATTTACACGTAGTCGTGCGTCTCAAAGGTAATTTATAGTGAAAAGAAAGTTCTTACATATTTTTTACTTTTGTAGTCGTGTTTATTTAAACTAAAGAACCTGTGCATGTATTTTGTCAGATATTAATGCGGTGAGTTAAAAATTGTACAATTAAAAATGTATGTTAATAACTTAAAATCATTAATTTAGCCATGAGTAAACAAAAACGAACGACTATTACTTTAAAAACAAATATACAAATTCTGAACATTACATTGCATGAAAACCTATTATAGAAATTTATCTAAGGGGGTTTGTTTTAATTATTAAAGGCCTTATGTACATAGACATGTGGAGACTGTTGAGTCTGTTTTATATTTTTCTTTTAATTTCATATACGCAAATATATAATAGTATCTTATTTTACAAGATTTTTTTTACATGGCATCCTCCGGAATGTTTCTACCGTGTAAAAACAGGACTGGGTTGTAAGCAATGCTCACATAACCAAACACAACGAGGACTAAAGTGCCCAGGCGACGTACAAAAGAAACCAACAATCAAACAGCAATCGTTTTTTTTCGGCTACACGTATATGTTGGCGGCTCTGATTGATGAAAATCAAAACATTTTGATATTTTTCGATCTGACTGATGGAAAAAACATCATTTGCTTGTTGAATTTGTTGCGTGAAGACATGTAGAAGTGTGAGGATGAAAAAAATTTATTTTACATTTTATTCAGAATATATGTTTCTTGTCATTTTCACGTCGAATACATAGTACACATCACAGGTTATACAGATAGGACACGCCAATCCGGCCAGATCGTATTTTCATGAATGGCATCCCTAATGGCAATACCTTTTTAACCCCTCATTTGGTGAAGGACAGTATGATATAGCTTTTTATAATTCCATCTCTTTTCAATTCACCGGTTAAACGTCAAAAATTTATGGGTTAAAAAATATTTTTGCAAGCAAAAGGCTTTTAATTTTATTAAAATTAAGAAATTTGCGCTTTTTTCTAAACTTTACTTGAATTTATTATGTTTCAAAATAGCAAAGTGATAAAGATTGCTATTCTGTGATAAAGATAAGTGTATTTTATTGAATATAATCCTAGCTTTTTAAGTGGCATTTTTCTTCAAATATAACCTGTGCTGAAAAAATTTTAGAAATAATGTAAGTAATAATCATGGTAAAATTTATGAAGAAAAATAAAACAAAACCTATATTTCAGGAGCCGCAAATGTATTATGGGTTGCCAAGATGTTCAGAAACTCCATAGTTTCCCGAAGAATCCGAAAAGGTAAGTGTGTGATAGATATAAGCATCTTCCGGAAAATTGTGAGTATTTGCACTCATAATTTTCCCTTCATAGTTTTGTGCATGAGTAAATTTTGTATTAAGTTTTCGAACATTAATACAAAATAGTGATTGTAAAAAGTGTATATGTTTGTCTGTATCGAAATTGTGAAAACCAACCCAACAGTATTTGCAAGTGCACATAACAATGGTATGATCTGCAGATGCATGAATATAGACATCCTTTTTTCATTTTTCAGTTGTAAATTATTATGGATCAATGGGGCTTTGCACCAGTGTTTCAAAACGCAGTCAAATCCTCCAATACTGACTACAAAATATATACATAGCATTGGAAAAAGTTCGTGAAAGCAGTGTTCTGCCAAAGAGTAAATGGAACTCAAATGAATATAGTTTGGAAAAAGTAGTATTGGAATATATTTAATGATTTCAGGTAATGTTTTTATTTCGGTTTTAATTCTTTGGCCTTATTAAAACAATTTCTTTTTATTCTCTTACCTTGTCAGCAAACAAGGCAGTTCGTATAATTGCACCAGCTACCGGCGGTGGTACGAGACCACATCGTCCTGGCACAGTAGTTTCACATGAGATTCGTAGCTATGAGAAAAGTAGTCTTCCAACATTTGGTTTGTGAAATTACTCAAGATTGGAAAACTGAATTAGTATACTGAGATGGCTCTTCAGGAAAGCAGTGATTCTTATATTTTTGGTATCTTCCTAAATACAAATACCATCTATGCTAAACGTGATACTATTACGTGAAATGATATACTACTGTTGGCCAGACGGACTTGTGGCGAACAAACTTGAATTAAATGAATGATGACAATAACTACCACTACTACTATCCTACAAGATGTTGCATGTATCTTATTTTGCAATAATTTTGTCATATTATATATGTATTTAAGAAAATTAGATGAAGTGATTGAGCAATCTTTGCTTAGATTGCATGTATCTTATTTTGCAATAATTTTGTCGCAGATTTGTATAGAATTTTTCGATAAAGTTAATTTAAAATAAATTTAACATTTTAAATAAATAATTCCATATTACTTTATTATTTTTTAAGAAAGGAATTACAAAAAAATTAAATAACTAAGAACAATGAATATAAATTTTTTATAACCAGTTTTCTTTAGCATTAATTTTGTAAAACACTTTTCGTTAATAAAACTTTTAAGAAATAAAATCTGCTTTAAAATGTATTCTTCTTTAATTCAATGTCCTCTTGAAGCATTGTTTGCAGCGTTTGATGGAGTATTACTGGTCTTAAGCCGACTGTCTGTAAAGAACGAGATTTAAAATATTATGGTATATGCATATTTTAGCGATATATTTTTCATACTTCCTGCATATCCAACAACAAATGAATCTCTGAATAAATGGTTTGTTAGCCTGCATCTTTTCTAAGTTTAGCAACTGCACCATAAGTATTCTCTTGCCGTCATCAACTATTCCACTATTCAGAATCACTTCACTTTTGTGAGTCTGGAACTGTTTTTCGAAAACCATCACTAAGCATTATAATTTCTCATTTTCCACACCACACACGATGTTAATACAATGATAAAAATATATGAAATTATGTTTGCAGATGCAAATTATCACGAAAACACATAAATTTTTTAATAACACAAATTATTTTATCCACAAAATAAAATTTTATCAAAACAAAATTTTATTTCCAATTTGTTTGTTTACCTTTTTTAATGTGTGTTCATCTCTTCACTCACATTGATTTCTGAAAAACATCTATAGCTTTACTCTTCACAACAAGGGGTTAACGAAAACTGATACGGGCAAAAATGAACTGTCATTTTTGAGAATTCTGCTTATTTTGTGGTACACATATCCATACGTATACTTTTTTTTAATACATTTTTGATTAATATGGTTTCTTATTATACATTATAAACTTATTCATATGTCTATATACATTATTTCTTACATTTCTTTTTATAAACTTTGTAACTAAATTTAAATTTTATATAACTTCAATTTTATTTTTTTTATATGCACATATACTATATATTTTGTTTCGTATTGTTAACTCAATCCTGTACTGCAATATAAGACTACAATGTCTTGTGAGTGGGACATAAAAATCTATATATATAAAAATAAGTTGCATTGTGTTAGTAATTGATGTTCTCCGGAATGCGTAAACCGATTTTGTTTCTGCAAAATTTATGGTTTATGAGTTATAGCCATTTTAGTGAACACTGCAATCATTTCGAAATATTTGAGTTAATATTTTGAAAAACCGAAATACAATTCGTTTTTAAATTCATTACAATTAAATTTTAATCAAACCATGAATTCAATTTATCTGACAAAATACATGCACAGGTTCTCTCTATTATAAACTATTCTAAATCACAACTTATACATTACTAAAAACTTAAATATTTAAAAACATTATACACAGCCCACGTCATATCCATGAGTACGCGAATAAGAAATCTGTTGAAGCTTTGGAAAGATCAATGAGAGATCTCCGAGATAACTCAGAGTTGTTTGGTGGTGCGTTGATTTTATTGTCAGGCGATTTTAGGCAAAAATTGCCCGTCATTTCTAGATCGACAGCTGCCGATGAAATTAACGCTTGCTTAAAGTCTTTATGTTTATGGAATGATCCATTTGCTGATAAGTTCTCTAAGCAATTGCTGAAAATTGGAAATGGTGCAATGCCTGTTGATGACACTGGATTGATAACATTGTGAAATGATTTTTGCCGTTTCGTACAGTCAAAAAAGGAATTGATTGAATTTGTTTCACTAACATAGCACAACAATATACATGCCATGCATGGTTGAGTGCCAGAGCGATTTTAGCGGCAAAGAACAAAAATATTATTGAATTAAATATGGCTATACAATCAAAGATTCCTGGCGAAGTGGTGTTGTGCAAGTCTGTCTATACTGTTACCAATGAAGAAGATGTTGTGAATTATCCAACAGAATTTTTTAATTCGTTGGACTTACCAGTATTGCCTCCGCATAATCTCCAATTGAAAGTTGAAGCCCCTATTATTATGCTTTGCAATATCAATCAACCCCGTTTGTGTATTGGTACAAGTCTTGCTATTAAAAAGTTGATGGCTTACATAATTGAAGCTACAATTTTAACTTGAAAATTCAAAGGCGAAGATGTATTCATTCCATGCATCCCAATGATTCCGTCTGATATACTATTTGAATTTAAACGACTTCAGTTTCCTGTTCGCCTTGCGTTTGCGATTTGTGTAGTGAGTTTAGGGTATCCAGTTTTCTCACATGGACAGTTGCATGTATATTTACACCGTTTTTGTATATTTACACCGAAAATGGAAAAACAACAAATGTTGTTTACCACAGAGCATTACAATAAAAGTAGTTTATCACTGATTTAAATGAATTCGAATTAATTTTTGTATTTTCTTTTTTGCACTACGAAGTGTGCAGGGGGTTCGCTAGTATATATATATATATATATATATATATATATACATATATATATATATATATATATATATATATATATGTAAAATATATAAATGTATAGAATGTAAAATAAGAAGCATATAGCAATAGAAGAGAAAGAAAAAAAATAAACAATATGAGATGTTATTAAGTAATTAAGTGTATTGAAAGAACAATATCTGAAAGAAACAATAGATGTAAACTATTAAATATATTTAAACAAAACTGCACAGGTAGTCAATCACAACAAATCACCATCCGGTGACGTCATGTTTGCATACGAACGCTACGAAGCCAAAACACAAATGCTGCTTGACGAGTTTCTTTGTGCATCTCCGAAAATCAGCAATTAAACGACACTAACACATTTTTACCGCTTGTTGGTTTCTTTTGTACGTCTCCTGGGCCCATTATGGTTCACAATAACTTGACATAAATGTAGTTAAACCAACGGTTGAGCAAAAAACTGCCATCTGGAGTTCTATGCCATCTTTCATTGGAACCCGCGTTCCATGCGACTGCGGGTTATGAACGTCTGACAAAAAAGTAGAACTAGTGCAATTGTATGTAACAACTTACATATTGTTACGTTTTTAGACCTTTTCTTAAAAACGGTTTTGTTACTTATCCTTCAAGGATTCGTTTTATTGCATCAAATTAAAACACGGACAAATTAATTTAAGAAATTTAATGCGGAAACACTTTATTTATCAACTTATTTACACGAGTATTTGTACTACTCAACACTTAGCGATGTTAACCCGTCTATATTTGAAATCACACTGATTCTCTGAGCTCTGGCAGCGCCTTTATATAGTAAAAATTACGTCGTCTGGTAACCTCGCGAAAGTTCTGGGCATAGTGGTTGTATTTTACTTGACATGTGTGTGTTTGTATACATGACAATGCTGACTTGTTTGGTTTGCTTACGGTAACTATGTGTGGTTGAATGTATGAGTGTTCTGTGTGTTTTGCCTATGGTAACTATGAGTGGTTGTATGAATGAGTGTGTGGTTTTGTTTCTTCTACGTGTATATGGCTGTGTATACTTGTGAATCTATATAGCTTTATTACCAACGAATACTTGCGTACAAGATCATTAAGAATAATATCTCTTAGCATTTATGTTGCTAGGTTTGTTGTTGTTGTGGTTTACTCTTATTGGCACAGCCTTGAATGATCTTGTATATTCTGGAGTATTCCATTTCCGTTAATTTGAATATTATCTATATAGTGTTTGTAACATTTTGACAACTATAGATAAAATTGCCAGTGCTGCCAAGTACATATAGCCACATTGTCGTTTTATTTAAATCTATTTCTAATCTTTGTAACAATATCAAAACGTGTAGAACGCTTCACGTGTAAAGTAGTTCGACTTTTGTACGCCCGGCACGCGTCTTGTCAGCTCTTTCTGATAGCCAGGGATGATAAATGTTATTACATTTTCAATGTTATCGATTAATATGTTTATGTCGTGGATTATCATTTTTTAATTTCTTTATAATAAAACGTTTTGAATACGAAATCGCTGTCGCAATAAAGATTACTAATATTATCAAGAGTGAAATGCATTGACATTGTTATCTTATCACAATTGTTTCTTCAAACAAATATTCATGTAATTTATCGATTTATTTTACGTACTAAGTACCATCTCTGTTATGTTTATTAGTTTTGCAATATATTAAACTAGGTTGCGCAATATATTATATTTACAAACTCAACTAACTCCACAAATTTTTTTAAATTTTTAATATTATATAATTTTAGCAAAATTAAATTTTGTGTACATAATTACACTACAGCTGATCAAAATATAAAAATTGGCGCATAAAACGCTTTGCCTTGAGTTGAAAAACGCGTCTGAAGTATGAAACGCATAGAACGCGTGTTATGTACATCCAGCATAAGCGCTATTTCAATCAGTCGCGGGTACTTCTACCAGTTGTACTTTATTCCTTTTAAATAACGTACAAATTTTATGAACAAACATATACAATTAACTACAAACTAGAGAAATAAGAGAAATAATACCCTTTTGCACTAGAAAAGCTTACCTTGCAAAGCTTTTATTAAGCTGGTAAAAAACAGAGAGATGAATAAATCCAACAACTGTATTAAAGGCCAAACTGTGATCTTAGATGTTGTGCGATGAGTTTCGTTTAATTTAATTTTTCTACGCATAGAACGAAACTGATCAAACTTTCCTTAAGCGGCCAGCTGTTTGTTCGTAGTTATTGAAAATTCTTTTTAGATACACACATATCGAAATCAATTTCAATAAAATTTAATAAATAACGTTAAAAACCAAAAGTGGCTTTATTATAAAAAGGATAGTTTTTGTTATAATCGTGATGTCAAGCAGAAACCGTGGAAATAAATTTCGGAAAAGTACATAAAAAGTGGTAAGTAAATATGCATTTCTTTAATAGGAAATGTAATTATTAATTTTTGAATAAGTGGAAGATTGCAAGCACAGGAGGGAGCTGCTACACGAAAGTTTAGTCAAGGAATTGAAGTAGGTAGGAGCACTATCAGGTAGCGGCATACACTACTTGGAAGAGTGGATATTTCTCTAGTCTTTAATATATTTAAGTAGTTTTTATTACATAATATATAATATTCATAATATTCATGTCTGATATTGAAACATTTTGTGATAAGACTTGTAGTGAGAATATGTATTTACATATATACATATATTCTTAAAATATTTATCCCTATGATAAAGAATAATAAAGAAAACATTTTTTATTTAAAATTTTATTTGTCTTGTTTTTTTTATTAATTCATGAATTTTACATAGTTGAAAAATTTTCTCATAAACTTTTTCTTATTTCTGTTCAATTTCTTCGGCCATGTTCATGACAATTTTGATGATGATACAATTGAAAATAATTTTTTATAGGAAAAATATTGACTGCCACTATTAGGAGGCCATTGTACGGCAATATGTTACCCATCAACAGCTCTTATACAGTTAGGCATATTCCACATCTGTCAGAAGTTTTTAGCAATTTGCATGAAGTCTGTATTATTTGGCTCACATACAATAGGATTGCTTAGTACCCTACAAAATACCTCAGTTGTCTCAAAAATAATCTGCCGAACAGATTCCTTGCCCAAACGAAATGACTATGCCACCGATTGAAAAGAAGTTCCTTGTAATAAATATCTTTTTGGAAACAGATAATAAAATATTATTGTTAATCCGCACTTTTCATTAAAAACACTTATAGAAATAAGCAGACATTCTGACTGCATTGGTCCTCTCAGCGAATTCTCTTGAAGAGAATATGAGCAAGAGCTCATATGCCGGCGGCGTCATTCGCTGATATATAAAAAATTACTGCTGGTCGATCTCCATCATTAGAAACGTCTTAACGAAGAATCCATTTTTTTTCTGTCACGATTAATATCCCTGACTGAACAGGAGCGTTTTCTTTCACCCTCTGCCTCAATTATATCTTGTAGTATACGTTTTCCATCCAATGCACAATTCATTGATTTTAATGTTCTTAAACACTTTAACTTTTTATCAATTTTTTAATTCAAATATTTAATGTTTAGCATTTGCTTATGTTTATATGCATTTGCTTATGACATACATATGTACTCTTATGTCCAATTGTGTTTGTGTATTTTCCTACAATTAACAATATGCAATCAACCACTTGCACACATCGTATTGTTTAGTACTTTTCAAATTTATTCTTAATTACTTTCCAAATTGGTACTAATAAACTTTCTTATGGTAATATACGAGGTATGATCAATAAATATATATTTATTCATCAATAACTATCTTGTCCCCTTCAAAGTAATCCCCCTCAGATCTAATACAGTTATGCCAGTTTTTTCCAATCCTCGAAACTCTTCTGAAAGGCGGTTTTTGGTATCGCCAACAGCTTCTGTATCGATTTTTCTTTTATATCCTTTATCGAAGCAAAACGCTTTCCTTTCATCGGTGTCTTCAGTTTTAGGAAGAGAAAATAGTCAGCGGAGGGCAAGTCCGATGAATACGGTGATTGAGGCATGATAACGGTTTTGTTTCTGGCCAAAAAGTCACTCAGAAGCATCGATGTGTGAGCTGCTGCGTTATCATGGTGCAAAATCCATGATTGTTTTTTCCACAATTCTGTGCGTTTTTGACGAATTGCTTCGCGTAAACGGTACATAACTTCAAGGTAGTATTCCTTATTGACCGTACGACCTTGTGGCAAGGATTCATGATGCACCACGCCATTGCAGTCGAAGAAAAAAGTGAGAAAACCCTTCACATTTGACCGAGCTTGACGTGCTTTTTTCGGTTTTGGCTCTTCTGGACGCTTCCATTGGGATGATTGGGCTTTGGTTTCAATGTCGTAGCCATACAAAATTTAGCAACTTTGGAACAATCTTCGCTGCCGCACTTTTCATGCCTAAAACATCCGTAAAAATTGCTTGGAATGAGCCAAACGATATGCCAACATCATCAGCAAACTCTCTGATAGTGTTTCGACGATTATCCAAAATACTTTTCTTCACTGCTTCAATGTTTTCATCGGTTGTTGACGTGCTCGGGCGACCAGGACGAGCATCGTCATTAACATCTTCTTGGCCTTCCTTAAATCGGTTATACCACAATTGAACTAGTGTTCTGCTCATAGTAGACTTGCCAAACGCAAGGACAAATGTCCTTGCGCATTTAATTTCGTTTTTTAAACAAAACTTAATACAGTTTCTTTGATCCATTTTTTCGAATAGTAAAAAATCGAAGAGCACACCAAAATACGACTAACATTTTTATCTGTCAAAAACAAACTGACAGTCGAAAATGGCTGATATTACAAACGTATATAACAGACATGTGTACCAACATAACGGAAAATATACGATAATCGAACATACGTAACTCACGAAATTAAAATAAAAAACAGTGAATTTTTTGCAACGGAGTGTATTAAGTACTCAAACTCAATTTAAGTCTGACAGTAAAACTGAGAGCGTATTTAAGTAGAGTGTAGAGTATCTAGCAGGTATGATACACTGGAATGGTATATAACATTCTTGTTAAGTTAATTAAGTTTTTGGAAATATTGTTATTGTTTAAGGAATACAAATAATATTAATATTGTTATTGTTTTAATTTAAGGAATGTAATTAATAATCCCGTTAAATTACTATATAAGCGCTTGTTTGATGAAATAAAGATTATTCATAAGTTTAGCCTCAAATCAGCATTAAACGCTTTTTTTATTACTAAGAGCATTCGTCTGCTTTTATTTTCAATCCTGGCATAATAACTGCCAGTCACTAGAGCCAGTGGCGTTCATTAGCGCCGGCTACACATCGGGTAGGCACTATAATCAAACAACCACTAAAACACATTACAAGAGTTTAGATTTTCATCAAAATTGTCCTATGGAATAATCAACACTGTTGTGGTGCTTTTTGTTGTTAGAGTTGCCACATGGAAAATAAAAGCATTATCGAAATAAAAGATAACTCTATATGAGGGATGTTCTGGGCACAAGTTATATGTTCTGTGGTTCTAGAGAGAAAATATATGATTTGAAGTTGCGTAGAAATTCGAACGAAAGTGTTCATACGACAAACTAAAAAATATATTTGATCTGTTATGAAATTTAATATGTATATATATATATATATATATATATATATATATATATTTATTAATATCTATATATATATATATATATATATATATATATATTTATATATATATATATATATATATATATATATTATATATAAATATATATATATATATATATTATATATATATATATATATATATTATATATAAATATATATATATATATATATATATATATATATATATATGTATATATATATGTATTATATAAAATATATATATATATATATGTATATATATATATATATATATATATATATATATGTATATATATATATATATATATATATATATAAATTATATATATATATATATATATATATATATATATATAATATATATATATATATATATATATATATATATAATAATATATATATATATATATATATATATATATATATTTATATATATATATATATATATATATATATATACATATATATATATATATATATATATATATATTTATATATATATATATATATATATATATTTATATATATATATATATATATATATATATCATAATAATAACATAATAATTTATGTTACCATTATTTGCCGTACTGAATGATATACTATAGAAGAAACTCTATCGGAGGACAGCGAAGACGGGAAATTAGGTATTTAAAGGCGACTGCTAAGAAAACTGTATGGATATTTATTAAAAAATTTATTGTATTAGAAGAATATGGTATATGGATTTTTTTCTTTACTTATTATTATACATGCATTCCATAAGAATAAAGTACTTATTTGCATGTACTGTTTCAAATAGGACAAAAAAAAAAAACAAGTATAATTAAACTCCTAATTTTTCAATGGTTAAAAATTTTGGATATCAAAAAGCATTAACCTCAATTCCATTGACTGTTTGCGTGTAGTGGGTAGCCCCATATGCCAAAACATATGAATATCCATACTGCTAACAGCAGTTGTCGAACCTCATTTATGTAAGTAGTTTTTTAACTTTGAATTTAATTTGTGAACGTACTATTTCACTGATCATCTAACATTTAAATGCTTCAGTAAACTCAAAAATTTCATCTTGGTAAGATACACGAACGAAAAGTGTATGCAACAATTACGTGGGAATATGCGCAAAGATGATGAATTTCATCGCAAAATCATCTTCAATGACAAAGATCTCTTTTGGCTTTGTGAATCAACAATAACGATCGTCTCGTTACTGCGAATGGCGATCATTATTGCGCCATGATTACCGATTATATTTGACACCAATCGGAAAACATGGACTTGGACGACATGTGGTTTCAATAGGACGGTGCTACAAGTCACACAGCACACGTTACAATCGATTTAAAAAAAGTTGTCAAGTTTTAATTGGAAAACCCGATGCATGCAGTATACTGTTATTATATATACGAATATTATATATACATAAGTATTGCTACTACCAAAGAATATACAATAAAATATACATAATCTTTGCTACTACCTTAAATAAATCAGATTTAATCGCATCGTATACATAAAAAAATACGAGTAGTACCAACAAAACCGATAAAATATAATATACATGTGATATATATATATATATATATATATATATATATTTATATATATATATATATATATATATATATATATATGTATATATATATCTGTATATATATATATATATATATATATATATATGTATATATATATATATATATATATATATATTTATATGAAAAACATATTAGTGGTATATACACTATAGATATATGTATGTATATGTAGTTTTTCCGCAATTATGTATTTTATTAAAATTTTGTAATATATGAAATATTTCGAACATATATTTGTGTTAACCAATTTAATTTTCAATTTACATTATGCTAACATTCAATAACAGAACATATGAAAATATTTACAGTATTATATGCACGCTTATATGCACGTCCCACAGTAGACCATTTCACGAGAAGGCGGCCAAAACTAATTTTTTTTGACTATCACCAATTGTAAAATGTAAAAGTTTATTCGAAAGTAGACACTTGTACACCTCGGGACCCAAAATATTAAGACTTTATTTTAACTATATCACAGTGAACAGGGTGGTTTAAAAAGGAAATTTTCTTTATTTTTCTAATATGAAAAAATGAATTTTAATAAATAACTTTTGGGAAAAAAGAATCAGCACGAAAATAAAAGTTAAAGAGTTAAAACGACAATTCCCAAAAACATGTAATAATTTAATTACCGAGTGCCCGCGCTTAAACAACTTATGTTGTCAACACTCTAAATAAATTGTTTTTACATTAAGACAATTATTAGTTGTTGTTATTCTTTATTTCTCTTACAACTACAATTAGAGTCGGAAAAAAGCCAACCAATTAAAGAATGAAATAAAAACGTAAGAAAATTAAAAAGGCAAAGTGATCAGTGAGTTCTTGTTTTGACTTTGATGTTTGTTTTCAAGCTTTTAATTTATTAACGTAAAATATGGAAATAAATATACTTAGTTATTCTAAGGGCCATTATTCCAACTTGGTGTTATCTTAAAGTGAGATTTTATTGGTCAGATAAACACATTTTCATTATTACAACTTTCCTTTAATCTAGGTATGTGCGATATATTAAAGGCAAGTTCGACTTTGCGATAAGTTTTACCAGGAGGATTTATGTTTATATTACCATATTTTCTTATTTTTTAATGTGGTAGCACCAAACATGGATCTTCTTCACTTGAAAAGTTGTTTGCCCGTCTTCTCACAGCTCGCACGATTGTTTCGTTAGATGCTGACATTTTTTATTTTATAACACAAAGTTATATTTTCATCAATAAAAGATGCATATATTTTAAAAAGATAAGAACAAGTGTGTCGTTGCCACTACAACTTTTCGCGATCTAAATAATCTTTCAAAAGTAGTCGGTAATTGCTAGTGGTATTGCCACACAATAAGAAATATACATTTAATATTACCGGCAAGTTGTAATAATGAAAAGTTGCTACCGACCACTTTATCGACTTGTTATGCTAACGTTGGCATTTACTACCACCAACTTTGTCGTCAAGTTGAAATAATGGCCCTAAGAAATGTTGGGTAAAGGTTCCTTGATGATCTGCATCAGTCCCAGTGAAATAAGCATAGGAACTAGCTAAAACACCTCAATTGATCGCTTGCAAAAGCCCCAAAATTATAGGTTGGAAAATTACTTTACCTTAGATTATTTCATTATAACGACTTAAAAATTATTTACGCCCAATTATAGGATATAACATTGCTTTTGCTAAATTGAACTTTTCAAACTGTTTCTTGATATGCAGTACAAATATAATTCTTTTGTCTAGTCAAACACATAAATATTTAACATTATCACTCCATTGCACATTGATACCATTGACTTTGAGTTGATTTGTTGGACTTTTGTCCATAAATTTCTTCTGCGAGTGAAAAATATTGCTTTGGTTTTGCTTTCATTAATTTTATTTTTTCATATGTGAAAGTTAGCCATAAGGTGCATACGCTGCGCATTCTACTTCCCTTGGTTGCGGCATATCGGAACAGTACAAATAATAGAGCAATAGTCCTGAAGGCGAGGCCTGTGGAACTGCAGCTGGTATATCAACAAGATAATTTGGATTCCCATCCCTGGAAAAAATATGTTATTTTTTTGACTTTTAAATAATTCATGCTTCCGAAAGCATAAAATAGGTTCAATTTACAAACAAACAAAAAAATAATTGGCTTGTGGTGTTAATTTTGCGTCAAGAAATAGGTGTAAGCTTCACAGCTCTGGAACCCTATTTCGGATTTGGCTGAGTATCACCCAAATGAAATACGATCGAATATCGATTGGAAATGTTAGCTCATTTCCAATCGATCATTCCTAGAACGAAGTCATTTTTTGGAAAAACATAAGCCCTGAGGTTTATAAAAAATTTGTGGAATCGATGCCCAACCGATTGCAAGCTGTAGATAATCAAAAAGGTGGAGCTACAAAGTATTAGTTACGCGTTGTGTTCATATATTTTTTATTTTTTAAGTAGCGCCCGCCTTTAAATGTGAGACTGAAAAGTGACCTTATTTAAGTTAAGTCTTCGTGTACATTTTATAAAAAGATTTGAAGTACATTGTTTTTGTTGTTTCTAAATAGAAGAACTTTTGTGATAAAATTAAAAAATTAAACGTTGTTTCCTTTCATCAGTGCATAGATATCGCAACTAAAAGTTTTTACTTGCCTCTGCCCGACTTAGATGCATATAACGCAGTTTGACGATGCTTTTGTATCAGCTAAAGCTTGTGCAACTTTTCCATCAATCATTGTGAGACACATTTTAAAATTTAGTTTGATTCCCCGATCATCTTGCAGTTGATACAGCAGGTTGAAGGGCATCAGTTTAATTTTTTATTTTTTGGACTTCTTCAGTTTTGACATCTTTTGTTTCTTTTTTGAATGTAAATTTCATTGGTCTGCAATACTTCATTGATGAGGGTATTTCATTTTTCCATACATCAATTTCTGTTGCTCTGCCGGTTGTTGGCTCTAACCCGGTATAGCTTTTTGTTAAGCGCAATGGAAAGAAAGATATCATAAATAAGTCAGCATTTGTTGTATATTCGGCATTGCATTGCTTTTATTGTCTTTGACCAGATGACCCATCACATCCGCATTTAGAATTTAAAGTAATGCTGGCATTTGCATCAAGCGTATTTAACAACCGTTCGGCAGTGTGTTCAAGATCTAGCAATTTAATTTCTGCTGAAGTGGAAGTTACAGTTATTGGAGTTTGTGGGGGTAAACATTCTTTTTTGACAGAGACTAAATCCCTATACTATGTGAAAATCCCATAATTCTTTTCATTGGTCCGTTTCCTCAATTCTTTATACTGATTTTTAGATAATTTTAAATCCAAAAATAATGCTAAAGCCTCTTCTGGAGGAAATTTCTTAAGAACACGTTAAATAAAAAATATCAATTCTTAAATTACATAACAAAAAATGTAATAACAGTTGTATATATATATATATATATATATATATATATATATAATTTCGGGGTTGTTTTTTAAACATTACTTTTTTCGTTCACGATATCCCACGAATGACTAAACAGATTTCTACCCTGTTCATGATGATAGACACTGTTGCCAGCTATTTTCCGAAAAATATAGCTAAATATTGTTGGAAAATTGCTAGAAAATAGCTAATTCAAGAACAAGTAAACAAATTTGGGGATTAAACAAATAAACTCAAAAATATATGAAAAAAATGGTTTATTTTTTTGGAAAACATATATTTAAGTAGGGCAAAACATATTTTTTTAATTGCATGTACATATCGTTAGCTAAAACGCAAACGGCCCTATCTAACATTTTGACAATTTTACATGAGAAGCAAAAAACTGTTTTAAACTAATGGTATAGTGTCTGATTTACACCAGTATTATAAAAAAGGGGTTTAAAATTGAATTCTTGCAAAATAAAATAAAATTATAAAATATTTAAATAGTCTTGAAACCAAAGGTCCTATCAACAATAAACACAAAGTAGGTTAATTGAATTTTTTTTATTTATTAGGAAAACTTTGTTTAATAAATTTAATAATATGTACACGCTTTTTATTTATTTTTAACAAACATTGCATCACAAAAAAATTATATCAAAATAATTCAAAAGAATTATGTAAAAAAGAATTCATTTGAAGATTTGCGAGAATTGTAATAAAGAAGAGTGAATTTAGAAAACACAGATTAATTTTCAAAGAGTATGCAAAAACTCAGTTAGGTCTTTTTGTGTTTATGAAATTAATGCTTTTGTAGATATGTTTTTCGTTAATAAAATTGGTAATTTTGGTCATATAGCTAAAGTGACAAGTGGTTTTCTTGTGTATGGGTATTTCGATGCTATTCATCAGAGTCGCTAAAATGTTTTTGATTATCCCAGCACACTTGATTTTGTTAATACGTGTTTTATTTGCATCATCAAAATTGTTTTTTCACAAGCCATTTAGTTGATCCAGTGAATTGTTTGATGTATGTTGACATCAAGCACTTCACTTTTAAATAAATTTACTTTAACCAAATACTAATTAATACCAAAGTACAAGGAAATTTGTTTATGCTTATTGTTTATACGAATAAAAATATAAGTAAATAAATAAAATCACTTAAAAGATGTAACTTTCCATTAAATATCGCTAGATTTCCCGCTAATAGCTAAACGTGAATAAAAATCGCTAGATTTGAAGAGAAAATAGCTAAAGTGACAACCGTGATGATAGACGTTGTTTTTCAGTGTCAAGAGCTGATTAGTTTGTCAACTAAAGCATAGACTTTGTTTAAAAATTTGGAAGAATAGTTCTTAGGATATCTTATAGCCTATTTACACTTGCTCACAACTTTCATCATATTGACAAGATGTTAACATCCCATATAAAGTCTATATGAAAAAAACTTAACATCTTTACAAGATTTTCGTATCTCATTTTGCTGAACTCAACATCTTTCGATTATTTTAGTGTCATCACAACAGAAATTTAAAAGCAATTGTCAAAAATTCATACCATCACTACAATATATACAAGTGTCAAAAATTTAAACAATGAGCGAGACCGAACAATGCAAGTAAATTTTAATTAAAAATAATATATATTAATAATAATAATACATACAATAAATTTATTTATAGTAAATAGAAAAAATTCTTCGTTATTTGCCCAAACCAAAACACGCGAAGTAATAATTGACAGATGAAAGATGTTGAAAATGTAATGTAAACAGTTTTTTTAAGTTTTCAACATCTTCCACACACATCTCTAAGATGTGAGTAAGTGTAAATAGGCTATAAGCAGTTGCTTCCAAATGAAAGAGCTAATAGGACGTTGTTAAAGCTGATATCTTTTATTCACGTTATGTAAGAGAAGAAAAACTTTATTAAAAAAGTCACCCAATCAATTTAATATCAATATCAATTTTTATCGTCATCAATTCGATACACAACTGGTATTCCATAACAGAAATGTAACGATGTCGATGGTTTTTCGTTTTTTAAAGCACATCTCTAATAATTTGGACAACTGGTTTGTTTTGTTTTCAGTTTGTGTTCAAAACTTTTCTTGATAACTATAAACAACTGAAATATTTTTTGTTCCTGTATGTAATTCCGATCCGTATGATGAGGAAAACACAAAAATTGGTGTTGCAAAGAGGAAGACAGGAATCAAGCATATTTCACTCTGCTTTTGGAGCAATTCTTAGGTTTAGTTGCTTCTGAAATTGAAGCAGCTTTGCAACCGATTCTTCTACGGGGATAAGTACTATTTGTTTGTGAATTCCGCCTGCAGTCGACTAATTTTTGTGACAAATTTTTTTTCACTTTAAATTTTAAATCCCGCCAAACCTTTAAGAAAAATTTTGTCATACAGCAATCCTTTTAGCACTATTTATTTTACCTTTTGCCAACCGTCACCTGCTCTTTTCTGTGACCCAAGGGCATTTAGTGTAATTTATATTCTTTCTCTTTAAAATCACACGGAAATCTGCCTTTTTGGAAACCTTTTTGGCAAGTGAAGGATTTTTTTCCGCCTCCTTCACTTACTCTATAATTGCACAACGTTTGTAAATTTTTTTCTTTTTCCATTTTTTGATACAGATTAATTATTATTGAAAAAAATTTAAAGGAAACAAAACTGTTTCGAAACCAATAAGACTGACGATAAAATCAGAGTCAATATATATCGATGCCAATACAAACGATATCGTTTCGTATTGATGACGGTCAATGGAATAAGAGTGAATAAGAATTGAATATGGGTGTTTTAATTCATTGCATGTTGCATAGGAATTAAAACAGAAACAGCTGTCCCACTCAAGGTATTAAACTTTTGTGATCGCTCAAAAGGTAGAAGATATTTATTCAGCTAAAAAAGTCGTTCTTGCCTGAGGAGCAAACCGTTACACAATATCCAACGATTTCCCTTT
This sequence comes from Linnaemya vulpina, assembly GCA_963675445.1. NCBI lineage: Eukaryota > Metazoa > Arthropoda > Insecta > Diptera > Tachinidae > Linnaemya > Linnaemya vulpina. Next base: position 40,587,696 of record OY776279.1, on the reverse strand, counting down.
AACTCATTGTAGTTCAAATAATACATATAAACTAAAATTTTTTGTTTGTTCATCTCGGTTAAAGTTTATACATTATTAATATCCACTAACATATTTAAGCTAAAGTTCTCTTTATTTTTATAAAATTATAATTTGTACAATATTTATACAATATTCTTTTTCTTTATTCTGCTTAACGTACTTGTGGAAAACACTATAAATCAATCTTTCTAATATAAACAATTATTTGTATGAGAAAACGATAAAGTCTTTCTTTGTACACTTTTAAGCTGCTAATAACCAACATATGAACACATGACAAAACCAAACTGTCAATACATATTCAGTTGTTAAACCTCAGGTGGAATTGTAACTTCAACTATAAAAGTATTATATTTTATTATTATTCATCACAATGTAACTAAAGTTCATACATTGTGTAGTGTGAGAAAAAATTTTCATTTCATAAAAAATTTAACTAAATAGACATGATGAGTGGAGGAAAATATTTAGCAATTTTCTGTTTTAATTTTTATTGTTTCATGAAATTCATCAGAAGCGCAAAGTTAGTTAATCTTGAGAAATAAAATAATATACAATAAACAACTAATTTTGTGCAAATTAAGTAACTACCGACATCTTGTGCAAGCAAAAATAGCACTTCAATAGACTTTGATTGGCATTTTCCAAAATAGCTGACAAATTAACTAATATGTTAATCAGAAACAGGTATACCATCCAAATATAATTAAGTAGCTGACTATGAGGCAACGATTATAGCCAACGGTAGTCGGTATTCGTGTAGCCTGCAGTCGTTATTGTGTTTAATGCTTAAGTTCTCTTTTGTTTTAACGAATACGTCAATAAACAGTACTACCGAACATTGCATTTACTCAGTGTCACTCACCAAAATAGAAACTAGTTTAATTTTACTACAACCACAAAAACAGCATGGACAACAACCCATAGCCGTGTTGTCTGAAGTAGTAAACAGAATCTTTCGTATATACGCACATGTATTCTATTTTTGAAAAGTTGTAGTCTGTTGTCTGCTGTCGTTATTCTGTTTAATGCTTAAAAATTACGTTGGCTTTCCTTTCTGCTTTAGAATATGTATTTATCATGTCCAACAGGGCTATGATCCATATGTTGTTAATGAAAATTTTGGCCAATTGGGATAATTCACATTGTTTTTCATTTTTAATTTACTAAGGAAACCAAAAATTAAAACATATTTCAATGTTATTAAGTGTGTGTCTTTTAAATATCTTTGCATACACATATATATATATAAATATATATATATATATATATATATATATATATATGAGCATCCCTGTAAAACATCTTTCCTGCACAAAATAATAATTTTTAAGCTTTAATTTCAGAGTAAGGTGTCTTCACAATAATAGTTGTAAAAACAGTATATATATATATATACATATATATATATATATATATATATATATATATATATATATATATCCTGGTGATAAGCCGTTGAGAACTTAATGTTAGATAGCCGTATACAAACCAAAATAAAATTGGAGATTTGTTGCAAATCCTTGACATTTTGTAAGATGAAAGCGTTTGTGGGTTCTTTAATTACTTTATTTCTTTACATAATAACATAGCACACTGTAAGATATATTTTCTGCTGCCGACTTTAACCGCACGATATTCAAATTATAGCTGACTCACTTATTTTCAATCCACTTCTATATATACTGTTACAATAAATACTATTATAACCTACCCTAATGTTCTCGATTTGAAATCACAGGTAATTGAAAAATACTACATTATAATTTATTTTTAAATCCAAGAACCATGCAGAATACCGTTGTGCTTTAGTTCCATTACCTCCTCACCTAACCAAATGCTATCGTCATATGTTGCATTACAATATTAGGTACTTGCGGTAAATTGACAATAAAATTTTTGAACCGATTTTTATGGTTTATAGCTTATTTTTTTTTCTAAATATGTAGCTCTCAGAAATATTGGCAATATGTTGAAGATTTGCTTTATGTTTTTTAATTCCATTTTTAAACTGAAAAAAATACGAATTTCCCCGTTAAAAAATTTTTTTTCTCGATTAATTTCTGAACAATTCCAAACCGATAAAAGAAAGATTAATTATATTCGACTAAAATAAATAAAATTTTTTTACACATCTTGGCGTTTTACTTTTGAAAACCGGATGACTCGTTCTCGAGTTAGAGTGAAATATGCCTTCGTATCTGCCTAATTTAGGGGAAAAAATTTGCCACGCCTATAAAAAATCCTACTTTATGAAAAAAAACCGAAAACTGATTTGAGTTTAGCGCATCAAAATCCATATAGTCCACATAGTTTTATATAAAGGAGTATTTTGCTGCTGAGCAATTTTAATAATCTAAATAGAAAACAGCTATTTATGTACAGTTGTTTTAAACCAAAACATTTTATGACAGACAAAAGGGTGTCTTACTGATGTTGCCATACCCTTTTTAAAAAAAAAATTACCATTAGAGATTTTTAGAAGAAAAAACTGTTACCCCAAAATATGCATCGAAAAAATTTTAAAATACAAATATAAATGTGTGTAATAAATTTTATTTAATTTTTTATGGAAGTTCTAAAACATAAACATAAAACATAAGTTAGAACCTGAATGAACTTGTAAACCTTTTGCACCTACTTGGTGTTTTGATCTTAAAATATGCATCTTTAAATCTGATATACCACACATTGCTTTTATTTCAGAGTTACAAGGCTTACAAAAAGCAATCCTTGAATAATGGGTGCTCTTTCCATGATTTACTATAATTTGGCAGTTTTTTTGGGTTTTTGCTTGAACGAGGTGCAATCTGTATCGCATCATCTGGTGTATTATTATTTTCTTTACAACAGTTTTGAAAATTAGACATATTAGTACGAGTATTACATACATATATACTAATAGATATACTCTGTCATAATTGTAAAAAACCGCTAAAATCAGTTAAGACTGAACATTTCGCAACGCCAGGTGAGCATAGTGTAATTTTAAAAATTCATAAAAAATGGCCCAAGAACATGCAACGTTTTTTTTCTCAATCTATAAGTTGGTCTTCACCCTCCAAAACTTTTTGATTTGATTTATTACAAATAAAAGATAAAAACTATCCTCTGGAACGAATTTTTCTCATCAAAATAAATTTGATGACAACAATATACTTAAAAATTGAGCACAACAGAAAATACATATATATGTATATACATGTATACATATGTATATATATGTATATATATACATATATATATATATATATATATATATATATATATATATGTATTTTCTGTTGTACTTAATTTTTAAGTATATTTTAATCAGATCGCTTTTATAAAAAAATGGAGAAGTACTTTAGTTTTTATTTTAGTTTACCCTTATTATAAATGTATAGAACAATTTTTTCCGGAATTGCTTGGGCATGATGTGTATGTTGATATTCACAACTGCCTCTAATAAAGAACATATTTTAACAAATTCTGGCAAAGACCATTAACATGTATCTTCATACATACCTGCTGTTGCAGGTAGAAGTACAAAATCAAAACCCATTAAAAATTAAAAGGGAAATTCGTGGAAAAACGATACTCCCAGGGTGCATGGGTACTGCCTATTGTTTGTGCTGTGGTCTCAGCGTCGCGTAAGTACACTTATAGAGATCTCGCCGATATTTTCTTTCAACAAAGTGATTTTCACGATAATGAATTGTATATACTAGGCAATAAAATTTTTAAATATGCAACATAGAAGAAATTGACCTACACAAACAAAAAATTATAAATTTTGAAAAGAGATTGAAGCACGCTATATTGAATGCTCTTATAACAAGAAAAGCATGTACGAACGTTCCTTTGAGAACCATGAATGGTTCTCAAAGGAACTTCTTTTCCATATTAGTTATATCTGCAAATACCAAATGTGGAAAACAGGGTCGACCAGCAAAATCACTTGATGAATGTAGTGAAAGAACTCGAAAACGCAAACTTCAGAATATCAATGAAATACCTCCAATAATGAAGAAAAGAAATTTACTCCAGAAGAGGCCTTAGCATTATTTTTGGATTTAAAATTATCCAAAAATTAGTGAAAGGGAATTGAGAAAATGGGTCAATGAAAAGAAATCTGGGATTTTTCAAGAGAATAGAGATTTAGTCTCTGTAAAAAAATAATGTTTACCTTCACAAAATGCTATAACTGTCACTTCCACTTCAGTAGAAATTAAATTGCAAAAGATCTTCTTGAACACACTGCTGAACGGTTGATGCTAATCGCTTGAAAAAACTTGGAAATGCCAGCATTACTTTAATTTCTAATTGAAGATCTGATGGGTCCTCTGGTTTAGGGTGTTTTTATAGAGTGATACAAGTTTAAATCATAATAAAACATGGTAATATATTTTTGATATTAATGAAGCGATCTTTATTGGATAGAAAACTTTATGGCATTAATGTTTAAATATGATTTGGGCCATGTGCCCGCCACGTCTAGCGCGTACAAGGCGCAATCTGGAACACCAATTTTCACAAACAGTAACATTCTGACCATCATCGTTTTTGAAGACATATGGGCCAATGACTCCGCCAGCCCATAAAGCGCACCAAACAGTAATTTTCTGTGGATGTAATGGTGTTTTGACAAAAGCTTGTGGATTCTCCTCACTCCAAATGCGGCAGTTCTGTTTATTTACGTACCCATTCAACCAAAAATTGGCATCATCGGAAAATACAATTTTGAATGGACGAAATGTACTATAAGTTCGACGAACAGATATATATATATATATATATATATATACAGATATATATATATATATATATATATATATATATATATATGAATGTATATATACAACAATCATGTGTAAGATTTTTAGCATTAACATGCAGTTATAATTATTTTTCTGTACTTAAAATTGTTTTTATAAAAGTCTACTTACATCAAATTTATTTTGATGAAAAAAATATAATAATAAATATATATATATATATATATATATATATAAATTTTTTTTTTTTTAAATTAACCGACTTATATTAAATCCTTGAGCAGTTATCGAATAATTTTGTATCGAATACACTTCGGATTATCGCGAATTCACTTGTTTTCGAATATTCTGTCAACTGGTATGAGCAAAAGCAGTCAAACTTGAATTTCTTCCAAAGAATAGGCTAAACTACAGATGTTATGGCTTATATGTACGGTGACCATCCGTTCTGTATTATACAGAACAGTTCTGTATTTCAGAGCCGTGTTCTGTATAAATTATTGATCTGCGAAAAACGCTAAAATGTTCTGTATTTCATTTACTGTTCTGTATTTGTTCTGTATTTTCATGCCTGAAAGTGATATTCAAAATATTAAAAATTTTTCAACTATCAAAGCGAATTGAGGCGTGACTATGAATTTTGATTTGCACTTTCACGTGTAAATGCTGTTTTAATAAATATGTATGTGTATCAAGGCGAATAATAAATTTGCCATGATGTGTATTGTATACTTGCCGCCGCCAACAATACATAGTAGGCCCGGCGTTTAGATATGAAGTGTCATTACAAAAAGAACATTCATCGAGTAATTTTTCAGAAAAAAGTAATCATGTCCCGCAGACGCAAGTGCGTTTTTAATGATGAACTACAACAGCTATATAGTTTTATTAAAAAAACTGATATTGATAGCAAGGTACGATGTTCTAAGTGCATGACAACTTTCAGCATTGCTAATGGAGGCAAACTTGATATCCAACAGCACTTACGAACAAATAAACACAAGGATTCCGACATCGCTGCTGCTTCTAGCAAAACTCTATCCTGCTATTTTGGGTCTAAGGATTTTAACGACAGCAAAAGGAAAATTTGCATATCAGAAGGAACATGGGCATATCACGCTGTTAATCATAACCACTCATTTCGCTCCAACGATTGTACTTCAAAACTTATAAGAAGCTGTTTTGATGAGAGATATTCTTCTGGATGTACCAAGTGTGAATCGATAGTTTGTAAAGTCCTAGCTCCGAATTCCATTAAAGAAATTGAGAATGATTTGCATATTGTTAATTTGATAACAATTTTTTGTGATTGTTCAAATCATGGTAACATAAAAATATGTCCAATGCTTATTCGTTATTTTGTACCATTGCATGGTATTCAAGTCAAAATATTGGAAGTTGATAATTTGCCCGGAGAATCCTCCGATATTGTAACAAAATATATTTGTGATCTGCTTATTAAATTTAATGTAAACAAAAAATTACTTGCTTTATGTGCAGATAACACAAACTGTAACTTTGGTGGAGCAGCCAGGCGAGGCAAAAACAATGTTTTCAAAAAACTTCATTCGTCTACGGAAAATGTTCTTATCGGTGTGAACTGTGCTGCACATATTTTAAATAACTGCATTCAAACATCAACAGAATGTCTCCCCATAGATATTGAAACGATTATTGTAAAAATTTTTTCCTACTTTTATATTTATACAGTACGTGTTGAAGAGCTTAAAGTAATTTGTGACACAATAGGAGTAGAATATAAAAAACTACTTGGATTTAGCAAGACAAGATGGCTAACTCTTAAACCATCCATTGAAAGAATATTAAAGCTTTTTAAGCCTTTAAAGGAATACTTTTTATCCCAGCCAAAGTGTCCAACTATATTAAAAAGTTTTTTTGAAGATCCTGTTTCAGAAGCATGTCTTTTCTTCGTTGATTGTCAAGCAACTTTGTTTCATGACTACATAACGCAGATAGAGTCCCAAAAAATATGTATGACTGAGGTTTCGCTCATTATTTATGAGCTGAAGTTTAAAATTTCACAACGCAAAGAGGAAAAATTTTTCCCTATTGCAGTTAAAAAAATCATAATTGAGCTAAGTCAGAAAAAAGTTCTCGATATTAATGAGTTTAAAAGTACCGCAAGCCAATTTTATGCAAATTGCATTGAGTACTTAAATCAATGGGACACTGCTTATCAAGAAGTTGAAATACTGAAATGGGTTCTTTTACGTGAAACTCCTGCATGGGAGGATGTTGAATCCAGTTTTGTTTTTATTATGGATAAGAGAAACGAATTAAACATAAATAATACCGAATTATTTGATGAGCTGGCTCTTGTTAAAAGATATACCACTTCAGAAAAATTAAAGCAATGGCATGAAAACAAAAAATCTGCTGAAGAGCGCTGGGTAGAAGTTTTTAAACAATTCAAAGAAGGAGGTATAAGTTTCCAAAATATTTTGAAAGTTGTCGAATTCAGTTTATGTTTACCTGGTTCTAATGCTCCAACAGAAAGAGTGTTTTCAATTTTAAATAACATATGGACTAGTGAAAAAGCTCAATTGAAGGTAAATACCCTCAAATCCATTTTAATTACTAAATATAATTATGATTTAAATTGTTTAGAGTTTAAAGAATATTTAAAAAGTAGTGAAGGCTTACTAAAACAAATCTATTCAGCAGAAAAATACCAGATTTAATTGTTTGTACATATACATATTAACGCCTAAAATTTCTCTATTAACCAATTTTACTTAAGAATCAAAACATTTTTGTCATTGATGATATGTACTGAGTACAAATTAATCTTAATTTTATAGTTCTTACAAATATACTTATATATGCAATGATCTCGGAAACAGTCAAGCTCTATTTTCTTTTTTACATCAGCGTGTGATTATGTTTTTTTTTAAGTTTTGATTTGTATTTGTTAAAAAAATATCTATAATAAATTGGTCTTGAATGTGCATTTAAGGTTGTTTGTACTTTTTAATTGTTATTATGAAATCTTATCCCTGTTCTGTATTTTGGTTTCAAAAATATGGTCACCGTACTTATATGCATGTGTATAAATTTTGATAAACCAATTCACACACAAGTAAAGCCTTTTGTATAAATGGGTCAATGTTTACATCGTATTTATTAAATAAACAACATTCCGGTGGTAATGGTGCGGTGCAGATAATTTTGTTGTTACAACTGTTGTTGCATTGTTTTGTGTCAACAGAATCTTTTGTTGTTTTCATATTATAAGTTGCACTTGCACGCTAAAAGAGGAAAAACATATAAGAAAATAATTCACATGCTCACAATACGTAGAGAGTAAGAAGATATTTTGTGAAATTTCTCTCTATGTGCCTGTATAGTGTACACACAAGTTGAATTTTTAGTCCGCACAACTTTTGTTGTTTTTAAAACACACTGGAGGAATTCATCTGGCATAAAATTGTATACGTATAGTATACAACGTATATATATTTCGTATACACAGCTTTGAGTGGGTTAGTATTATTGTTTCATTTGATGTTATTTTTCGTTCGCTGTGCACATGCGTTTATATTATTAACTAATGTTTTTATTGTTTAAATATAATTTTTTTTAGACAAATAAACAAACAAAAAAGTATGTAGTGCAATTTGCACAAACATGAAAAGTGAATTTTTAAAGATACATTCATATAAGATTATTTTCTTACACATTAAAGAGACTATTCAATAACCAATCGAAGTTTTTGCTTATTAATGCGACAATTTAAATTTATTTAAGTAGTTTCAATAAAATATTGCTGAAATTTTCTGCAACCAAAAATTTTTACTTTATCTAGTTACCAAAAATTACTGCAAAAACTTTTATGAGTTTCTTTAATTAGTTCTACTGTTTGTTGCCGCAATCAAACCCCTCCATGTTTACACAGCGATAGACATCTGAAGACTAAAAACGCTCTGTAAAATAAAATAAGTGCGTATGTATTAGTTTTATTCTGCTAATGCGGGGTTGAAGCTGGTTCAAAAATTGTGCCAACCACAAACCACACTCCTCACCGAAAATGTGAACAAACTGCCATGTTATGCCATCATAATTAGGCTTGTGTTTACAAGCACAATAATAAAAAGTATATGAACACTTTTCCCTTCCAAATATTTAAATTAAAATAGTGATGTGTTGTGTAGGTTTACACGAGTACTCAGTATTTACTCCAATATGTTGGAAAATTTTATATACTAGTATGAATATTATGTAATTTTAAGTATATATTTGTTTCTTTCCAATGAAATTAATAAATAATTGCTTTTTACATGTAGCAGTATAAAGCGCCAATGAAATGCATATAGACATTGCTTAACCACGCAACAAATAAATTTCATACCATTTTTTTTTTAATTTTTCTTTGATTTTCTTTTGTTATTAATTTTATTTTTATAGATTTGCTTTTGTATTTTTATTTATTTGATAAAATCTGCACTTTTCTTTGCTTAGTACTACTTTTTTCTATAGCCCAAGGGCAGTGCTTCCGAAATAGGATCAATAATTGCTGTTTATGGTTGGGACAATCATCACTGAACCATTCTGGTGTTGAGCATGTGCTCAAGTCAATAATAAATGATTTTATACCATTTCGTTCCGGTTCAGCTTTAAATATCCAAAATTTTCATAATATTTAAGGAATAGAAAAAGCTCGCTTGGTGTGGTTAAAACTTCATCCATCTTCCCCATTACAGCACTTTCACATTGCAATTTTAAATGCAAAATACACAACGAAGTATCTCATGGAAACCAGGTAAAAGTTTATGTTCTCAGAATTATCTAAAATTTCTTCTAAAAAATTATCTGCATATACTTCGTGGTCAAAATCAACATCAACCCTTTCATTAGAGCCTGTTTCAGTATGTTCACTTGAAGAATATATATCATAATCATTACTTTTTTGTAGACATATATCATAAGTACCAATGTGGTCAATCTCGTCTTACTCAAATTCAAAGTTACTAGAAAAACTTGATTTAATAATTTCAACAACCATAACTTTTGCCAAAATATTTTTAATCGGCTACGGAAGGGTTGCTATTTACCGCAAAACAGAAAATATATTTTTTAAGTTGTCCTGTTTAAGAGATTTTGCCATTTAAAAAAAAACACGCTTCTTCTGGTCAACGAATTCCACGTCATCCAGATATTCCATAAAGTTTTGTATAAATTTGTGACGTTCATTACTTAGTTGAACGGCAATCGAAAATCTTAGCAATATTTTCCACAAACTCAGCTGTTGAAAGGGCTACTTCTGCGGAACAGCTCTTAAATTGTGTAGTTTTGCATATTGTTTTAATAGCAGCTGCAACAGTTCTGCTGAAAGTCTGGGTTTCGAATCTCGTGCGCATTTTTTTTAAATGTATTTGGATAAATGCGTCGCCGTGTCAATTTTGGGCACATTTTGGTTTTTGCATGAGTACCAACACTTTTAGATCTTACAAAATATGGTTTTTCAAATCCATCTATTAAATCTTAACTCTGATTATACCTTAACTCTTTACTTATGTCCATTTCATCCATAACCAAAACCATATACTTAGAATCTCTTTCATCCAACTGCGCGCATTTTTGCTTTACGACCTGAAACACAGTACTCTTTAAGCTATAGCTGTTAAATTTGGTTTACGATTAGTAATCAATTAGATTAAATTTTAAAAAGAATGGTATTGACCACATAATTCTCTTTTTAACAATTCCTGATTATTAATGTATTATGATTACAAGTAATCCAAAAATAATTAAGATTAGTTAGGAGTACGAGAAAGTAATCAAAAAATAATTGACTACTTTCAAGGATTATTTTTGATTATTTTAAAAAAATTTAGAATGCCCATCATTTTGTACATACATTCCATTTTGAAAAATTTGCATTTAAAACGTAAAAAAAAATCTGAACAAATAAAACAAAATTAGATAGGTTTTGTATACAAAATATAGGTATATTCACTTCAATAACAAAACAACCAATAATAATTTTAGTACGTCTTAATCAACAAAAGGGAAAAATAATAAAGAAAACAAATACATTCAATTCCCAAAAAAAATTTTATTTACATATATATATATTTACAATTGGCCTTCATTACAACTAATTTGTCAAAAGAAAAATCAGACAATGATTGCCGCCTTGGACTGTTGACGATCCCGGCAAATGAAAACAATCGTTCAACTGGAGCTAAAGACTTAGTAAATCATATTTTTGGTATATCTCGTCAGCACTTGCATTATCATTTAAATAGCTGAAGAACTGATGTTTTATTGCGGATCGTTGGTCAACTTTAATCTGTTCTTGTCGAGAAGAACTTACTTCAATTTCATCACCTGCAAAGTAAAATATTTAAAGTAAAAACAAAATAAATGTACGCATAAGCTCACCATCATCAGTGAAATCAAAAAAAATTGGGCATAGTCCACACATTATTAATTTTCCTTTTAATATTAAATGTTTTACAATTTCTGCGAAAAAGCTGTAGAGTTTCTAAAACTCTGCTGGTTATATTTTCGACAGTTAATTCTGGAAATGCCGGACTTAATCTTAGCAACGCCTTGAACCATTTGATTTTGATGCATGTAACAGTTGACCATCGAACTCAGATTGCGTGTTACCGCCGAAAGGGCTACCTGTTTTATAACTTTTATATGTTTACTGCATGAAGAACGCAAACAGGTTATCAATTATCAAATCGATAAACATCAATAATAATAACAAGAAAATGAAAAAAAAAACAACTAACATTAAACAGTATTGCCATAATTTCGCAAAACAAAACAAAATCAAAAACAATTAAAAGTAATCTTCGAAAGTAGTCAAATTATTTTTCGATTACTTTTTATTATTTTTGATTATTTTTTCGTAATTTTTATTAATCTTGATTATTTTTCGATTATCTAAATGACGGTCGCATATATAAAGATTTTTGTTATCTTCTTCAGGAATTTGAAATTTTTCGCGCCAAATTTACCTTCAAACTTTGTCTGAAGCAGGAAGCTTAAAAAATCATAAACCTTTAAAATGTGTTTTAGATATTTTGCATATCTTTACGCAGCATTTCATGCCCGATATTAAATTGTTTATTTTATTAATTGTATTCATCATGTATAGCAAAGAAAATCACACACGCACAAAAAATACACGTCTTGTTGCACTGTGAAGAGCTGACAGTAATTAAAAATATTGTATTAAAATGCAAGTAGAATTTTTTGTAAAGAACTTCAAAAAAGGTTGCATGTGTTTTTTTGCTTATGTTTTTTCTACCTTCCTTTCAGTTCCATAAGTTAAACTAACCATAAACAAGTTCGATGACCACCGATCCAACACGTTGGTTTCTGCTTTTTTCTTAGTTTTTTTCCTTCCCCCCCGGCACCTATAAAGATTTTAAATTTTTATTTCATGCTTTGTTCGATATGCGTTTTCTTATAGTGTATATTCTTTGGTATTATCAAAGAAATAAGGGTAGATCTGGTGCAATGATATGTTGCGAATGCAACTTGACAAAATCGCTTCGATGGAGGAAAAACTCACTTTTTCATGAGAAAAAAGCAGATGCAAGTTGAATGTTGAAAATGAAGTACGTATTCAGTTAGATATTCAATTGAAACACCAATATATTCTATATAATTTGAAATTTATATAAATACATATGTATGAATATTTCTCACACAATCCTACTGATGAACATGAAACCATCAATTGGCTTTTTAATAAGTTAAAGTTTTTTTTTTATAAGTTCACATCCAAGTTTTACTATCCCGTAACCATTTCTTTTTCGTTATAAACATCTAAAAGTTTGGATGAAAGATCCAAAATCCTCCGTCGGAGGAACTTATCGTCAGAACCAGTACAGCTTTCGTTTTATGATACTAAAATTGTCAATAAGTTAAAAAGACTCAAGGATGCAGCTTTAAAATTTTTCCCCATCACAATTGGTAATGAACCCCAACAACTTTTTTCACGAAAGACCTCGCAGAACGATAAATCGTATAAAACTGTAAAGGGCTGTAATGCTCATGGAAGAATATAATCAATTGTTATCACATGATGAACCGCTACGCTCTCTGATACAAAAATAAATATATATTATTATTTATATAGGCTACATGTTCTAACTTTGTTAAAATCTCAAAAAGACATGATGATAAATATTCCTAGGCACACAGGAAAGTCAACATCAATTTTATTCAACTTACACAGCAGAGCATAACAGCTGTTTTTGAAAGTCGGAACTCTTTCATCATCAGTGCTCATGTGTATTGTGTTTGTCACCACTTTTTAGGTGACTTAGTTGAATGTGATAACAGTTCCTGTTATATAACATTATAATATTAAAATAAAAATCAAACACATATATAGTTTTTATACTGTTTTATTTAGCTTATTTTCTTGTTTGTTTGTAATTCCGTTCAAATCTGCCGACTCATTTTTGACCCACATTCTCTGAACCGAATTAGCCAGTATATTTATTAGAGTAGCTTAAATTTAAAATGCGTTTGTTTGTAAATTAAAATCTGCCAACTCATGGCAATACAATATATTGTTGTCATTGAGGTGGCCGATGCTTTCATAAGGATTTCTACTATTTGAGAAACTAACTTTTATTAGGATGCCCAAATTTTAACTTTACAGTACAATATTTTGGTGTCATTAACGTAACCCATCTTTTCTTTGAAGTGGCCCGTATATTTATTAGGGTGACTTAAATTTTAAATGTTTCTCCTAAATTTTATAATTTGAGAAACTACATCAGACTAAAAAGTTAAAATATAAATATATAATAAAAAAATTAAGTTGTACTGTGTTATAATATGAAATTTATTTGTTGGGTGGTTAAGCAATGTTTAAATGCATTTCATTGGTGCTGTGACTCACAAAAGATTTAAAAAAATCACATTATAATAAGTGTAGTAGGCTATGAAACTTTTACAAACCAAAACCCAACAAACAACGTTTATTCGATATGACTCTATTATTATTTTTCTATACCTTTATACAATTAGAAATCCTTTGGATAACAATGAAAGTATTTATAAGGCGAAATGAATAATAAAATATCGATTTTACTGTTAATAAATTAACTACAATGACATTCTGTCATTGTAATATTATAATACCAAATAAATTTCATATTATAATATTACAATGACAGTATTTCAAATAGTTAATTTATCAACAGTTATACTGTTTTATTTCAAAATTTACCAAAAGCAAGAAAATATTTTTTTTTGGTTTCTAGTAGCCTAATTAATCCTCTCATGCTCAATGTTGCCTACAGGCAACATTTTACGTTTATGCTTCCAACTCCAGTTTGGTTTATCTTTCAGTATATTTTTTTTTACTTTATGTAACTTAATGTTTGACGCAAGCATAAAGCTATTGTTTTTATTTGAAACCATACATTTGTTCATTTAGTAGCCCTAGAGTGAAATATTCAAATTTGATTTGTGAAAAAAGTGTGTATAAAAAATGTTAAGAAAATTAAAATAAAAATTTCATTGTAAAACTAAGTGAAAAATATAATTTAAAATCGGTAAGGAAGTGATCTGAAAAATATTTATTTTAAAAAGTTATTAGTTCTCTTATAATAATTTTCTAAAACTAATGATGCCTCTAGGCAACATTGGAGCAAAATCCAAATGTAGGCTATGCCAATCTGGCTTTCTATGCTCTAAATATAATAAGCTAATATGTATTTGGGCTTCAACTTAAACAAAAATGCATACAAAAATTTTAATAAAAAGTGCATTAAAAATTACACTGCTCTGCAAAAAATAACTTTTTGTCACGCCTTTAAATAAAACTATATGCACTATATGGATTTTGGTGCGCTAAACTCGAATCCGTTTTCGGTTTTCTTCCATTAAGTCCAGATTTTTTTATGGGCGTGGCAACTTTTTGCCCCTAAATTAGCCAGGTACGTAGACATATTTCACCCTAACTCGGAAACGAGTCATCCGATTTTAAAAAGTAAAACACCAGAAGATGTGTAACAAAATTGTTTTCCAAGATCCATGCAAAATACCGTTGTACTTTAGTTCCTTTACCTAACGAAATGCTATCGTCACGCATATGAAAGGTTAGTAGCATTACAACATTAGGTACCTGCGGTAAATTGAAAATAAAATCTAAATTTTATAACCGATTTTTATGGTTTATAGCTTTTTTTCCGTAACTATTAGATAAAGGTGCAAAGTGTTGAATATTAGCTTTCAATTTTTTTAATTTCATTTTTAATCTGAAAAAAAATTAAGAATTTTGCAGGAAACAAAAATTTTTTCTCGATTAATATCTGAATATTTCCAAAACGATAAGAGATAAAGAAAAACTGTATGTGACTATATAATACAAAAATAAAAACAATTTTGTTACACATCTTCTGGTGTTTTACTTTTAAAATCGGATGAACCGTTCCCGAGTTAGGGTGAAATATGTCTACGTACCTGGCTAATTTAGGGGCAAAAAATTGCCACGCCCATAAAAAAAATCTGGAGCTGATGGAAGAAAACCGAAAACAGATTCAAGCTTAGCGCATCAAAATCCATATAGTCCACATAGTTTTATTCAAAGGCTGATTTGGCTGCTGAGCAGTGTTATTATGGTTTTTTTTTCCATTGCACTATGGGTCAAATGAAAGGTTTTTGAGGCAAGAAATCACAGGAAGCAGCTAGAGCTTCAAAATTTAGCACAAGTGACTACGATGGGTATCTTACTCTTCGATAAAAATTTCAAGTTGATCCGCGCTCACCACGCCCACTTCTAGTAACTATATTGTTTACCACGTTAAAATTATTATAATGCCCACTTGCATTGACCGGAAAAGTAAGCTTAGCGGTGAGAGAGTTAATAGAAAACACGGCCCTTGGGCAATGGAACAATCTGCTAGATATAACAAAATAAAATATATAAATAGTGATCGGCTTACAAATTAATCTGTGCTTCCAATGCCATCAAGATTTAATTCCACTAAAAAGAGAACATTAAATTTTATAAAAGTTAGTATATTATAAATATCTCTTATTTAAAAATTGTCCCATGTTTCATCAACTTCTAAATCTATATTAAAATGATATAGATTCTCTGCCTCCCATTCGAAATCAGAAAAATTTTCATTTGCGATAGCACTTGACGTAGTCGGCAATTGATATTCGGAAACATCTGGAATCTTCAAAAGAGAAATAACTTCTCTTGGAAGCTGCAAATTTTTTTTTTTGCTGAATGGCGGTTCTTTAGAAAAATGCTGGAGGTTAAACCTTTTCTAATTTTTGTAGCCCTAGATGGAGATGAAGCTGCTTCCTTTAAAACAAAGTTTAAATCGTTTGCTTTTGATGACTAAGCTGATATTGAAGTAGCATAAACCAATAATTTGCTATCGTGACCCTGTGCGGACGATACTTCGGAAGCAAATTTTCGTTTTTGCCTCTCAATTCCCTCGCTATATCCAACATGAGGGCGACCTCTTTTGCGACATCACTTTCAGAAATATTAAATTCAGTCACTTTTGATAACCATAAACTTTTGTTGTTCTCAAATCACTTCGCACATCTTTGTTTCTTGTTGCACTTTTTAGTAGCATTTGCACAAAAATTGTTAATTTTCTTTTTGATTGATGCCATACATTCGTCATTCACACTTCTATTAAATTTCGTGAAAACCCAGTTGACAATAGTTGTCGCATTTCGATTATTGTCTAACCAAAATTTAACTATATCCGTATTTTTTACTTTTACGCAATCCTAAAAGGAAAATATATGTAAATAGTTTAGGGCAGTTGAGCTACAGTTGAAATTACAACCACATGAAAGTACACATCATTACCTTTCTCCACATATATATTGTTCAACAAACACGTCCCAAAAAACAAAGTAATACTCCAAGAAACACGCAGTCAATAACCAAAACTACACAGAAAATACGACACACTTTGATACAACAAAAAATTTACACCAACAACATTTTTATGAAACTTATTAATAACATTTCTTTTTACATACCTGAATTAGTATCTTCCATTTTATAAAAATTGTATACAATTATAATATTTTGTTAAACAATGGATCAAATGTTGAATGTCAGAGAACAAAACAAACCAAAAATAATTATAATTTTGATAGCTTGGCTTTAAGACATTTTGTATTTTTGGGTATTCAAAAATGTTTATTACAAAATGCCATTATCACTTTTTTGAAGTAGTACACTTTAAAAATTAATTTTTTGCCTCAAGAACCATTCATTTGACCTATAGGGCATTGACCACAATAGACCAATGTTGCCTACAGGCAACCATGACACCCACGACTTCAAAATTTTTTTTGTTTGACCTAAAAAGTTTTTCGCACGGTCCACTTTAATTCAAGCATGAGAGGGTCAAAAATGTTTGTCAACCTTATACAATTTCAAAGTATTTGTTGTTCTATAAAACAGTGTGCCATTGAACAAATAACATACAAGAACACTATTCAGAATTTAATGATATATGGGAGATAGAAGTCAAGATTTCGGTGCTAAATGGTCCTCTATAATTGTAACTTACGAATATTAATAAATGTATAAAGAATGTTACAGAGCTCGTTTTACGCAAAACTGGATTTGGGGAGCAGCACAAGTATAGAAAAGCACAATTATTTTGTTGTTGAAACTGAACTGTTTTGTTTATTAATAATATATATTTCAAATATAAAAATACTATGGTTTTTTATAGTTTTACATCCTATTATAATATCGTTTATTATATCAAAAGGAAGAGTTGAGATCAGGCTATTCCCAATCTGCATACATATTTATATTTAAGTATGTATGGATATATTATCTTACTATATGCCGCACAGTAAACTGTCTAGTGGAAAAAAATCAAAAAAAAACTTTCGAATTTATCAAAAAAATACATATGAAAGCTGATACTCCCATGATTCCAGATACACATATAAAAAGTAATACGGCCTTAAAGTCGAGCTATTTTCATAATTTTTTCATAACTTTTAAGTAATAAAATATGGGTTTGGAAAAATGAATATAAAAAATTCATTTTTCAATAAAAATGCTTGCAATTATATTTGTTTTATTCAGAAATGTAGCAGAAAAAATGAAAAAATCCTAATATACAAATATTTATTGCAACACTGTAAGAATAAAGAATTTAGCAAATATATATAATTATATACTTTAAAAAAATAGTCAGCTTCGTTGGACCCGAAAAACTAGGCACATCACAAAACGATTTTATGCATCAATAATCTTATTTTCTGATATATATACTACAATATGTATAAAAAGGTTTAGGTGTTTTCTATGCCAACTTTTGAGATATAATGATTTTAAAAATCTTCCATTTTTTATATATTCGTTAAAATTATCAGTTCATACTTTTAATATTTGATAATGTATGATAATACATTAAACCAAGGAATACCAAATAGGATGACTCTAACACATATAAAACCTTATTCTCCATATTTGGTAAAACTATCTGTTTATTATACAAATACGTACTGAAGCGAGAACCGTCAAATAGTCGGGGTCGAAGTGCTTTTTATGACAAGCTAAACTTAGCATTACTTATTCTCCCAACGAAGACCATTATATATATGGAATTTCACCTTTACATTGTTGGCTAAGATGCTTTGAGTGCATGTTTCACATTGTGTATCGATTTCCTTTTAAGTCTTGGCAAGTTAGGAATGATAAGATATAATTTGAGTTTAATTTTAAAAACAGTATCCTCTGGAAAACTTATAAATATATCTAACTTTAAATAGCTAGGAGAGGAAACTCGAGAAATATATTTAAATAACTATGATTGCTATTATATGCCATCAACGTTGCATAAACTTCTCATTCATGGTTGTGAAATTATAAAATATTTTGATTTACCTATTGGTAATAATTAAATATCTGTATGAAATTAACATTTTGTTTCAAATATTTTATTGCTTTATCTTAAAAATGCTTTCTGAAGATGCTTTAGAATGTCTACACAAAACAATTAGAAAGACAGACTTGAGCACACTCGAAAAAATAGCAGAGAAAATTATAATCAAGATTTATTCAATAAACTCCTAATATCTTCCAATCCCTTAATTTCATCTAATAGAAATACAATATATAAAAACAGCTTTTTCAGCTAATCAAGAAATTAGTAAATAAATAATAGTATATAAATCTTTTAACACTGATTCAGACTCAGAAACTTATTTTAGTTATTAAGAAATTGTTTACAATTGTTATGCTATTTGAATTTGTTTGTTACTGTATTATTAATCTTTATATAAATATGTTTTTTATCTTAAATAAAAATTCAATTTTAAAATATTTAGTGTTGTCAATTTGGTATCCCTATTCATATAATGTTATTTGAATACCAATGGTTAGTCTGTGTCCATACGAGTCATGTCTTGTTGACAAGATTCTTACCTTTTCTTCTTTGAACTTTTATTGGTGTTCACATAATTCAAGTCTTGTTGACGATATATACGTATAGTTGTGTAAGTTCTTGAAATATTTTTAAAATAAATTCTTTGAAATTGTTTGACGAAACAAAATAAAATAATGGATCATGTCAATTTTATTTCCATGTAGTACATGCGCATGAGTACTCGTTACCGCTCGTCCCTCTCGCCTATAAACTAGCAATCATGTCAATAAAACATGACGTTTGGCTATATTTTAAACATTTCTTAGTATTCTTCTATATATTCTTCTACTTTTGAGCGGGTCAAAATATCATTATCAGTTGTATAAATATCCTTATCAAACTTTTTAAGACATTCTTAGTTATTTCAAAACTTTCTAATTTTAATTTTTATTATATTCGTTACTGTAAAGCGAAACTAAAAATTTGATGAAAAAAGTTGACAATTTCCTAAAAGGATAAACTGTTTTATTTATTTTGATATATCAATAAATTACACGAAATTGAAATTAAAAAAAGCTTGAAAAAACCAAATGAATTGTTAATAAAAGCTTAGAGCTAAATGAAATATTTCGAGCTAAGCATTAAAAAATAAAGCTAAATTTAGCTCCCAAAAAAGCTAATATGGCCACATTGCTTGACAAACTACACAGAGAGAAAAGAAAATTTTCGTTCTTTGGTAAAAAAAGTAAAACATTCCAGATTTTTACTACAACGTAGAAAAAAAAATAAAAATGAACAATTTTGAAACAAACGTAAAAAATAGGAAAATTTTGAAGTTTTAGGTGACGTAACTCAGCCATTTCTTGTCTCATAGAAATTTGCAGCATATCGACGGAAAATGCATTCGATTACCTTTTCAACGATATGCCACTTATCTCGGTTGGGATCTACAAGGGTTTGAGTGGGACCATACACGGAAAAACACAAAAGCACCGTTACCAAAAAAAGGTACTTAGAAAAAAAATACAGCGTTTTTCGTGTTCAGGAGGTCCCAATTAACTTATCTAGGCATTGGCGTTCTTGGTATTTTTCCAAGTTAAAAATTTGTAAAGCTGTGTTATATATGGCAATATAAAAGTAAAACTTTTGTGATGTTTTGGTAGTTTTTATTTCACATATAAACTCAAGATGCGTTTGAAAACCTCTTAGTTTTATAGTTTTATGAACTTTATCCCCATCATAAGACTGTTTAGTTTTAATTGAAGAACCTTTTGTTTTTTTTTTTTGTTTTCTCTTTAAGTTATGTTCATGAAGAGAATTTTTGCTTAATAAATAATTTTATGTTGTTATTGATTCAATGGTTTTTACTTAAATGAACCAAAAATATAGTTTATATATTTATACCTACATAAACACCATTTAAACTATAAAAATATAGAAATAACGAAAATTTGCTTTTTCAAAGCTATAAAAAGTTTAGCTTTATTGATTTAGCTTCATATTATTTTAAAATCTGGTCACATTGTTGCCAAGTCTTAAAAGGCAATCGATACGCAATGTGTAACATGCACTCAAAGCATCAATGCAAACAATGTAAAGATGAAATTCCATATCTATAATGGTCTTCGTTAGGAGAATAAGTAATGCTAAGTTTAGCTTGTCATAAAAAGCACTTCGACCCCGACTATTTGACGGTTCTCGCTTCAGTACGTATTTGTATTAATAAACGGTTAGTTTCACATAGTGTTCAAATATGTGAGAATAAAGTTTTATATGTATTAGAGTCATCCTATTTGGTATTCTTTGGTTTAAGGCAAATATAAAAAATTTCAATTGATAATTAAAAAAGAAAATCAAATATGGATGATTTTGAAAATTATTGTATTTCGAAAGTTGGCATAGAAAACACCTAATCCTTCTTATAGATATTTTAGTATATGTATATAACAGAAAATAAGATTATTGATGCATAAAATTAGTTTTATTATGTGCCTAGTTTTTCGGGTCCATCGAAGCTGACTGTTTTTTTTAAGTACATATTTTGGCTAATTTCTTCACAATTTTTCTTACAGTGTTGCTATAAATATTTGAATTTTAGGATTTTTTCATTGCTTCTATTACATTTCTGAATAAAAATAATATAATTGCGTGCATAATTATGAAAAAATTATGATAACAATTCTTTAAAGCCGTGTAACTTTTTATATGTGTAACGCACATGAACAACCAAACCACCTCTGGAATCGTGGGAGTCTCAGCTTTCATCATTAAATTTGCAAGTTGTTTTTTTTTATTTTACTCCACTAGACAATTTACTGTAAAAAGCTGACATTCCGTTTAAAATAATAAACAATCTTATGATATGCTTGCACAGCGTTAACAGCTTTGAAATTTTATAATTTCTTTTTTATTTTAAATGTTTCTTGAATCAATTATTTTTATCAATATAGCATTGCAACAGTCTTTAATAGTTTAGGGTTCGTAGCAAAATAATGAAAACTTAAAATATATAAAAGAGCTAAGAAGTTTTTTTTTTTAATTTGCACAATATGAAATATCTGTTTCTTAATTTCACAAGTTCAGCAGCGATATTTCAGTACTTTGCGTTCTATTTAGTTTTTTTAAAAAAAATTTTTATCACAGGTTTAATTTATCCGTATTAATATTATAATAATTAAACAGACTTTTACAACATAGTTATAAAGTTACATTAAATTTCATTACTAGTTGCTTTAATTATAGTCCGTAAAAGTATTGGATAAATTTTGCACTCTGAAATGAAATGGTATTGAATCAGTTATATATTTGGGGTATTCACACTTTGTGCTATGTAGTCATATTGTCATAAAATTATAGACCAGT
>OY776279.1:40535684-40560684 GCA_963675445.1 Linnaemya vulpina | reverse complement strand
TCTTTGTCTAATGAATTTTCAATCGTGATTAGAGTAGAGCTGTACGGAACTGCATCAAATGCTCTCAAACACTCTCAAACGCTCGTTTTTGACAAGAACCTCTAATCAAACCCATGTAATTTAAATGGGTTTGATTAGAGGTTCTTGTCAAAAACGAGCGTTTGAGAGCGTTTGATTCAGTTCGGTACAGCTCTAGATTAGAGTAGAGCTGTACCGAACTGAATCAAACGCTCTGAAACACTCTCAAACGCTCGTTTTTGACAAGAACCTCTAATCAAACCCATGTAATTTAAATTAGAGCTGTACCGAACTGAATCAAACGCTCTCAAACACACTCAAACGCTCGTTTTTGACAAGAACCTCTAATCAAACCCATGTAATTTAAATGGGTTTGATTAGAGGTTCTTGTCAAAAACGAGCGTTTGAGAGCGTTTGATTCAGTTCGGTACAGCTCTAGATTAGAGCTGAAAAGAAATCATCACTTGTATCCACTGTGAGAGCATAGGAGCGTAATGTAGTGGACTTGACATTGCTTGGCTTAGTGGAACTGGAAATGGTGGTTGCTGATCTTCGTCTGCTTCATCTTCTTCATCCAAAGAAGTCCAATTCAACAGTTCAGCGTCGGTTAGGCCACCGTAGACACTGATATTGTTGTCTACCTGAACATAGTTTTCAAAACTCACCGCTTCAGAGTTAGGCAGAAGTTGCCATCCTGGATGAGAGTGCGTAACTTCTGGTGGCTCTGATAACTGAGTTGAAGATATTAACGAAAAACCACACTCTCTGAAGCAGTTATAAATGATTGTAGAATTTACATTTTTCCAGGCTTTCTCAATCTTGATTATAGCTGTTAAAATTATTATGGTACCTTTCGGACCTTTTTAAATGCTATCCAATATATTATAAACAATTTCTCTGCGGTAGAGGGTTTTAAAATTTTGTATAATGCCTTGGTCTAAAGGCTGCAATTTAGATGTTGTGTTAGGCGGAAAATAAATAAATTTCAAGTGGTCTAATAGTGGTGGATTATTGTGCACCGTGCAGTTGTCCAAAAACAATAAGATTTTGCGTTTTTCTCTTCTCATGTCGCTATTAATCGTCTCCAGCCACTCATTAAATAAATCTGTATTCATACATGATTTTTTGTTTGACCGGTAAGTTACGGGCAGCGTTTTTATTCCTTTGAAACAGCGTGGTTTTGCTGATTTCGCAATAACGAGGGGTTTCAGCTTTTGAGATCCATCCATGTTACATGCCAAAAGTACAGTTATTCTTTCCTTGCTGAGTTTTCCTCCATGACACTTTTCATCTTTTAATGCCAATGTGCGATCAGGAAGACACTTATGTATAAAAAAGTCTAGTTTCATCCGTGTTGAATATGTTTCTTGGCTCGTAGCCGTTCAATAGTCGACTAAGGTTGCCGATCCAATCGGAACAAATCGCTAGCACTCTCGCCGCATATTTTTTTGAAATGTGTTGGAGTATCGGTTTTTAAAATTTGATAACCACCCTTCACTGGCATTAAAGCCGTCAATCCGGAGAGATCTTGCAAAAGACTTGGCTTTCTCCTTCAAGATGAAACCACCCACAGGTACATTTTGGTCTCTGCACTGACGAATCCACTCTATCCAGTATTTCTCAAAATGGGGAAATTCAGCCTGACGAAACCGTTTTCTTTCGCCACTTAAGGTAGATTCGGTGATGCGATTTGTGTTTTTCAATATCATTGACAATGTTGATGGCATAATTCCGAATTTTTCGGCAACATGTTTCTTTAACTGTCCATTTTCTACAGCTTCAATCACAGGTTTTTTCTCCTTTATGGAAAGGCACTTGTTCCTTTTAGAACTCATTTTAATTTAAAACACAAACGTTTGAAAAATTATGCTCAAGACTACCAGCTCACTAATATCCAGTATGCAAACTGGTTTAACAATTGTGAACATTTTTATCATCGTAACAAGTAAAAAAAAAAAACACAAACAAAACCGTTAGATTTCATAAAAAAAGCAAAATCATTTGCACGCACTAAATTCCGCAAAAGCAAAGCAACTGTCGGTGTAGTTAGTGGTGTACTAATGAAACTAATGCAAACGATTTAAAATCTTTCAAAAACAGAAACAAAATCACATTAGGAGTTCAAATTAAAGAGTCTAGAATAACCAATAATAAGTTGTAATTTTTGTAGCACATCCCAAAAAAGTAAAATAAATGGTTGTTTTATTTATCTTATATTTTGCATAAAACACAGCAATTAGCAATTATAGAGCGTAGAGCCAAAAAATTCAAATTATAGCGAGTCGGCGATCAAAATGTCATTCAAATAATTTCAAATTATTGAGGGGACCAAATTACATAGATATTTTTCAATTTATTGAGTGATTTTTAAGGGACTTGGAAAACAGTTCAAATTACCGCCAGATTAAAATTAACGAGTTTCAAATTATCAAGAGTCGACTGTATATACGATAGAGTCCATAAGTACACGCTTTTGTTTAGACGAATTTCCAATAGTATGCAACTCGATCATTAAAGCATGGAAGATACGCTATACAAGTAGCTTCTATACTCAAAAAAAAAATTCCATATTGCAGTAGCTAGTAACCCCTTAAAATCTAAAGATCTGAATTTGAAAGTTTTTTCAAGTGATAACTGGCTCACCAAATAAAAAAAACAATGTGAGTCCGATCACAAGGGAGATGTGTAAACATCTAGTAAAGCATTTTTTTTTTAAGTTGGAACATGTTTTTAGCATACTTTTTTAATTAATAAATCAAAAGTATCAAAACTTTCAATATTGTAAATAAATAGGAATATGCTGGTTTTTATTTGTTTTATTTAACTTATGTATATGGTTAGTAAATGGACATACTGCAGTGTATATGTACTGCATTAAAAATTGCAGTAAGCAGTAAAATTACTGATTATTGAAAAATTCATTAAATTCTTACTGATAATGAAATTTATGTTGCATAACCAGTAAAATCGTAGGGCTGTATTCACATTAAAATTTTAGGACAATTATATGTTAGTGAAAATTAGTAGCTTCTATTGTACACTAGATGGTGATTATATGCAGCTGTTAAGTTTTTACCAATTTAATAATTTAAAATAGTAAGAGTAATAATTTCTGTTTTTTTTACCAAGCTAATCAAGCTAGGGATTAGTTAAGATCAGGGAACTTTTTACCCAAATACTCTTAGACAAATTATTGCAAAGTAATATATTAAAATAGAAGCAAATGAAAGTCACACAAGCTATATAAAATAATAATTTCATCAGTTGAAATATAACAATAGAACCACCCTATCGTGAATAGCAAGTGGAATTTTTGTTCACGTGAAATTTTTATTCCACTCGAAGGGAAAAATGGTATCGTGAATCTCCCGCAATCAATTCTCAGTGAATGTAAAAAGAGAAGAAGCTGAAAACAACATAAAAAGTCAAAGAAATTTGGATGTAAAAATATACGTAAATATCCTAAGAAATTTTAAAAATACATAATGTTCGGAATTGGAGCAGCTTTATTATTGTATCATCATGAACATCTTTTTTCTGTGGCTGTAGATCACTTTGATTTTCACTAGAGTGAGAACACTCTAGTAAACCAAAAATTAAGAAGTTATCCACATCCTAAATGCAAACATAAAAACAAACGTAAAACGTATTCAATTGATGTAAAAAGTAATATACTACCTTCTTCCATTTAGTAACGTTTTTAATGGGAGGGCCAGCACTATTCAGGTCATCTGTTAGGCATTTTCAAAATTCTGCAACCACATCTTTTGAAACCTTCACAAAGCCGCAGGCAATCGCTCTGTTGCTTTGCATTTTTTGAGCATTATACCTGTTTGTGCCTTATTAACAGATCTTGCCCTTAAAATAAAATTTGCAATTTATAATAATAAAATATAATAAAACTTTGATTTGTGATAAAAACTACTTACATTTATTGTTCTGTTCCCCACCAAAACCGAAGCGAATGAATTAAAGGAAAAAGTGAAAAAACTCGCGGGAAAAAAATCATACCCGATAAGGGGAATTTAATGGTAGCGTGAAATCATTCACGGGGAACGTTTTCAGGATTCCAAATTTAGGAAAAAGGGAAAAATTATTTAAAACGTCACATATTCACCCCTATGAAAATGTGACGTTTTTATATAAAAGATCTTAACTTGTAGCCTTTGATTGTTAAAAACAAAATGAACTAGAAAACATTAACTTATTTAATTTGAAAGTACTTAAAAAATTCAAAATAGATTTGCGCATGCGTGAATTTCAGTTATGAATTATTGCCTTAGGATCAAATAATGAAAGGAATAAAAAAAAAACTAGAATTACTTATCCACTTTAAGAATGGCTTAAGACCGACTCCGTTCTTTCTATTTTTCCATATTTCTTTATTTAGAATATAGCAGCATAGTTTTATAATAAAATAATATTATCAATACAATATGTTAAGCTCTTCTTCTGAACATTTTGTGTTTATACATTACTGTGAAGATGTGTTATTTTAGCAAATTGTTACCGCCGCGAATGAAACTGCGTGATTAAAAATATTTCGTTAGTGATCGTAAGAATGTCAATTCTTGCCGTGCTTGAGCATGCTTGAACAAATTTAAGTCTTGTGGTCGTTGGCTCAACTTTACTTATGCGCACATCTCTATTACTTATTAACTGGCATCACTGGCAATCTTCAGCTATATTCTGGTTTTCCATAGATACATCTATGTTATATGTCCTGCACTTGCCCATAATTCGCGATAACAATATATTAAATCCAAATATAATAGCTTTTATAAATTAAGAACAAGATGAGCAGTAGAAATCCCTATATTTTTCATCTTTTTGTGTTTGATATTGTGTTTTATTGCTGAAACTGTATTTTCAGTTTCAATTCCAGTGTTTTTAATGTAATTTTAGAAAACGTAGTTGTACTAAAGTGAGAAATAGTTTTGTTTCCACTACATGAAATTGCTTGAAATAGAAGATATAAAAATAGCAACACATATTGGTTCTTTAAACACTGAATCATTGCAAATGTCTTATACAACAATCGCCCAACAGGAATATTTTAATATGATAGAAGTGGAAAAGTGTGTTTGATATATAAAAAATTAAAAACAAGTGATGCTGCAAAAAACAGAGCTTACAAACAAGTGCAACAATGTTGCCATTTTTTTCACTTATCAAAACCACGGAAGAGCTTATATATATATATATATATATATATATATATATATACATGTATATATATATATATATATATATATATAAATATATACATGTATATATATATATATATATATATATATATATATAAGTATATATTGTATATACATATATATGTATATATATATATATATATATATATATATATAAATATATATATATATATATATATATATATATGTGTGTGTGTGTGTGTGTGTATATATATGTATACTTACTAATCGTACAATCTGAAACATAAAGGTAATGGCAATTTTCGTTTCCTTTTCCCTTCTTTATATAAAGTTATAGAGAGAATGTGATCCACCAATATTTAATAGTTGCAAGGAATGTAAGAGTAAAATGTGATATTAAACACATAATATATAAAACTGTTGAAATATATATTTCGCAGTCTATTATGAATATTCGTCTCCAACATATAGAAATTTATAACTGTTAAAGCTTACATATATATTAACTATTTTACCTATCCAATTCTCTTAATATCACTGGTTTACACCCAAAATATACGAAGAACGCCACATGCCTAGCTAAGTTAATTGGGACCTCCTGAACACGAAAAACGCTGTAATTTTTTTTCCTAAGAACCGTTTTTTAGATAAGGGTACTTTTGTGTTTTCCGGTGTATGGTCCCACTCAAAACCTTGTGGATCCCAACCGATCTAGATAAATCGCATATCGTTGAAAAGGTAATTGAATGCCTTTTCCGTCGTAATAATTTAAATTTTAATATTTAAATTAATAATTCATTTTAATTTAAATTTTTTGAATTTACCCCGAATATAGTGTGTGAGCAATGAAAATAAATATTTTGTCGTTCCACAAAATCCTTAATAAAAACTTTATTTTTCATCCGTTTTTTCTGCAAATTACGCTTAAAATGTTGGTAACTAAATAAACTATTTGGTAAAGAAATAAAACATTTCAGATTTTTAATATAACGTAGAAAAAAAACGAAATAAAAATGAAAAATTTTGAAACAAATGTAAAAAATAGGCAAATTTTGAATTTTGGGATGCCATAACTCAGCCATTTCTTGTTTCATAGACATAGCATATCGCATATCGCCGGAAAAGGCATTCAATTACCTTTTCAACGATATGCGATTTATCTCGATGGGACTTTTCGGTTGGGCTCCACAAGGGTTTGAGTGGGACCATACACCGAAAAACACAAAAGTACTGTTATCTAAAAGATGGTACTTAGGAGGTCCAATTAACTTATCTAGGCATGTGGTATTTTTTCAAATTAAAAATTTGTAAGGCAATTGTAAAATTTGTAAAAACAATAAATTTTGTATTGTCAAAAAAAGCATTGAGAAACTTAACCTAACGTAAGAAAACAGGTAATAATAAACCGCTATTTGCAGAAAAATCTATATTAATTAATTGTTAGTTATAAAAAAATACAAAAATAAGCTTCCGTTTTAGATATATATATATATATATATATATATATATATGTATATATATATATATATATATATATATATCACATATATATATATATATATATATATATATATATGTATATATATATATATATATATATATATATAAATATGTATATAGTATATATGTATATACATATATGCATATTTGAAAAGTAATAACATAAAAAGCAAAAATACTTATATTAAACAATGTGTCTCTATATAAAACCATACTAAACATAAATATGAATTGTGCATGTTTTTAATTGTCGTAATCTTGATATTGGTAATAAACTTGGATTAAATTTGAAACAATATTCGTCATTAAAAAGCCGTAAGCTATTTTTGTGTAGTTTCTTAAGTTATTACCTTTAAAATAAGCGCAAACAAAAGGTAGGTACTTGCACAAACTTTTTGGTAATTAGTGAGCTCTTTTTTTACACACATTATATATAAATATACTATATACAAGTATAAGTGTATATATATATATATATATATATATATATATATATATATATATATATATATATATATAGGCTCTCTACCTACATAATATATAAAAGCAAATAAACTTTTTTGTTTCATATATAGTTAATTGTGCAAAAGAAAAAATTTTTTCACAGTAACTTTTTCACTCACATAGGCTTTTCTTTCGTAGCTTCGTGCAGACTTTAAGTTAGCTTAAAGGTAAGTTCGACTTTTCGATAAGTTTTACTAGGAGGATTCATGTTTATATTACTATATTTTCTTATTTTTAATATGGTAGCTCCAAACGTAGTGCTTCTTCGCTTGGAAAGTTTTTTGCCCGCTTTCTTACAGCCCGCACTATTGTTTCCTTAGATGCTGAAATTTTTTATTTTATAACACAAACATATATTTTCACAAAAAAAAGCTGCATATATTTTCAAAAGGTAAAAGCAAGTGCTCCGTTGCCACTACAATTTTTCGCGATCTAAATAAATCTTTTAAAAGTAGTCGGTAATTGCTAGCGGCATTGCCACACGATACGAAATATAAATTTAATTTTACCGGCAAGTTGTAGCAATTTAAAGTTGCTACCGGCCACTTTATCGCCCTGTTATGCTAACGTTGCCATTTACTACCACGAACTATGTCGCCAAGTTGTAATAATGGCCCTTAATATAATCGTTTTACAGCTATGATTTGTTAAAAAAATAAATATTCCATTTCGGATAACGTCTTGCATTTGGATTTACTTTACAGCTTGTGCCTCTTTTAAAGTCAGCCACTACATGTAATGCATTAAATTTGTAATAATTATAAATTTCAGGCAACACTGAAGCATAGCATAGTCTTAAATTGTATTTAGGCATTTAAAACTGGGTACAAGAAGGGAAGACAAATATATATACCAAGAACAAGTACAAGAGGAAAACAAGTTTCAATATGCCACATCGAGTCAACAGCAACAATGTATATACAATGTGAATTATATTGTGGTAAAAAGCGATAACTTAAAGAAGTTTTAATTAAAGCCCTGCACCAAAGCGAGAAAAGTGGCTTACAAATATTTTCCAAAAAACAAACAGTGTATATATATATATATATATATATATATATATATGTTTTGATTGTTGCGTACATATAAGCGATGCGAGTTTTAAAAGTACGAAACAACAACAAAAATGATCATGCGTATTTTTTTGTGCACTCGAAGGTTTTGTCATGATTTGCCGTTTCTTTACTTCAACTACGCAAACTGTATTGATTGTCGATTTAGATCAGATATTCTTGCATATTCAAGAAGTTGTCTACATGACCTGAAACTTAAAAACTTTCCGTTCTAAAGAATCTAAAATCTGTATATAGAGAGAAGTACTTAGAATGTAATTCTTCGTTAGGAAAAAGAGATATTTAATTAATAATATTTTCGATTTCTATATCGGTTAATAGATGGACTAGTTAATGGGGGGTATGCTTCATTGACTGGGTAATTTTATGGTGTTTTCTTTTCTGCACAAAAAATGTCACCTTGTTAAAAGGTGCATGCATAAAATATCTTGCCAACCCTTTAAAAATGCAATTTGTTATTTCACTAGAACAAAACACAATTTGTGGAGAAATGTCAATAAATTTTAAATTTCATCCTCATCAGAAGAGGAGGATGAATCTAGCAATTGACTTATTGCCATTTCTGCACATATAATTGATGTGGCAATATTAATATTTTTAACTTTTATTAAATGGTTTAGAATTGTTAAAAATTTTATTTTGTTTGTTTTCATAAGCTATACAAACAGTAAAAATTGGTTGCCAGACTGCCAGTTTATCGACCCGAAGCTTTAACGATTTTTTTATATAAAGACTTTTTTGAGCGCAATTTCACAACCCCAAATCCTGTAAGATTTAATATCACTTAATGTAATGTTTTCTCATAGTTTTTATATAAAACAGTAAAGATATTAACTTTTAAAATGTAACTTTTTACTTAGTAATTCTAGGCGATTTCTTTCCAAATTCTGCTGGTAACACTATTAATGAACAAAAGCCAATTACTTTTCTGGGCACTATCAATACTGTCGATTTGTATGGAGCATAAAGTGTAATGACTTTCACCATAATTGAGGGAGATATTTTTTGAATCAAACACTCTACCCTTTTGTAAAGCAAAACATTTTTAAGAAACGAACACGAAATTACTCTTTTTACATGGAAATGTAGTATATTTTTGTAGAAAAGAAAACACCATTAGATTAATCGGTTAACCAAATAATAAAAATTTTTCAAAATTTTTTTAACTTCAATATATTAACACACATACATATATGATTTTCGTTGTTTCCGGTTTTCCTCGTAAAAATATATGTAATCATAGCCCAAACAGCAATTTTTGAAATAAATCATGCATAAGAGAAGTAAATAAATAAAATATGCAATTTAAAACTCTATAATTTTAGTTTCGTTCTGATTCTTTTTTTAATTACAATTTGGGAAAAAAATCAGCACAAAATTACATTTGAAAAATCCCTTCCGTATATCATAGATTTGAAAAAAAGGTCATAAGCCCTTTTATTATTTTGTATTATCCCTGCTTCACCTCTATTAACCGTACTTTGGATGTTTTTATTATGCAAAACTAAATCCGGTGTTTCCCTTTTCTAAGTTTATATAAAAAAAGATTTTACAATGTAAAAATTTTGTAGTAGTACTCTATCCAATTTCTTAGTCCTCTTACTAGTCTTTTTTTCCGTTATGTCATTAGTTTTTATTTTTAATATTATTTTATTCCGTATATAAGTGCTACTAAAAGAAGTATTTAAGTTATCATCAGTAGACCCATTCTGACAAAATTCTCAGAACTCAGCGAAAAGTTTATTTGAAAACTCCTCTATCATTATACTCAATTCTTTAATAAGTTTTGCATTAAGTCTCATCCTTAGACATATTATTAAGTTATTTGTTATAGTATTATGGATATTACCAAATTATTATATTAAAACATTAGAATCCTTATTAGCCATAACCAACGCTATTAATGTATTTATATCACACATCTTTTGTTAATGAAATGGAACGAACACATAAAAACACCTCAAATATGTTGAATTTTACTTTCATCTAACCGATGAAAACTTTCTAATTTTAAATCAATCAAATCGGGCAGAAATCAATTACTGAACCGATTGGATATCCTATTAGATATGTAGCTATGCAATTTAAATTTTATATAACTAGCACCATTTTTGGTGGACTTTCAGTTAATGTACTTATTGCGTTTAGATCACTTAAAACTGCACTAAAATACTAAAAATATATTCCAAGAACTAAACAGGTATTTAAGAAAACAAAAGAAGCCGCTTAAAAATAGCATAAATAAATAAAGATCTTATCGAATCGTACATATGTATGTAGGTATGAATTAATATGTATGTATGTATGCATATATGAAGTAATTCTTCATATAAAAAATATTGATCTGTCTTCAGTCCAAGGTGTGTACGAGTATGTAAAAAGTACATTATATGAAATATGAAAATGTACTGTTAATAAATTGACTATTTGACATACTGTCATTATACTACAGTTAAACCTCTATTAATCGGTTACATCTATTAACCGGCATGCGGTTTTTTTTTTATTTTTTCCCTCTATTATCCGTGCTTCACCTCTATTAACCGTACTTTAGATGTTTTTATTATGCAAAACTAAATCCGGTGTTTCCCTTTTCTAAGTTTATATAAAAAAATGGTTTAAAATGTAAAAATTTTGTGCATATACATATGTAGTTAAATCAACTAAAGCACATATATATATATATATATATATATATATATATATATATATATACATATATATATGGCTGTTTCGGTTTATATGTTTGCCAATAAATAAATTCACTGTTTGGTGTTGATTTTAAAAGGATAATTTTATTTAACAAAAAAAACTTAACATATTAATTTCTACTATTAATATAAAAGAAAATCCCGAGTTCAGGACGCTTGTTGTTAATAAGAATATAGAATTAATAATGGCGGTAGTTTTATTATCTAGGGATATCAAAAGTAAAAAGTAATTGGTATAACAGTAACGTATGTACATAAAGTAATGTGGGTAATTGTACTAAACCATAGGGTGCTATATATATATATATATATATATATATATATATATATATGTATATATATATATATATATATATATATATATATATACATATATATATTGTTACAAAGATTAGAAATAGATTTAAAATAAACGACAATGTGGCTACATGTACTTGGCAGCACTACCAATTAATCTATAGTTGTCAAAATGTTACAACCCTGGTCAACACTATATAGATAATATTCAAATTAACGGAAATGGAATACTCCAGAATATACAAGATCATTCAAGGCTGTGCCAATAAGAGTAAACCACAACAACAACAAACATAGCAACATAAATGCTAAGAGATGTTATTCTTAATGATCTTGTATGCAAATATTCGCTGCTAATAAATCTAAATAGATTCACAAGTATACACAGCCATATACACGTAGAAGAAACAAAACCACACACTCATTCATACAACCACTCATAGTTACCATAGGCAAAACACACAGAACACTCATACATTCAACCACACATAAGCAAACCAAACAAGTCAGCATTGTCATGTATACACACACACACATGTCAAGTAAAAAAACAACCACCATACCCAGAACTTTCGCGAGGTTACCAGACGACGTCCTTTTTGCTATATAAAGGCGCTGCCAGAGCTCAGCGAGATTCAGTGTGATTTCAAATATAGACGTGTTAACATCGCTGAGGGTTAAGTAGTACAAATACTCGTGTTAAGTAATGAATAAAGTGTTGCCGCATTATATTTCTAAAATTAATTTGTCCGTGTTTTAATTTGATTTACTTGAAGGATAAGTAATAAAACCGTTTTTACGAAAAGGTCTAAAAACGTAACAATTGGTGTCAGAAGTGGGATTGCAAAAATAATTAAAAGGACATTGCAATTTGAAGGAAAACTTTTGATGAACACCTCAAAAACATGGCAGAAGTTCTTGAGCGGATATCATCAGCTGGATTGAAACTCAGCTTGAAGAAATGTGCATTGTTCCAGAAAGAAGTAAAGTATTTGGGGCATCGTGTTACAGCAGACGGAATCTCAACAGATGAAGATAAAATAAAAGCAGTAAGGGACTGGCATCAACCTAAAAATCTTCATGAATTGCGCAGCTTTTTGGGCCTTTGCACATATTACAGACGTTTTGTGCCGAATTTTGCCAGTGTAGCTGCAAGCTTGCATGAACTGACAAAGAAGTCAAGACCATACCATTGGGGCGAGCCACAGGAAAAATCCTTCCAGAAACTCAAAGAATTATTATGTACGTCACCAGTGCTAGCGTATCCCATAGCTGGAGAAAAATTTGTGCTGGATACTGATGCGAGCGGCTATGGCATAGGGGGTGTGCTATCCCAAGTAGTAAATGGCACTGAGAAGGTCATAGGGTACTATAGCCGTGTACTCTCAAAACCTGAGAGGAATTACTGTGTGACACGACGTGAGCTTCTGGCGGTATTGGAATGCATTAAACATTACCATAAGTACCTGTATGGTCAACACTTTACATTAAGGACCGATCATTCTGCACTGAGATGGCTATTGCAGTTTAAAAATCCTGAAGGGCAACTGGCAAGGTGGATTGAGCGCCTGCAGAGCTACGACTTCAGCATTGAGCATAGAAGGGGCACAAAGCATAACAATGCTGATGCTCTTTCGAGAAGACCGTGCTGTTTAGAGTGTAAACATTGTGTTAGAACCGAGCAAAAGGAAGGCGTTGTGGATGTTCGGCTAATGCACATCGGCCCTGATGAAGACTGGTCAGCGGCACAGAGGGACGACGATATACTAAGGAAAATTATAGCGGCCAAAGAAGAGGACAGACGACCATCCCGGAATGAAATTTCGGCTGAAAGCCCACTCGCCAAATCTTATTGGGCTCAGTGGAACAGCCTTAAGGTAATAAAAGGGTGTTTATACCGCGTATGGGAAAGTGTAGATGGCAAAACAACTTCAAATTTAATAGTTGTGCCATACTCCAAGATAAGTAAAGTTTTACAGGAGTTTCATAATGGACCCAGTGGCGGTCATCTTGGAGTAACAAAAACACTTGAGAAACTGAAGCAGCGTTTTTATTGGGTTGGATGTCAACAAGCCGTAGCTGACTGGATAGCAAACTGCCCACAGTGCATAGCAGCCAAAGGCCCAGTAAGAAGAAGCCGGGGTCAGCTGCAACAATACAACTCAGGAGCACCATTCGAGCGGATCGCAATGGATGTAGCAGGTCCCTTTCCCGTCACCGAAGCCGGAAATCGTTATGTATTTGTGGTAATGGACTATTTCAGTAAATGGCCAGAGGTATATAAGTAAGTTCCTAACCAGGAAGCAAAGACAATTGTAAATGCTTTCGTCAACAACTGGGTATGTCGCTATGGTGTCCCAATAGAATTACATTCCGACCAAGGAAGGAATTTCGAGTCTGCCATATTCAGGGAAATGTGCGAGTTGTATGGGATAAAGAAAACCAGAACGACGCCGCTGCATCCACAGTCTGATGGCATGGTAGAAAGGTTCAATCGCACCTTAGAAGAGTACCTACGAAAAGTAGTAAGCACCCATCAGAGGGATTGGGACGAGCACATCCCCAAATTTTTGATGGCATATAGGTCAGCTGTACACGACTCAACATCGAGAACGCCAGCCCAAATTATCTTCGGGACGGAATTAAAACTACCTGGTGATTTGGAATTTGGTGTTAAGCCAACTGTAGAGGAAGGAGCTATTACGTCCCAGGAGAAGGAGGACTTAAACGAACTGCATGAGTTCGTAAACTACTCTTTTGTAATATGTCTTATTGCCAATAAAGTAATTTAAATTTAAATACTATGGATATTTTATTTTACGAAGTTGAAAGTAGTCTTCAAAAATTGCATCAGATATTACACATGTATGTATGTAGGTATTAACACTTCGGTGCGAGTCGATATTTATTTGTTTCTGCACAAATTGAATACATATTCTCTACCCTACATTAATACAAGCAATTGTTAAGCTCATTTTCTAATTCACATATATATATTTTTTTTAAAGAATAATGCGTTTGAGGTCGTAAAGCAAAAATGCGCACAGTTGGACGAAAGAGACTGTAAGTAAACGGTTTTGGTTATGGACGAAATGATCATAAGAAGAGAATTAAGGTATAATCAGAGTTTAGATTTAATAGATGTATTCGAAACAACAGGTTTTGTAAGAACTAAAGTATTGGTACTCATGCGTGTGTTTTTATGGTAAAAGCATTGTTTTCTAATTGGAGTATAATTTGAAAAAATTCGCCTGAGATTCGCAACTCAATTTTTTAGCAGAACCGGTACAGCTGCTATTAAAACAATATGCAAAACTACACTATTTAAGAGCTGTTCCGCAGAAGTGGCCCTTTCAACAGTTCAGTTTGTGGAAAAAATTGATAAGATTTTCGATTGTTTTAATGGTGGTTCCCTTTATGGCGATAACTGCTACAGATCTCCAGTTCAAGTTAACAATGAACCTCACAAATTTATACAAAACTTTATGAAATATCTGGATGACGTGGAATTCGTTGACCAGAAAAACCGTTTTTTTAATGGTATGAAGCTCACTTTTAATTCAGTCCATTTACTGGTTAATGACATTTTAAAGGAAGAGGGTGATTTATATTATGTCATGACAAAATTTCTTAATCAGGACAATTTAGATAATATATTTTCTCTACTGCGGCAAAAGGAAGACAACAATAGCAACTCTTCCGTAGCCGAGTTAAATATTATTTTGGCAAAAGTTATAGTTGCTAAAATTACTCAGTCAAGTTTTTCCAGTAACTGTGAAGTTGAACAAGACGAGATTGACTAAATTGATACTTATGATATATGTTTACCAAAGAGTTAATGATTATGATATATATTCTTCAAGTGAAAATACTGGAATAGGCTCTAATGAAAGGGTTGATGTTGATTTTGACGATATACACATGTAAAAATTACTTTTTAAAAGATATTTTGGTATAAAATCATTTATTATTGACTTGTGCAAAGGGTCAACCCTAGAATGGTTGTGTGATGATTGATCCAACAACAATTATTGGACTTCCTATTATTGGTCCTCCTTCGAAGAGACTGCTCTTGGGCTATAGAAAAAAGTAGTTCAAAGAAAAGTGCATATTTTATCAAATAAATTAAAATACAAAAGCAAATCTATAAAAAAATATTAAAAAAGATATATAACAAAAAAAAAAGATAAATAATTAAAAAAATAAACAAAATATTACTAATAAATAATAACAATTTTTCAATATTGAAGAATTTTTTCATTTTTAAAGCTAATCCGGCCTGAAGTATTCAATGTTAATAAAACAATTTATTAACATAATTTTTACCCAACGTTTCGTCAATTGTTTGTAGACTTCTTCAGGGGTTCGATTGTAATGTTATAGTTTTAATAGATTACATACATATTGATAATAAAACTAGTGCAATTTACTTTATATAAAATTAAAATCACAGGTTTATTTAAAGCACAATCAAATTTTAAAAGTTGGTATTGCAGTTTGTCTTATATTATAGCTATAACATAGCCAAAACTATTAAAACAACAATAAATTTTTTTTCTATACAAACATTTTTAAAAAGGTTTAAATTGTTTTTATTAAAATCTCCAAATCTCTAGATCTTACCAAAATAAAGGTATCCTTTATTATATTATATTTTACATAAAACCTAAATTTTTGAGCCTTAATGCACAATAACGCAATAGAAAATTATGTAAAATTAATTACAATCATTTTCCTTTAATTAATAATTAAAAACTTATTTCTAATACAAAATCAATTCTTCTATTTAAACAAAGCGAATGCATTCAATATTTTTAGTTCATCATGAATTTATTTATATTTCATTTCAATTCATATTTAAGACAAAATGAGTTCATTTAAAATAAAACAGGTCAATTCCTGAACAATTCACAGATCCATTTAATAATTAATAACAGCTCCGCCGTCTATACAGAATTTTAGCGCTAATTTTGTAATTTACTAATGTCGAACGAATGACCTCCGCCAATAAAATAAAATTTGTTGATACTTAATTTTTCAATAAATAATATATATATATATATATATATATATATATATACATATATATATATATATATATATATATATATATATAAGATAACTATACAAAAAATGTTTATATTATATATATATATATATATCATAATAATATATGGCATCATCGTATCGGTGCTCATAGTTACATTTTCGTTTATCCAATAACAACACAATTATTATTTACCTTACATTAATTTACGCAGTAGTATTTTTCGCTACGGACAAAGGATCTTCCATGCACCATAAAAGTACATGAACAATAACAATTTTCTGCAACAAATGATAACACATTCCGCCTCACAAGTTTCATTGTTGAATGCTCTAGGCAAACTAACCAATTTTTTGTGTTATTCGAGCAAATAACTATGTTTGACAAACATGTTCGATGCGGATCGTAATATTACGACCCGTATATAAATTTTTTCGTGGTTGTCATGCACTATCTTAAATACATAATCTTTGGTTATACTTACAAAAACGTAATCAAAAGTTGCAAAGGTTTCATTGGATTGACCTGTCATCTAGCGCTAGTGAAAATGAAATTTGACCACTCGAAATAAGATTCTCATCAATTGCTTTGAATTCTGTTTGTTGTTCTGATATTAACGACGATTAATCAACAGTTAACTAAAACTTTTGCAGTTATCGTTTTGATAAAATTGATTTTGACTCTGGTCAGTATCGCAGAAAAAGTATTCTGTTTGTTTTTAAAAGTCAGAAGCAGTTACAATGAAAGAATTAAGAACAGTCGCAGTCATGTGATGTTGTTGGAAGCATAAATTATATGTACATATGTATTGCGTATTGTATGTTCAGCATGAGCGAAAGAATTGATGGTTAGTAAATTGGTTGCAATAAGCATCACATCAAGCCGAAATAAGAGCAACAGTATAAAATTACTCCAATCGATTTGCGCACGCACAATAATTAAATTATAAACGATTTTTGTTGGAACTTTTAATAAATAAATGCAGTGTTCATATATAATTTTATTGGATACAGAAATGAGTTTGTTGAATATAGGAAATAATAATTGTATATATATTTAGTTTAATCGTTGACCTGTTGTATTATAATAATATTCTTGTTTTTATCGTTCGGCAGCTAAGGACTACAGACGATCGACATATTGAAAATATGTTAATTCAATCTAATTTTATTTAATTTTTAATTTATATTGTTACTCTGAAGATGAATAGCGAAGCTATTCGAAATATTGGGAAAAATAACATTAAATAAAGATTAAATAATCAAAAAATATTTAGTGTTTATTGATTTTTTAAAAACCTGGCCTATAGCCGAACGATAAAAACAAGAATATTATGGAAATAATAATTAATATTTTTTTATTTAAAGATTTAATATTAATTGTAAAACATAAGATAGACTTGAAATTAAAATGTTATTTAATTTTATTTTTTTGTTAAAAAAGCTTTTGGCGTCTGTTGCTAATGATATAATATTTAGCTTACAATAATATAAAAGCAGAAGCTTATATTCAAAAGTGGATGTTTCTAGAGCTGTACCGAACTGAATCAAATGCTCTCAAACGCTCGTTTTTGACAAGAACCTCTAATCAAACCCATTTAAATTACATGGGTTTGATTAGAGGTTCTTGTCAAAGACGAGCATTTGAGAGTGTTTGAGAGCGTTTGATTCAGTTCGGTACAGCTCTATCAGTTTCTACGACAAATTCTCAAAGTAAAGACACTGTTTTGTATCTGCGTTTGTAACTTTTTAAAACCACAAACAGAGGAATCTAGAAATTTTCAAACTGAATTTATGAACCCCGCATAATTAATATATATTTAACATATCGAAATAAGTGAATCATTCCGCAGAAACTCTCATTAAATATATATTTTAGTAGATAAAACTTTCTTCAGAACGTTGGGTGAATTCGCTTTGGATGCCAAATCAATGACATTTTAGCGATGCTAAATATTGCTTAATTTTTCTTTTGATAACCCATCTTTAAGTAACTCATCGTAAAATGATAACAGATCGTCCCATAACCGTCAAAAAAGCTTAAGCTTCAAAACGAATATTTTACAGCAGCAATATTTTATAATTGATCTTAGTTTAATTCGAAATAAAGCCTTAATAATGGCTACATTAATAGTTTTAATAAATTAAATAGTTTTAATAAAATAAACAATATTATATGTTTGTAGAACATATAATATTGTGTTCGTTTAGTGAAATTTTTTTCAAACTAATAAACATTGTTTTCAACTTGTTGTCTTTTAACGTCTCAATTGGTACCCTGGGGGTCGATTGTTGTTCTGTGAAAACGTGAAATGAAAAGTTTTCCAACTTTTTATTGTTGTTTTGATTCGCCTAGTATAAAAAACGTAACTACAACTAAATGTTTTTATAATGAAAAAAAAAACAGACGGAATGAAACGAAATGTTTTTCATATTTGCCCATCACTGGTGATTCTGGTTCAATGTCACTGTGTAAACAACTGCCAAAAAGTTTTCATATGAAAAAAAATTTTCACTTCATTTATTATCGTGATAACAATGGAGAAGGTTCAAAGAGGTAAACGCGCATCTAAAACTCAAAAGGAATTCTTCGTAAGCCTTTTTTAGGAAAACTTTGACGTTGCTAACGACAAGTAAGTTATATATAATAATATTAAAAATTTTCAAATAACGTACAAATACATATGTGAATGTGGATGGTGCCAAGTTTAGGGAGCAAAAATTGAAGGAGCTAATGATCAGTCTTAACGCTATTGGTGGGACCCAAAAAGATGGACAAAATGGAGAAAATACAGGAACGATTTGAGGTATGGTTATTTATTGTTATTTGTAGTTCAATCAAATAAGTTTTTATTAATATAAGATACCACACTCGTGCGAAATATGCCGACTTTAAAAAGCTAAGATGCGAAGCGATGTAAATGGCTTAGGTCGACTAACAACATTATCGCCTTTAGAAGAGCATATAATAAAACTGACGACGGAAGAAGTGGTAGACGGTGATGGAACGTCTGAAGTAGGTTTTGAAATTGAATCTGTGCTAAGTATCGTTTGCGAGGATGAAAGTCAACCTGAAATCATCGTGACCTATGCATCTCTAGCAGCAGATGCAGCAGCCACTTCAAGTGCTGCAGCCATAACAACTGCTGGCACCACATCAGTAGGTGCGACAGCAGTAGTCACAGCAACGTCGTCTAGTTGGGGAAATACTGGAAATGGTAATGCAAACCAGAAAACTGGAGCCTAAACCACCACAGTTCGAAAAGTTTTTTTAAAATCGAAGGAAATGCGGCCTGCAAACGATTTAAAAAAAGAGCAGTTAGAAATTTTTAAGCAACAAGCGCAAGCAACAGAAGATCAAACAGAGGCCATCAACGAACAAAGGAAGGCCCAATAATATATTGCCATAAAGCTGCAACGGTTTATGGAAATTCTTTTAAAAAGTGAATTATGCCGTATATAAGAAGA
Source organism: Linnaemya vulpina (assembly GCA_963675445.1). NCBI lineage: Eukaryota > Metazoa > Arthropoda > Insecta > Diptera > Tachinidae > Linnaemya > Linnaemya vulpina. The sequence goes on along the minus strand of OY776279.1, from coordinate 40,540,899 downwards.
ATTTCTTTACATTCAACTTTTAATACTTTTAAGATAATACTATTTGAGTAAAACTAAAAATTTTTAAGCATTTTAGTCATTGCATGTACTACAAAATACTGAGTGTGACAAAAAAAATTTATAATTTGCCATCCCCGAGAAAATTTTTATTTATTTAAATTTTAATAGACAATTGAGGTTTCCCAAAGCATGAAATAGGTTCAATTCGCAAACAAACAAAAATATAATTGGTTTTTGGTATTGATTTTGCGTCGAGAAATAGGTGTAAGCTTCCCAGCTCTGAAACCGTATTTGTGAAGAGTATAAAAAGTTATATAAAAATACCGGAATTAATAGCAATTAGTATTGAACTTAAGTTAAGTCCGTTTGTGCTTACTTTGATAACGATTGATTTTGATCTCTTAATAGCAAATTGGTATCATTTTACTACCAACTATTCTTGTAATGATAACACACTGTTGTTAATATGTTACCAATCGCGATTTTTTTAGCAACGAAATGTTCTTATAATACAATTTGCTCTTTTTTATTTATACAAAAATAATAAACGATGTCGAGTAAAGTTGTCAGATACCGTTTTGTTCTTAAATTGATACCACCTAGTTCTTCACTTGATAACGGGTCGTTCTTAATGTATTATTAGATCGTTTTTAACTTATAAACTTGGTTTTGTACAACATTACTACGGATCATTCTTGATTTGGTATATTTCTCCATTCGATAGCACATTAAGGTTAATGTCATACCGAAATATTATTCATGACTAGTTCTTAATTTAATACCATCCTTTAAAAATTTTGGGACACTGTTTTTTTGAAAAGAATGATTGAAGAAGCAAACGACTAAAAATTACAAGAACAGTATCAACACAAAAACATATGATAAATATTTGCCTTAATAGGCGTAATTAGTAAATGTTTTGAGCCAGATACGTGTTTATTGAGTAAAACAATTTTATGCATAACTAAAAAACACTGCTATAAATTCCAATATTGTTGGAAACTACTTTAATTAAAAAATAATATAGTTCATTCATATTGAACAATAGTTAAATATTAAATATTCAAAATGTTTATTCAAGAATTTATTTGATTGAAGAAAAAAAACCGAATATTACAATGTGATTGATGTCAACCGTAATTTGTTAGTTAAATTTTTGAAATCTTTGACGTTCAAATATTGTGGAAAATAATTAATGATTTTCTAGACGCCGAATAAAAGCGACAAAAGTGAACTAAAGATTATTTAATTTCATTTCGTTTGACGTTGATAGCAAAAACGATATAAAGTTTTTTGCTGATATTCAATTGTTTATAGGTTGTTAAAAATTTTAATTTGTGGTGGAAGCTTATTTGTAGTATTTGTTTTAAAAAATAATTTTTATTACAATTTTAATATTCCACAAAAAATAAATATTCAAAACCATACGTGGATGTTATGTGAAGATCTTTATAACATATACGTTTAATTTTAAAAAATTTATATAAAGTTAATTTGTTTCACAAAATAAGAGTTTTAACTTCCGATTTTCGAATCATCTATTTTTCTCTCTTTTAAAGGTATATATACATATATATATATATGTATATATATATATATATATATATATATATATATATATTCCAAAAAAGGACATATTTTCCTAGCTGTCCTCTTGGCTTTTCTGATTTCTAATACCAAATAATTTCTTCCGAAAATATGAAATTTGTTTAATTTATGCAGGGAAACATCTTTTTATTTGGTTACTTTTGTGTTATCTACCAAAAGAAGTTACAACTTTTCAACCTTGGTATTTTCTTTTTTGTTTTTATTTGATTTTAAATTTCAATATAATTTTTCCTGAAGTAAAAATAGGTGTAATTACCAAAATAGGGACCATTAATTTCTTCTAGTTTATTATATATGACAAAAATTTATTTACATTTAATAGCACTGAAACTGTATTCGGCTGATTTTGAACATCACTCTATGTGAACAATTTCTAATACATCAATCTAAGACCGAACTTTGTAACGACACCCTTGGGAGAAATAAGAAAAAGATGTTAAGTTATGTATGGATTGATCAATATGCTTAATCAATACTTTGTTCAATAAATTATTGAATTAAAACAACAAATACAAACATTTCCGGAAGACAACTCCAATTCGTTGAGGACCTCATGCTAAAAATCCAGTCGTTGCAATCTTCAGTCAATTTCTTTATACGGTATGTCTGATGTTATAAATAATTTCAATTTTAAAATAACTACTGGTAATGACAATATTGTTCCGGAAGCAATACATAGATGCAAGAACACAGTTCCTCCAATCTTACCGCATATTTTTAATCAAATAATTTGAATATCAAGCTATCCTGACTGCCTTATTTTCCAATTGGGTATTGTCCCAATACCCAAAGTCCCAAATGCTGCTATAGTCAATGATTATCGTCCCATTTCATTGCTATGGACGATTGACAAAATCCGGTTGACCATCAAATTATTATATAGAAACTGAAGTATTATGATGTGAAGTTGGTGGAGAATTAGAATAATTTGAAAAATCGAAAACAATTTGTTTAGTTAAAAAATGGAAGTAGAAAGTGGAGTTCCGCAGGGTAGCTGCTTGAGGCCCTTGCTGTTTTCTATATATAAACGATCTTTTTAAGTTAAATCTTTCAGGAAAATTGTTCATATTTGTGGATGACGGTTGCTCATTTTATCCATACATATATAATCTAGTCTTGAAAACTTATGTGGAATACGTTCGTATTAACAAGCTGATTCTTAATGCAAACAAAACAAACATGATTAGATTCAGACCACGTTCTTATATGTTGAATAATGAATTCAGTGTTTTTATTGATGGAAATCAAATTTTCAAAATTCAGTGAAATATTTAGGAATAGTTTTACAAAGCAATTGATGATGGAATTCGCATATAAATGAAGTCAAACGGAAAATTGCCCCGGCTATTGGAATGTTATTCAAAATGAGAAATAAACTTAATTTAAAAGCAAAACTTTTAATATATCAAGCACTGATTCAAAGTCATCTAAACTATATGGTTACAGTCTATGGTTATAAAAATACCAACGAATTGAAATTGTTGGTATTTCGATTTATAATTGATCCATAACTTACCATTACTCTATCCAACATTGACACTTTACGAAGATATGTGTAAGCCGATAATGCCGAAAATGAAAGCTATTAATTTATGTATTCAAATCTATAAATATGATTGAATACCATATCATCGATTTTGTTCAAAACCAAATGGTTTTCAATACAAGAAGTTAGAGTAGTTTATACACCACAAGATGTAGATAGGAAACAACAAAGCAAAGGATTGAATATGCTGGAAGTCTTGAGTTTAATAGCTTACCTATAAGATTAAAACCGATTACCGCGATTTCAACTTTTAAAAGAGAGTTTAAAAAATTTTTATTTTAAAACTTTGAAATGCTTCTGCGTAGGTAAATTTAATTTCTTGGTAACATTTAGTTTTAAGCTGCATTTCTTTTATGCTTAAATTTAGTTGCCAATTTGTTTCAACAATGCTCACTGGGTGCTGAGACAATAATAATGAACTGTATTTTATATGAAATGCAAATAAAATTAAATGAAGTTGAAAAAATTTTTTTAAAAATTTGAATTTAAGAGCTTTAAAAAACGACAATTCCCAAATATATGGAAATTAAAAATGCAAGTGCTTGTGCAAAATAAAACAACACATGTTTTCAACACTCTAAATAAATTGCTTTTATATTCAAAGAATTCTTAGTTGTTGTTGTTCTTTATTTCTCTTACAACTACAATTAGAGTCAGAAAAAAGCCAACCAAGTGTAGAATAAAATAAAAACGTAGGAAAACTAAAAGAAAGAAAAGTTATGTGAGTTCTTGTTATGATTTTGATATTTGTTTTAAGCTTCTCACTTATAAAAGTGGAAGTTTGAAATAAATATCTTTAGTTGTTCTAAGAAATGTTGGGTAAAGGTTCCCTGACGTTCTGCATTAGCCCCAGTGAAATGCGCATGGAAACTAGCTAAAACTCCTCAATTGATCACTTTGAATTTTTTAGTAAGATTATGGGAAAAAAGAATCAGCACACACATAAAATTAAAGAGTTTAAAAATAACTCTTGTACTAATATGTATTAACCTGAAAATTTATTTTTTATACCAAAAAAAATATTTCAATTGTCAAAACTAGATATCGAATTTTTGATTTTGCGAATTTTTTTAATAAACATATATAAAATGTGTTTCATTTTGAAAAGGGGGCTGGTTTGATGGTAGCAACAATCTATTCGTTTAAGAAATTTCTGATTTCTACTATCAATAAAATATAACTATATATATAAACTATACATGTATATAAAGAATAAGAAACGATTTATTTTAGTTGATTATTTTCGTTATTATAATACTAAATATATAAACTTTTCACTTCTGAAGATGTATTTTTGGCTTCTTAGAATCAATAAAATTGTTTCGAAAGAAACAATAATAATTTGTTGCTTAAAATTATTGTACAAACCTGGGCCCTATTCCACCAAACAATAAGTTCACAATTACAAGTGTTTTTGCTTGTAAAATTTTGAACTTGTGAATAATGGTGTTTCATAAAAACAAAATTACATGTTTGTGGCTACAAGTGATTTCTACAATTTACAAGTCTGCAAGTCATACTTCTACAAGTGGTATTGTTTCACTTAACTAAATTTATACTTGTACACTTGTAGAATTGTACAAAAAAGCTTAGGGTCGACGAAGACTCTAAAAAAAAATTCATTTTATTACAAGTGAATGACAAATTAAATTCAAAATTGATTTTTTAATATAAATTAGTTCAAATAAACACAAAAGCAAATCAATAAACACACGTGCAAGTCAAACATATAAAATATTAAATTTTATATATATATATATATATATATATATATATATATATGTAAATATTAACAATTGCAGTTCACAAGTGAAAAAAGCTACAAGTGTACTAATCAAACACAATTCGTCAGCACTTGTAAGAATTAGACTTGAATTGTAACTTGTAGAACAGTAGTTTAGTGAAATAGCGCCTTGGAACAGAATATTTGACTTTGTTTCATTTATAATACCAAAATAATATTTTTACTAACATATGTCTGTTATGTACATATTAAATATTTTCAGATGATAAAAGGATCCTGTTATTTATTTAGTTTATTACAAAACAAATATACTAGTT